>JAZKJV010003927.1:1200000-1800000 GCA_037367405.1 Ottelia alismoides | reverse complement strand
AGTACATGCCAGTTGTGAAGAAAGGTATGAAAGAAGCATGTAACAGCAAGCGTCGGCCAGCATGTAAGAACAGACACAATCATGTTGATAAGCACGTTCTCACCATGGCCACCGTAGCCGCCATCAGCAACCTCCCACAAAAAAAGAAGGACAAGGGAGCACCTCTTATAAGTTGTGAGATTTTTGATCAGGTCTTAGAGCGCACTCTACTTGATAGCGGGTCTTCCATCAACCTTTTTCCCTCATCACTGATGCAAGAATTCGAGCTAGGTCCGCTCAAGCAGACACGAATGATCCTTCAGTTCGCTGACCGATCCATCAAGCAACCTAGAGGTCTTTTGGAAGATATTGTAGTGAAGGTGCAGGAAATGCAATTCCCAGTCGACTTTGTAGTCCTTGATATGAACTCACCCGCACCCTTACTCCAGACCCCTATCATCCTTTGCCGACCATTTCTACGCACGTCAGAGGCCGTGGTTGATTACGGGTCTAGCAAGATTAACTTCAGCTCGGTAGTAAGCAGATCACTATAGACATGATCAGCGAGCCGAAAGTCATGACTGATGAGAGCCATGCAACATCATAAGCAGACTGTGACTTTACTGCAGAAATCAGAGATACACCACTTTCTTTGGATAACCCATGGATCCAAGAAATCCTCGCACTAGAGGAGAACTTGGAAAGCACAGTTGACACATGCTCCTATGATACTTGGGAGACGGACTCTCAGTTGCTGATGCACCTCTTTGACTCCAAGAATTCACTCCATCCCAAACATGATGAGCTTAGTACCAAACCGTTCAGCACCTCACCAGGATCTTAACAGAAGTATGAAGACAATAGCTCTATCAAAGTTCATGCAGTACATCCCACCACCAGTGCATTTTCTGAAGTGACCGACAAGTTGGCCAGATCAGGACCAGAACTCAAGCCACTTCCTACAGGTCTGAAGTATGCTTTCCTTGCAGGTGAAGAAAACATGTATCCGGTCATCATCAGCAGAAGGTTGAACCCGAAGCAAGAATCTCGACTTCTCGAGATTCTAGAAAAGAACCGCAAGGTGCTTGGTTGGCATGTATCAGATTTCTGAGGGATAAATCCAGCATTGTGTTCACACCATATCTATCTAGAAGAAGATGCTAAGCCATCCCACGAATTCCAAAGAAGACTGAATCCAAACCTCCGGGACGTCATCATGAAAGAAATCATGAAATGGTGTGATGCAGGCTTCATTTATCCCATCTCCGATTCAAAATGGATAAGCCCTTTGCATGTAGTTCCAAAGAAGTCAGGGCTTACCGTAGTTACGAATGACAAAGGAGAGGAGATATCCACTTGGGTATCAACATCCTGGCGGGTGTGTGTTGACTACCGCTGTCTCAATGCAATGACTAAGAAGGACCACTTCTCCTTTCATTCATTGATCAGGTTCTGGAAAGACTAGCCGGCAAGGAGTTCTTCTGCATTTTGGATGGGTACTCCAGGTACAACCAAGTGGCAATCGCCCCTAAAGACCAAGAGAAGACTACCTTCACTTGCCCATTCAACACTTACGCTTTCAGGAGAATGCCCTTTGGATTGTGCAATGCATCTGCGACATTCCAGAGATGCATGCTAGCAGTTTTCGTCGAGATGGTAGGCAGTTTTCTTGAGGTGTTCATGGACGACTTCTCAGTCTATGGTGACAGTTTCGATTCTTGTCTTGATCACCTGGACAGAGTACTTCATAAATGCCGTGAAGTTAATCTACTGCTATCATGGGAAAAGAGCCACTTCATGGTCACAGAAGGAATTGTGCTGGGTCACGTCGTTTCCAAACGTGGCATGGAAGTCGACCCGACAAAGGTAGATGTCATTTCCAATCTTGAGCCACCTCAGACAATAAAGAATGTGAGGTCATTCCTGGGGCATGTGGGATTTTACAAATGATTCATCAGATATTTCAGCCGCATTGCTCGACCTTTAACCGAACTTTTATGCAAGGAAACCAAGTTTAATGTTGATCATCAGGTTCTCCTTGCTTTCAATCAGTTGAAGCAGATTATCACTCAAGCTCCAATCCTACAACCACCGGATTGGTCTCTCCCTTTCGAGATCATGACAGATGCATTAGACTTTGCAGTTGGGGCTGTCCTAGGACAAAGGAAAGACAAAGTGCCCTATGCCATTCATTACGCCAACAAAACATTAGATGAAGCAAAAAGAAATTACACCATGACAGAAAAGGAGTTGCTAGCTGTGGTTTTTGCCTTGGAAAAGTTCATATCCTATTTGCTTGGATCGAAAGTTACCATCTTCACTGAACACTCTGCTATCAGGTATTTACAGCATAAGAAGGATGCCAAGCCCAAACTGATCAGATGGATCCTTCTCCTCCAGGATTTTGATTTGGAAATCAAGGACAAGCTTGGGGTTCAGAATGTGATAGCAGATCATCTCTCTAGAATTGAACAACAAGAGCCTCCACTAGACGGTGCACCTATCATAGAAACCTTTCCCGATGAATCAATTTTGGATGTGGATTCACTCCCTTGGTATGCTGATATTGTCAACTACCTCGTTTCGAGGGTATTACCATCGGATTGGATGAAAAATTAGAAGGATAAATTCTTGTCGACCATCCATTTCTACTAATGGGAAGATCCACTTTTATTCAGGTAAGGGGTGGATTGTATTTGGCGCATGAGTATACCTCTGAAGGAGCATCATATTGTCCTCGAGAACTGTCACTTGCTTGAATCTGGTGGACACCACTCTGGAGACAGGATGACACCTAAAGTATTTCAGTGTGGCTTCTGGTGACACACACTATTCAAGGATGCAACAACCTTCATCAAGCGATGCACTGATTGTTAGAGATTGAAGGTCACACTCGTAGCGAAAGATTCGATGCCTCTGAAGATCATTCAGATAGCAGATGTTTTCGATGCATGGGGCATCGATTTCATGGGGCCTTTCCCTAACAATCAGGGATATGAGCACATCCTTTTGTCCATCAATTACGTGAGTCGTTGGGTTGAAGCTATCCCTGCTCGAGCTGCAGACAGTCGGACGGTGTACCGGTTCTTACGAGAAAATATCATTTCACGGTTAGGGATTCCGAAAATTCTTATATCAGATGGGGGTAGCCACTTCATAAACAAATAGGTCAAGAAGTTAATGAAGGAGTACGACATCGACCACCGAGTCACATCTCCTTATCATCCCCTGACCAACGGCATGGCGGAATTGTCAAACAGAGAAATCAAGATGATCCTTCAGAAACTTGTGAGGCTGGACATAAAGAATTGGTCCCAACTCTTAAACTCAATCATCTGGGTAATACAGAACCGCCTACAAGTCTCTCTTGGGCATGTCGCCTTATCGTCTTATGTATGGGAAGCCATGTCATATGCCCGTGAAACTAATTCACAAATCTTTATGGGCAATTTATGTGTAACATGGACTCACGGATAAGTGGTCAGAAAAGGAAAGATGATCTGAACAGACTCCTGGAATTCCAAGACTATGCATACGATAACACATTGATGTACAAGGAGAAGGTGAAACGCTGGCATGACTGACACATCAGACGAAAGACCTTCGAAGTTGGGAAGAAAGTGTGGTTATTCGATGCAAAATTGAAGATATTCTCGGGCAAATTAAAGAGCAAATAGACAGGGCCATTCTAAGTTAGTGAAGTGCGCGACAATGGTAGTATCGTCATATCAAAACTGTCTCATGACGCACAACCATTCGTCATCGACGGTCAACTCCTGAAGCCTTACCTTGAGCCTGACACTTTCTTGGTCGTGGTCGACTCAATCCAGGTTCTGCGCTTCGACGACAAATCCAAGACACTAGCAACATCAAAAGATTCAGATACTGCACCTCAAAAACTTTTTCTCTGATTTCTTCTTTTCTTCTTTTCCTTTTCTATTTTCTTTTGGTGTCGCCCCTTTTTGTCAGTCGTCTATACTTAGGACGTACCTTACCCTAGGTATGTGGGGGGGGGGGGGGTGTGCACCTCGAGTACCTTTCTTCTTTGATCTTCTCCGTTGTCTCCTCTT
Source organism: Ottelia alismoides (assembly GCA_037367405.1). Taxonomy (NCBI): domain Eukaryota; kingdom Viridiplantae; phylum Streptophyta; class Magnoliopsida; order Alismatales; family Hydrocharitaceae; genus Ottelia; species Ottelia alismoides. Next base: position 1,795,951 of record JAZKJV010003927.1, on the reverse strand, counting down.
CTTGACTATACTTAGGGATATCTTACCCTAAGTATAGGGGGAGACAATTTGAATGCAATCTGTTCATTCTCACCCTTGACCATTGATGGGCCAAAATTCGATCAATCCGGATCAGGTCAAAATATCACTCGGGTCGTTGCGACCCGGATCGATGAGAATCTCAGCTCAATCAAGAAAAAGTAAAACAGACCACCAAAATCAAAGAAAAATCAATCAAACACGATAGCGGTCCTGGCTATTAGATTAGCCTGGTATAGCGACCAGGGTCGGACTCAGAGAGCACGTGATGGCCTGCGGCCTACGAAGTAGTCTAAAAAAGAATTAAAAATAAAATCAAAGTATTTTTGGTGTATTTTAATTGTTTTAATTTTTTTGGATTTTTATTTAATTAAGAAAATAAGGAAAATAAAGAAACAAGCCTACTCAAGCAATTATTTAATGCATCAAAAATCAATCAAAAATTCAAATAAAAATGTTTTTGTGTCTTTTATGATTTTTACTGTTTTTAGTGAATTTGTGGTATTTTTCTGATTTTTTTTAATTTTCTAAAAATAAAACAATGCAAGAAAATGAAGATGCTGTCCAGTCAGGAGTAAAAGGCCAATTTAAATTGCAAAAAGGGCCTTAACACTCTTGGAGGAAAATTTGGGCACTGGGTTTATGGTTTTGGATTTTTAAATTAATTATTAGAATTTTTATAAGTTTTAGGTGTTTTTCAATTTTTATGAGTTTTATATAGTGAAAAATGACCAAAATTGGTCAGAAAATCAAGCAAGACAAACTAAACAGTATCTAATTTTTTTTGTAATTTTTAGATGAGTTTTAATATTTTTTGTGATTTTTCAATTCAGATAGTAACGAAAAAGACTGTTTTTGATTTTTTAAAAATATCAAATAAAAGCAAAAATGTCTCTTAAAATTCTAGAAAATTTTACAACATGGCAGGAGCCATGTGTCCAATTTTCATTGAATTTGGAGTTAATTTACTATTTTATTAAAAATAAAAATCAAGCCACAGTGCACAGGGACCTAACTGCAATTAGAGCAAAACCCTGGAACCCCTGGAGAACAAGGAAAGAAAACCCGGGGCCAAAAGTGCAAAATGTCCCCCGGGCCACGCACGATACACGTGACTCAGGCCTGGGGGGACTTACTTGCCATTCCTATTTATAAAAATGCAAATCATAACAAGCCAAAACGCATGGTTAATATTGCAAAAACACCAAATATTCACGTGTCGACGCACGTGTTCACAACTGGCAGGGGTATAAATGCAAATCAAATAAACATGAGGGTCCTCAGTGCAAATAAACCAGAAATAAAACAACTAAACTACGTAGTTACAGGACTAGAAAATAAATGCTGAAACTGGAGGGGCCTAAGAGCTATTTACCCCTTTATTAATTGTCGACGGCTGGATGAACACCACGTCAATGATCGGATGGTGGAGAGACAAGGGCGTGCAACAAAGCAGCCTTGGGCGCAATCGAACAGCGGAGAGTCTCCCACGTGTAAGATCTAACAGCTGCGGTGCACTCTGGGAATCCCTCGCTGGATCGACGGCTAAGACGAGGGCATGTGGAAGATCGGATGGTGATCGCTCAAATGCGTCTCCTCGTATGATCGTGCGGTCTGGATCAATCCTCCTGAAGATCGGGCGGTGGCTGCTACTCCGCGAATGGACGGACGAGATCTATTCTGGAGCCTGAGGGTCGATCGGACGTCTGGGGAGGATGTTGGAAGAACTGTTGGCCAGCGAGCTTCGCCGGCCCGATGCACGCGCTATGGTCCTCCCTTGCTGCTTCTGAAGTGCGGAAAAGCTCCGCCGTGAAGCTCCACAGCTGATGAGATGCTCCAATGAAGGCGGGGAGCTCTGGAGAGCTCCGATAGCGATGAAGACTTGGAGCTCCTGTGCTTGAGCTGATGGCCTCCAGACGAGGCTCTACTGATGATAAGACCTGCACAAGAAGAAATATGGGTCGAGGGCAAACAACCTCGACCCGTCAAAGCGCGAGAACAGTGAAAGATGCGTCGCGATGGAGGCCCTCCGGCGAGCGGCGGAGGTGAAGGGTCGATATCCCTGCTCCGGGGCGAGCTAGGGGGAATAGAAGGTCGGAGAAGGTGGAGAGGAAGCTCGTGAAGGTGATGGCGGTGTCGGATGGGCAAGTGGATGGACGGAAACGAAGGGCGGAGGCGGCGGAGCTACTTCTACCGGAATCGAAAAATCCTAATCTACGCTAAACTAAAGGCTAAGAAGGCTACCTGGTGGAGGCTATCGACTAGGCTGAAGCTCGGGGAGCTTCTGGGTCATTGCCTGTAAGGGGTCGTCGGCTCCCCGAGGCTGAGCGTGCTCGCGGCGGCGCACGGCGGCAAAAGCTGCCGGATCAGTGGCTCCCGGCTTCCCGGGCCTCGCTGCTACTCCCACTCGCTCCGCTGTCACTTAGGCAAGGTGGAGGAGGTCACAGGCGTCGAGGGGGAGGTCCAAAGATGAAAGATAAGGTCGCCGGAGGAGAAGCTATATATGCCTAGGGGTCCGAGAAGGAATGGATCGGGCGAGCTGCTCGAATCTCGGATCCCTCAAACCCACCCCGGGCGTGGATCATGGGTGATCAAGGATCAATCGGGGCCCGGGGTTAAGGTCATTGGCTGTCGGATCGAATGGGAAGAAAATGTCGAAGTTGGGTCGGTCATCAGATCCGCGAGGGAAGAGGGTCCGCGGGGGAAGTTGACCAGGGTCAACAAACCCCCGTGGACCAATCAGAGTCCGCCAGCTCATAATTATTTAGAAATTCGAAATAAAATAGAAAAAGCCCGGATTAAGAAAAACTTAAAACATGAAATATTTTTGTTTTATTTTTTTCTATTTTTTGTGATTTTTAATTAATTTTACAAAATAAAATAAGGTATTTACACTATATAGCTATATATAGGTGTATATACAATATAGGGTTTTGATTTTTGATTTTTAATTTGTTATTTTTATACATTTTTATTCCCATTTCATATTTTATTTATTTATAGCAAAAAATTAGGAATAAAAGGGTATTTTTATTTTATTTTTATTATTTATATACAAGGGTGAAATAAATAGATATATACATCTATATACATGGTATATTTACAATGTATTTTTGGTTTTTAATTTTGTCTTTTTATTTTGTTTTTATTTTTATTTTTTTATTTATTTACACAATAAAAGATAGAATATTTACAAAATTTTTGGAATTTTAATTTATTTATTTATAGGGTGAAATAAATATAAAGGTGGTTGTATATACATGGAGAATATGCACAAGTGAAGTGGGTTTTTGTTTTCTTTTTAATTTTTCAATTTTTGTTTTGATTTTGTATTTATAAATATATACAATATATACAAGCCATATTATTCTATTTTTGGGAGGAAAATATTTTTATTTTATTTACAAATATATTTACACAAATGAGCCCCTATCTCCCTCTACTTTGGTTTTTGTGCGGTCAGGCCCATGCTGAGCCCTCCCTTGGGTTAGGTTGCTCAATATTTATTCTAAATATTTCCTCTTTTTCTTTTTAATCTTTATTCTTTTATTTTTGCACAAAAACATGCTAATTATTAGTTTTTACACCATGCATGCTTTTGGTAATTATGGGTATTTACAAATATATACATGCATTTGCAAAGGTTTTTGTATCTAAAATATAAGAATAAAGAGTGATGAATGAGTATTCATCACCCCCTATACTTAACTTTGCTAGTCCCTTAGTAAACACTTATTTGAAAAAGAAATGAAAAAGAAAGAAAAAGAAAAAGAAAAAGAGAAGAATGTACATGGATCACGGTTGATTATTAAACTTGCCTTTATTAAATTGAATTATGGAGCTTAATCAGATCTTTGGATTATTAATGTGTCAGAACCTTATTTGGACTTAAGCTTAAAACTCAACAGCCTCTAAGTTCCACTAATCTCTAATCAAGACTCCTCAATGCTCCAGGTCAGAACAAGTCATCAATCACAAACCCTGAAGACAATGAATCTTTCCTTGTCCTGTGAATGTGAGGTATAAGCTCTCCACCTTAGAAATGGCAACTTGACAACCCTCCCCAACAAGGTAACTCTATGACCTCAATCTGGCCACTCTTTCCTCGAGGAGCGGGGTATTCCCTTCTAAGTTCAAGTTCAACCGGCTCAAGAAGAGGAGGAAGAAGAGAATGGACCATGGCCAGTGTAGCCATGTATCCTTGGGAGCTTGACCAATGTAGCCAAGTCTCCCTGCTGCAAGCTACATAAGGTGGATCATGAATCTCAAGCTTTGCTTATTGCACTCTATATACATACTCCGGTGGGGTTATCATTTTCTCTCAGACCCACCACTTTTTTGGAGTTATTTTCTTTTTGCATTTTTTTTTCAAGTGCATCTATACAACATATACATGTGCAACATATATACAAGGAGTTTTTCCTCTTGAGCCAGTAGACTATCCCTCTTTTGAAGCTTTATTGCAACCCACAACTCCTATCGTTAGACCTCATGGCAACCAAATCAAGTTAAGACGCACTTCCTTCACTAAAAGAAGAAGAGAGGTTCCGCCTAGAAGTACTACCCTCATATGCTACCCCAAGTCAAGGAAGACTGCCTCCTCACCACCTCATCCGTAGAGAGCTCGGTGCAAAGTGCTGGTGTCCAAGTAAAGCCATTGTCCCTATGAGTCATGTGTTGTTGTTAAGTGCTCTACTTAGGCTCATTGAGATGACATGTGATCATAGCCTAGTGGACTCAAAGAATTAAGTGACCATGGACCTGAAAAGCCTTAAGCCTAAGCCCTATAAGGTTCCTCTTATAAATTAGGTGGATTAAGATCTTAATCAAGCTCCATTTCCCAATTTAATTCTAGGCTAGTTTAAATGTCAACTATAATCCAGAAAAACTATATACATATGTACAAAAGATGCTATTTACACAAATTTTTACAAACATGCAAAATTTTTGAAAAATGTTTTGAAATCATGAATGGATGAATGCATGAAGTGCAAGTTTTGCAAAAGTATTTACACACATTTACACAAGATTTTTGCAAACTTTTGATTTTAAAAACATTTTAGAAAAATTTTGTACTATATACATAATTTTGATAAGAAAATATTTACACAAGCTTTACACAAAAGATTTTTGAAATCATTTTTACAAAAATAATTTGTACACTAGCTATTTATGTGCAATAAAAGAATGTTTATGTACATGAAAAATTTTTAATTTTTGTGGTTTTTAGGGTTTTTAGCCATTTTATTTTTTAACACACTCACACAAAGTACGAGTTATGGCTAAAGTATATATGGAATATATACACACCCCCCTATACTTAGCTCGAACGATGTCCTCAGAGTCAAGAGCGATGAAGAAGACATAACTCGTGCTAGGTATAGGGGAGTGAAAAGGAAGGCTCTATACAAAGACGAATGAATAGAAAGTCAAGAGACTCTCGGCTTTTCCCCCTATACTTAGGATCAAGTAATCCTAAATATAGCAGACTGTACACAAAGGGAAAATCGAGTGGAGAATGTACAGGGTCTACCCCCCCATACTTAGGGTAAAATATCCCTAAGTATAGGCAGCAAAACAGGGGTAAAAAGACACGAAGAAATTACGAATATATACAAAACGGATGAGCATCACTCCCCCTATACTTAAGGTGAAGAACCTTAAGTATAGGCAACACAACAGAAGTGATGGAACAGAACGAAGAACAACCCGGTGTTTTCACCCCCCTATACTTAGGATGAGCAATATCCTAAGTATAGCAAAGATAATCCTAAGCGAGACCTAGGGTGAAAACAAGAACGGAAGAAAGAAGATCAAAGTAAGACGAAACACATATATACAAAAGAGTACAATGTTGAGGTGCCTCTCAACAAGCGCTAGTTTTTATGCCCCTAGCTGGGCGCAAAGGCTAGGACAATGCTGTATCAAGGTTCAGTACGGCATCAGTAAGGCGAATGTCGTACTGTTGTCGCAGTCGGTATGAGAATAGCGACGAAGTCAACAGTTTAAACAAAGACACCCAGGTATGCAATCAAGCAGGTGTCTGCTACCGGCCAAAGATACGGAAATAAGTGATTAGGATCCGGTAGCACAAAAGAAATCAGCGGCTCTGGGTCAGACTGGAGTGAGAGTATAGAGCCGAAGAAATCAAACGTGGAGTAGGATGGATCAGTAATAGAATCCTCCACGTCCATTAGGGTCTCAAACAGGTGTGGACAGTCAAGATCGGGAGACTCTCTAAGCAGACTGATATCCGATGCATGAAATAGAATCAGATCAGGCAAATCATCGTATATCTCCAGGATGGGCTCGTCCTCGCGAGGGTCGTCGAGGTGAGAAGAGTCAGAATCAAAAGGATCTAAAGACTTGGTTCCGTGCTCTGCCAGATCAGAAACACTCTCAGCAGGTGAAACCGAGTACTCATCGAGTGTGGCATCTTCCCGCAGATAACCCTCGGGGAGAGATGCATGATCAAAAATGAGAAGAAGAGGATCATGATCTAGATGGGCATCTGCACTGCTATCAAGTATCCACTCGGTGCACCAGGCTGCATCATCATCGGAAATGTAACTCTCGGCAATCTGGAAGCAGGAGAAGGTACTAGTCAACACTGTGGAAGCTGGTAGACTGTCTGTGGCTGATCCTCGCTCCGCGGCTATGCTGGCTGCCAACTGTTCCTCAAAGGTGTCTATCTCGTCAGAGTAGAGGACAAAAGGCTCGAATACGGGACTCTCTGTATCTGAACTCTCAAAGTGGTGTCCCTCATCGAGCTGTGGCTGCTGGGCTGAGTCCTAGTAGCTATCTGTATCCAAGAAGTAACTCTACAGAAAGGAAGCTGTCTCCTCCTGGACTGGAAAGTGAAGTGGCTGAACAAAAGGATGTAGTAGCGGGGGCTCCTCTGGTTCCTGGAGTATCAGAAGATCTGATATCCAAGACTCGTCAACTGGAAACTCTAGGGCTGCCTCGAACTCCAACTGTAAAACCAACGGGAACTCGAGAAGACTCTGGGTTCGAACCTCTACTACTGCAGTCATCTCCTCAGTACTCTGTGATGCTGGAGCATCCAAGTCCTCGAGCTGGTGTGTAGAAACTGAATCCTCATGTACTGCGACACACCGCACTGGTATTGCAACGTCCGCATGTGGTGTCCCAACTAAGGCATCTCGTAAAGAAGAACTGTGTGAAAGTAGCCTCGAGATGGTGTCCAGTAAGTACAGGTCGGAACTGCGGTGTGAACCGCCACATGTGGTAATCACCAGTGCTATCTGCTCTGCGGTCATCCCCCGCATGGAGATCTCAATCAAGTCTGTCAGTGGAAGTCCATGGTCTGGAAATCTCCTCAAGAGGTCAAGAAACCTCGGCCATGCCTCGTGCAATGGCTCCTGGGGGTCAACTGAAAAGTCCTTGATCAAAGACCGCATAAACTCTACTCTACGCGGGGGGAAGTATCTCTGTAAGAACTCTCGGCGTAGCTCTCCCTATGTATCGAATGTCCTCCCCAATCGGCGGTGCCATCTCATGGCTCTGTCGTGAAGTGTGAATGGAAAGGTCCTCCTCATCAGCTCCTCTGCAGTAACATCTGAATATCTCTATGCTATGCAAAACTCCTCGAATGTGGACAGGTGAAGATACGGCTCCTCGTGCGCCTCTCCTGAAAATGTCGGCAATCTCTGAATATAATCCAATTCCAAGACGAATGGACGTAATGTAGAAGCTGACTCAGCTCCCTGTGCTGTCTGCTCCTCCATCCTTCTGGAATAGGATCTGTCTGCTAATCTCCACTGCTCTATCCGATCATCAACAGAGTGCACTCTCAACTCAGCAACGGCATCATCCGGGTCTTGCATCTGCTCTATCTGGCATCCTCGGACGTCTCGCGCAGCATGCCCAGAGTAGTGAATGGGATGGGAGGGAGGGAGCGGGAGGTTGGTCGGAGATCCGACCTCCCTAGAAGGTGGACTAGACTGATGGTCAGCGAATGGAGAAGGAGCCGTAAGAGTCGGCTCGAAGTGAGGAGAATCCATCATCCAGGGGTCAAGGAGAAGAAGAAGAATGAAGGGAGGGTGGTGGGAAACAGAAGAAGAGAAGAAGATGGGGAAAGACATAAGGGATCTAGAAATCACACAAGATGAACAAGCAAACCATCGATTCACCTACGCACACAGAGCTGAAGACCGAAGGGATCGGTCAATTATCTTGTCTATTTTATTTTAGGTGATCATCCAGTCTATCAGAGCGATTACGTGAGGTAATAGGAATCTGATATCTCTCAACCGACTGTCCCGTACCAAAGAGCCGGTAATCAGTCGAGAAAAATTGGATGGCTCTATCCTAAGGTGCAGATCACTCTCTCGCTCATCCAAACCAAACAAGGAGGAGGTTACTCTCCCCAAGACAGATTTTCAGTGAAGTGTATTTTAGGTCAAGTGTGATTAGCAGTCCCGATTTTATTGTTTTTGTTTTTAGATATTTTTCAAATAAAAAGAAACGCCTAACGAATTTTTCGGTTCTCCTGATTATTAGGTCAAAAACAGGGGGAGAAGACGAAAAATCCGATGCGCGATGAAATCAATGATGCATGCAAAGATAGAAATGCGTACCTGTCTCCAGCACTCTACATGCAATATGATCTGTGCAGAAATGTAAAGATAGAAAAGAAACTACCTATATGGTGCAGCGGTGAAAACCGAGTCCTAAACAGGCAACTTCTACTCGAAGAACCATCTAACTGGTCACTGATCCTTCAAGCCAAAGGGTCCGGTCTCGGTCTACCCCTCCTCCTCCTGACACATCAGGTTCAGGAGCAGCGCTTGGCAGGGCAGGCTACGGCACATAGGCTACGAAGGGAGTGAATCAGTTATTTTTATTAATGATTTATTAGTGGATCCAATTACGCTCTATGGGAACAGGCAAGCAGTTAAGTATGGGGATCCTACTAATTACGGCACAGTTAAGCAGAAAATCCTAAATCTAGGGGCTCAAGAAAAACCGCGAAAAACCGTAAAAGGCAGCGAAGAAAACCAAAATCGCGAAAAAGCCGCGAAAAATCCTAAGGGTCCCACGAGCACACCGGTGCTCGGTGAAACAGACCCGCTAATCAAGTTCAAGTTCAAGTCTGTCCCTGTATTATTACAACAGTTCAGATAATCAAAAATGAAATCTACTCTAAGCCTCTCCCACTCAGCCTCTCTCTCACGCTCTCCTACGGCTCCGTGCAGAAGGGAGCCGCCTCCGAGTCTCGCGGTTGCGCCGGCTTCTCGAAAGCTGCCGCCTGGTCCTCGGGCCCTCGCAAGAAAGAGACAAAGGATCAAACAAATAGAATAATCAAATATAAACAAGAAATAAAAAACAAGGGTATATGCGCAAAAAGGACAAATAAAATAAACAAACAAAATAAAGCAAAAACAGAAAATAAAAGAAAAGAAAATAAAACAAAAATGAGAGAAAAACAAAAAGCCACGAAAAGCCACAGACTCAGAAAAAACCGCAGAAAGCTGCGAAAAAGAAAACAAAGAGAAAATGAAAAATAAAAAGAAAAACTACTAAGCCATGCTCCCCGGCAATGGCGCCATTCTGATGGGCCAAAATTCGATCAATCCGGATCAGGTCAAAATATCACTCGGGTCGTTGCGACCCGGATCGATGAGAATCTCAGCTCAATCAAGAAAAAGTAAAACAAACCACCAAAATCAAAGAAAAATCAATCAAACACGATAGCGGTCCTGGCTATTAGATTAGCTTGGTATAGCAACCAGGGTCGGACTCAGGGAGCACGTGATGGCCTTGCGGCCTACGAAGTAGTCTAAAAAAGAATTAAAAATAAAATCAAAGTATTTTTGGTGGATTTTAATTGTTTTAATTTTTTTTGGATTTTTATTTAATTAAGAAAATAAGGAAAACAAAGAAACAAGCCTACTCAAGCAATTATTTAATGCATCAAAAATCAATCAAAAATTCAAATAAAATTTTTTTTGTGTCTTTTATGATTTTTACTGTTTTTAGTGAATTTTTGGCATTTTTCTGAATTTTATTTAATTTTCTAAAAATAAAACAATGCAAGAAAATGAAGGTGCTGTCCAGTCAGGAGTAAAAGGCCAATTTAAATTGCAAAAAGGGCTTAACACTCCTGGAGGTAATTTTCCTGTAAACTAGAAAGTTTAAGGAAAATTTGGGCACTGGGTTTATGGTTTTTGGATTTTTAAATTAATTATTAGAATTTTTATGCGTTTTTTGGTGTTTTTCAAATTTTATGAGTTTTATATAATGCAAAATGACCAAAATTGGTCAGAAAATCAAGCAAGACAAACTAAATAGTAGATAATTTTTTTGTAATTTTTAGATGAGTTTTAATATTTTTTGTGATTTTTCAATTCAGACAGTAATGAAAAAGGCTGTTTTTGATTTGTTAAAAATATCAAATAAAAGCAAAAATGTCTCCAAAAATTCTAGAAAATTTTACAACATGACAGGAGCCATGTGTCCAATTTTCATCGAATTTGGAGTTAATTTACTATTTTATTAAAAATAAAAATCAAGCCACAGTGCACAGGGACCTAACTGCAATTAGAGCAAAACCCTGGACCCCCTGGAGAACAAGGAAAGAAAACCCGGGGCCAAAAGTACAAAATGTCCCCCAGGCCACGCACGATACACGTGACTCAGGCCTGGGGGGACTTACTTGTCATTCCTATTTATAAAAATGCAAATCATAACAAGCCAAAAACGTAGGGTTAATATTGCAAAAACACCAAATATTCACGTGTCAACGCACGTGTTCACAACTGGCAGGGGTATAAATGCAAATCAAATAAACAAGAGGGTCCTCAGTGCAAATAAACCAGAAATAAAACAACTAAACTACGTATTTACAGGACTAGAAAATAAATGCTGAAATTGGAGGGGCCTAAGAGCTATTTACCCCTTTATTAATTGTCGACGGCTGGATGAACGCCACGTCAATGATCGGACGGTGGAGAGACGAGGGCGCGCAACAAAGCAGCCTTGGACGCAATCGAACGACGGAGAGTCTCCCACGTGTAAGATCTAACGACTGCAGTGCACTGTGGGAATCCCTCGCTGGATCAACGGCTAAGATGAGGGCACGTGGAAGATCGGACGGTGATCGCTCAAATGCGTCTCCTCGTATGATTCTGCGGTCTGGATCAATCCTCCTGAAGATCGGGCGGTGGCTGCTACTTCGCGAATGGACGGACGCGATCTGTTCTGGAGCCTGAGGGTCGATCGGACGTTTAGGGACGATGTTGGAAGAACAGTTGGCCGGCGAGCTTCGCCGGCCCGATGCACGCACTATGGTCCTCCCCTGCTGCTCCTGAAGTGCGGAAAAGCTCTGCCGTGAAGTCCGCAACTGATGAGATGCTCCGATGAAGGCGGGGAGCTCTGGAGAGCTCCGACGGCGATGAAGACCTGGAGCTCCTGTGCTTGAGCTGCTGGCCTCCAGATGAGGCTCTACTGATGATAAGACCTGCACAGGAAGAAAGATGGGTCGAGGGCAAACTGCCTCGACCCGTCAAAGCCCGAGAACAGTGAAAGATGCGTCGCGATGGAGGCCCTCCGGCGAGCAGCGGAGGTGAAGGGCCGATATCCCTGCTCCGGGGCGAGCCAGGGGGAATGGAAGGTCGGAGAAGGTGGAGAGGAAGCTCGTGAAGGTGATGGCGGTGTCGGATGGGCAAGTGGATGGACGGAAACGAAGGGCGGCGGTGGCGGAGCTACTTCTACCGGAATCGAAAAATCCTAATCTACGCTAAACTAAAGGCTAAGAAGGCTACCTGGTGGAGGCTATCGACTAGGCTGAAGCACAGGGAGCTTCTGGGTCATTGCCTGCAAGGGGTCGTCGGCTCCCCGAGGCTGAGCGCGCTCGCGGCGGCGCACGGCGGCGAAAGCTGCCGGATCAGTGGCTCCCGGCTTCCCGGGCCTCGCTGCTACCCCCACTCGCTCCACTGTCACTCAGGCAAGGTGGATGAGGTCACAGGCATCGAGGGGGAGGTCCAAAGATGAAAGATAAGGTCGCCGGAGGAGAAGCTATATATGCCTAGGGGTCCGATGAGGAATGGATCGGGCGAGCTGCTCGAATCTCGGATCCCTCAGACCCACCCCGGGTGTGGATCATGGGTGATCAAAGATTAATCAGGGCCCGGGGTTAAGGTCATTGGCTGTCGGATCGAATGGGAAGAAAATGTCGAAGTCGAGTCGGTCATCAGATCCGCGAGGGAAGAGGGTCCGCGGGGGAAGTTGACCGGGGTCAACAAACCCCCATGGACCAATCAGAGTCCGCCAGCTCATAATTATTTGGAAATTCGAAATAAAATAGAAAAAGGCCGAATTAAGAAAAACTTAAAACATGAAATATTTTTGTTTTAATTTTTTCTATTTTTTGTGATTTTTAATTAATTTTTCAAAATAAAATAAGGTATTTACACTATATAGCTATATATGGGTGTATATACAATATAGGGTTTTGATTTTTGATTTTTAATTTGTTATTTTTATACATTTTTATTCCCATTTCATATTTTATTTATTTATAGCATAAAATTAGGAATAAAAGGGTATTTTTTCTTTATTTTTATTATTTATATACAAGGGTGAAATAAATAGATATATACATCTATATACATGGTATATTTACAATGTATTTTTGGTTTTTAATTTTGTTCTTTTTATTTTGTTTTTATTTTTGTTGTTTTTATTTTATTTATTTACACAAAAAAAGATAGAATATTTACAAAATTTTTGGAATTTTAATTTATTTATTTATAGGGTGAAATAAACATAGAGGTGGTTGTATATACTTGGGGAATATGCACAAGTGAAGTGGGTTTTTGTTTTCTTTTTAATTTTTCAATTTTTGTTTTGATTTTGTATTTATAAATATATACAATATATACAAGCCATGTTATTCTATTTTTGGGAGGAAAATATTTTTATTTTATTTACAAATATATTTACACAAATGAGCCCCTATCTCCCTCTACTTTGGTTTTTATGCGGTCAGGCCCATGCTGAGCCCTCCCTTGGGTTAGGTTGCTCAATATTTATTCTAAATATTTCCTCTTTTTCTTTATAATCTTTATTCTTTTATTTTTGCACAAAAACATGCTAATTATTAGTCTTTACACCATGCATGCTTTTGGTAATTATTGGTATTTACAAATATATACATGCATTTGCAAAGGTTTTTGTAGCTAAAATATAAGAATAAAGAGTGATGAATGAGTATTCATCACCCATCTCTGCTTTGTGTACAGTCTGCTATACTTAGGATTATTTGATCCTAAGTATAGGGGGGACGATCAACTTCTTGTTTATTTATTTATCTCCTTATTCCTTCATTCTTTCAGCTTTTCTATACTCAGTCCGAGTTATGTCTCCTCTTTTTCTCTTTGATCTATGATGACATAGCTCGAACTAAGTATGGGGGGGGGTCGTATATACTATGTATATACTTTAAGCCATAACTCGTGCTTTCGTACTTTAAATAATACCTATGGCTAAAAAGAGTGTTAAACTATTCATAACATGCTAAGAAAAATGGTTGTAGCTCCTCAGACTCTTTTTGTACATAGTGTTTAATAAATCAGGCAAAAATACTTTTCGCAAAACATTTGAAAAATGGGTTGAAACTCTTTGTGAAAATTCTTTTGAAAATTGTTTGAAAAATATTTTGTAAAAAGTGTTCAACCTTTGTAAATATTTTTGTTTGCAAAAAGTTATTCTCTTTGAGTGAAATAAAAATGTTTGAAAAGAAATTTGCAAATAGTTGGAAAAATGGTTGCAAAAATACTTTGAAAAATCTATATATACTGTTTGAAAAACCTTTACAAAAATAATTTTCAAATGTGTTTAAATTTTTGTAAAAACTATTGGTGAAAAGTATGTTGGACTATAGTTTTCAAAAATTGTTGCAAAATAACTTTCAAATAAGTGTGAGGAGTATACACACTATATATATATCTCACGAGAGGATAAAAATAAGCAATAATCCCAGGTAAAACCTATAAGAACCAAAATCTTTCTATACATAAAATATATTTCCATTATTTTACTATATTCTGATTAATAAATCAGGTGAAAAACATTTTTGTAAAATGATTTGAAAAATGGTGCGACCCGTTTGGAAAACTTTTTGTGAAATGTTTTCAACCTTTGTAAAAATGTTTTAAATTGTAAAATTTCTTTTCTTTGTGTGAAATAAAGGATTTGAAAACCTATTTGCAATAGGTTTGGGAAAATGTTTGTAAAAAATATTGTGAAAAATGTATATATAGAGTTTGAAAAATCTTTGCAAAATGGCCTTCAAATGTTTATAAAGGTTTGCAAAAATTATTTTGTACTAATAGTTTCAAAAATTTGCTTTCAAATAAATTTGAGGAATAAAGGCATCATTAAAAACATAAAAATACATAAGTAAATAAAATTCTTTCTCAATTGTGTGCATGTCCCTAAATAAGTCACTTTATTAAAACATGTTAATTCCTTGAAATTATTGAGGCTTGTAAATAAATAAAAAGAGGCACGTCCGTGTAAATAGCTGTAAATATTTTATACTCTGCTTGCTTAAATTCTTTTTATTTGCAAAAATTCTTTGTGTAAAAAGATTCTTTGGTTTTTAAATTCTTTGTGAAAAATTGCATCGTTCATTGTGTATAGCATTTGCATATCATTCATATTCTTTTTGAGTAAGCTTGATGATTGAACTAGTCCAATAAAGTTAAAGATTGGAGCTTGGTTGGACCTTACTGCACCTAATTGCACTGGAACCTTATGGGAACTAGGTTTAGGGTACTTCAGGTCTTTTCAGACTTAATTCTTTGAGACTCAGGGCTGGGTTCAAGTCACCTCAACTGACTAAATAGAATTTTTCGAGACGAACGCATGACCCTTGTCGGCCGTTACCTAACTTGGATACTTGCACCTTTCACTTGGCTCAACTCAGTTGGAGTGGTGAGGGGGTTGGATTTGCCAGTGTGAGACGCACACGGGTGGAAACATTTGTCCTCGTCTAGGGAGGGAAGTGCACCCCAACCTCGTTCAGTTTCAACGAAGTCTAAAGACAAGAGAGTGTGGGTTGCAATAAAGCTTCAAAAGAGGGATAATCTCCTAGCTCAAGAGGAAAAACTCCTTATGTAAATGCTGTTGTGAATAGTATGTTTGAAAAAAAACTCCAAAAAGTAGACAGGCTTGAAAATAAAAATAAATTGCATCAAAGTTACACCATGTGAGCCTACAGCTGGATGACTTGACTACACTGGTCTTGCATCCCAGGATAGGTAGCTACACTGGCTGCCGTCCATTCTTTTCTCCACCTCCCCCTCTTGAGTTGGATGCCACTTGAACTTGGAAGGGAATACCTCGCTCCTCGAGGGCAGAGGGCTGGATTGGGGTATCATTGGGTTGTCATTCTGGAGAAGTCGGTCTCTTTGTCATTTCAGTTGGGGAGAGCCACCATCACTTACACCGTACGAGTCAGCTTCATAGTCATAAGGGTTTGCGTATGAGGTAGGCTAGTTCTGACCTGACTATTGAGGTGGGTTGAACCGAGTTCTGGGACTCTCGAAGGCTGTTGTGTTTTAAATTTGGTCCCCATTCATGTTCCATACACATTCACACATCAGGGTCTAACCGGGGCTCCAAACTCTGATTTTGTAAGGGCAAATGTTGCATGGAAAGCAATTCTCGTCACTATTCTTCTTATTTTCATTCTTTTTGTACTTATTGCATAAGTATTTGCTAGGGACTAGCAAAGGCAAGTATAGGGGGGTGATGAATCCCCATTTCATCACCTTTATTCTATCATTTTGGCCTTAAAAACCCTAGCAATTGCATGTAAATAACCTCAATGTGCACATAATAGCATCTGTTATTTATTTTATTATTTCTATATAAAATAAACATTTTAATGCTAAAATTATAGAATAAAGAGAAAAAAAGAAAAAGGAATAAAATATTGAAAATATTTTATGACCCGAACCCCGAGACCAAGTCCAGAATGGAATTGGTAGACAAGGGATAAAGTAGGGGGAGATAAGGGTCAAAAAGACAATAAATACCCCATTTATTTATTAATCAATTATACATTTTTGACACCTATTTTATTATTTATTATTTATTCACCAAATAAAGAAGCTTTGTACATAAAAGTTGTAGATAATAATGTAAATTAAAATATAAAATTGAGTTTGTACAAAAATAATACACATTGTTCATTTTATACCCAGAATAAAAAGCCAGAAACCAAACCTCACAAACCCATATCTTTCAAATGAAAATTCAGAACATAGAAAAATCACTCTAATTGTAGATAACTTTTCAAGAGCTATTTAATGGTGGTGGTTTTATATTTTTTGGAGTTATTGTGTAAAAGTTAGGTTTTGAGCCCCTGTTGTACAGTCTACTGATTAAAATATTCAATTTATTCATCATTCATTCTTTATACAAACTCTTATTTTTATAATTTTGTAAATATTATTTATAACACATGTGCATATTAAAATTAGAATAAAATAAAAAAGAATAGTGAAAATAAAACAAGTTTATGTAAACTACATAGACAAAAGACCTATGCTTCTATATGTATATCAATAAAAGGGAATATATTCTTTTATTCTTTAATTCCTCTATATTTTTCTAATAGTGTAAATATTACACATGTTCTATTAAAAATACAAAACAAACATAAAACTCATTAAAATACATTAAAATAAAATCATGAATATAAAACATAGGTAAAACACCTATGAATATACCTATATAATATACATCTCTATTTATTTAAGTACACAAATAACATCATAAAAATAAAACAAAAATGTATTTATACTCATAAAAATAAGTTATAAATATATAAAATCATAGAATAAAATATTAAAATAAAAAACACAAAATAAAAATAAAATTGCACGAAACACAGGTAAATATACTTATAAATAAGCCATTAAAAATAAACTTGTAATAAAACACATCAAAAAATAAATAAAAATCATAATAAAATTCTACATAAAATAATAAACATTTTTTGTTTTATACTTGAAAATTAATAAAATCATTACTATTTTTTATCTATTTTTCTTTAATAAAACTCCATGTTATGTCCTGTAGCGGCTTAGGTGGACCAATCACCGTGAGTCAATTGTTGACCGCGGTCAACTCCTCTGTCCCCAGCCGCCTAGCGTGACAGACGTCCATCAGGCTGTCTTCTCCCATTTTACCCTTCCTAACCGTTGATCATCTCCCTTCGATTCCTTCACGAAATACCTTCGTCTATCATCCCTCAATCACGCCACCTACTCGGATCGTCTAGAAACCCAATCGATTCTTTAATTAACCCCGATCAATAAGGGTGCATCACCATGACTATAAATAAAACCCCCTGCCTTCCTCCGCAAATTTGGTCAACCTTAGCCCTTCTTCTACTCTAGCCTTCGGTCCAGATAGATTCCTTGTGATAGGGGGAAGCTCCTGGAGGCTTGCACTAGTCGGAGAAGGCAGGACTGCACCCACGATGGCGCTCCGGCGAAGCCCTGCTCCTTGGTGTTCCACCAGGTATAAGATCTACTTTTCTTTCTTGGTTAGCTAGGTTTTCATTCTGCATTTCATTTTCGTAAGTAGTTTAGTGATTAGCGTAGTGGTTAGCATAGTGGTTAGCTTAGATTAATTAAATCGAAGTTCGCCGGAGCTCTGCTGCAGCGAACGATTTCGTCGGGAACCCTCTGTGCTCCAACCCGCCTTTCACCACCACTTCGTTCCCTCTCGCATTCTCCATCTCCCGATCACCCCAGATCAACTAGAACCCTCCCGGTTCTGCAAATCGAAGCTCACCTCCTCCCCTTGCTGGAGCTTCGCCGCCATACCATTTTCACTGTGTATCAGCTTCAACTCCCGGTCGAGGTCGTAGCCCTCGAGCTGCCCGTTCTTTCTGTGCAGGTTTGGCGATCAAAGAAGCCCTCCTGGGCTCATTTGTACCTAGCACGAGGTTCCTGGAGGTCCCTTTCTTCTCCGAGCTCGCTAGACCTCCTCGGACCTCCAGGAGTCCATCTGAAGACATCTCCAGACGTGGGGAGCTCCCAGGAATGTGAAGAGATCCACGACGGCGTAGGAGGAGGCCGGAGAAGCTTGCTATGCCCGATCAACGATCGTCAACGGCGAGCCCCTTCCCACTTCTTCCAACCCGACTCTTAGTCGTCTGATCAAGGAGAAGTGCCCAATTCTAATCAGGACCGTCCGATGGAGCTATGCCATGACCGTTGGATCCTCCTCTTGGATCTAATCCTCACCGTTCATCGGTGAACCGTCGTCGATCGTCGGATGGACGCCACATGGCAAGTGAATCACATCCAGCCGTCAGCCAGCGCGTACATTTAGGGGTAATTTGCACTTATACACCTGCCATTTTTATATTTATTGTTTAGTCCTGTAAATTAAATATAGCATTTAAATAAATTGGAAATTTTGTAAAAAGGCCCCCGGACTTATTGTAATTACAAATAGATCCATTCCACGTCACCTCACATGCTGTCCCACGTGAGGTGGGAAAATTGCAGGGAAACCCCCGCGGTTTTGTGTATTTGAAAAAGGTCCAATAAAATGCAATACAAGTGTTATATTTTTGTGAAATTTATAAGCAGATCCCTGAACTTTTATTATTTGCATTATGGTCCCTACTTGTAGTAGTCACGTATCATCCCACGTGGTGGGTTATTTTCATATGTACCCTGGCGGTTTTTGAAATTGTGATTTAGCACTAGAATGTTAAATAAACAGTTAAAAACTTTTGGTTTAATTGCACAGAGCCCTTTGGATTTGATTTTATTTTCAGAAATGCCCCTGCTAGGACATGTATTTTTGTAGTCTTTATGTATTTATTAAAAATACCTGCATTACTCCTAAAAATACGAAAAATAGAGATAAATGCTTCATGCTATGTATTTTCACATGCATATTTTTAATGAGCATTTTTTGCATTTTATCTAATTTTAAAAATTAAAAAGGAGCTTATATAGTCCCTGTTTAATTTATAAAATACTAAAAAATATAAAAACTTAATGAAAAATTCCATATATATATATATTATATTTTTATATTTATTGAGTCCAGAAAAGAAAAAACCTAAAAATAAGAAAAAGAAAATTTAAAAAATCAAAAAGCTCCAAAATCTAACAAAAAATGTAAAAATTCCACAAAAATACCAAAAATATGTTTTATGTTTTATAATTACCTATATATTATTATGTATGTATTAAAATTAATTTAGGTAATTTTGAGACTTATATATTATTTTTAAAACCCAAGTTAAGTTTGGATTATAATCCTATTATTGGGATATTTTTAACTTTAAGCATACATAAAAAATTAGCAAAAATATAGAAAAATTACAAAAACATTAGAAAATTATAAAAAGTATAAAAATATTTTATTTCTTGAATTTTTCTTATTTTTTTACAATTTTTATAAATACATTATCTCTCTTACCGTTAATATATATATATATATCTTATTTTACATAAAAAAATATAAAAAATTATATAAAATATAAAATGAAAAAAATCAGAAAAATTAAAAATAAAAAAAATTAAAAAATTAAAAATAAAAAAATTATTAAAAATAAAAAAATTAAGTAAAAATAAAAAACCCACAAAAAGTATTATTTGTACAAATGACTTGGTTGTACATAGATAACCATAGGCTGCCCATTTTGCTCTCTATGGTTCGACCTCTACATGCTTACACTCTATGCATTTTATGGTAGAGAAAATAAATATTAATTCCACATTTTTGGGGTTCAATTGTTTTATTCATTATTGTGGGTTAATTGCTGACTAACAGAGGACTTTCGGGTGGTCGCTTCAACGATTGGATAATTATTTAGACCCTCGGAAATCTCCCATTATTAGAGGGATATATAGATGAATATACATGGTGATAATTTAAAAAAATAAAAAAAAGAAAATGGGGTGGGGGAGTCAAGTTAGCTCTTTCTAGAGGACAACCCCATTTTCTCCATATGTGTGTGTTGGGGGGCGGGGGGGGGGGGGTGCTCCCTGAGTGTAGCTAACTTACATGCTCCCACCCCTTTTCCCCTGTATTTTTTCATTTTTATGAAATGAAACCTATTGGAATTTAGATCACAATATGTCACCATGGTGTCATTAAAATTCGGCTTAATTTGAGACTTCTATCCCCTCCATCAAGACTGTCAAATTTTAACGGTCTCAGAATTGCTGAAATTGACCCCCCTTCAGATGGAGGGCATATGAGTCTCTATTTCTGACGAAATTGGAATGTCCTGTTCGGGGAATATAGTGATAAATATACATATTTTCATTTTCCAAAAAAATAGGGGGGAAATGGGGGTGGGAGTAGTGATGAATACTCATTCATCACTCTTTATTCTTATATTTTAGCTACAAAAAACCTTTGCAAATGCATGTATATAGTTGTAAATAGAAATAATTACCAAAAGCATGCATTGTGTAAAAACCTATAATTAGCATGTTTTTGTGCAAAAATAAAAGAATAAAGATTAAAAAGAAAAAGAGGGAAATATTTAGAATAAATATTGAGCAACCTAACCCAAGGGAGGGCTCAGCATGGGCCTGACCGCATAAAAGCCAAAGTAGAGGGAGATAGGGGCTCATGTGTGTAAATATTTATGTAAACAAAATAAAAGTATTTTCCTCACAAAAATAGACTCAAATTGGCTTGTAAATACTTGTATATATTTCTAAATATAAAAACAAAAGAAAAATAGAAAAATTAAAAAGAAAATAAAAATAGGTCACTTGTATAGATCCACCTTGTACATACCACCACACTTATATTTACTTAACCTTATAAATAAATAAAATTAATTTCCAAAAAATCTTATAAATATTCTAGATGATATAGTGTAAATAAATAAAATAAATTAAAACAAAAACAAAATAAAAATAACAAAATTAAAAATCCAAAAATATATTGTAGATATACCATGTTTATATATGTAAATATCTATTTATTTCACCTATGTATATAAATAATAAAAATAAAATAAAAATATCTTTTTGTTCCTTATTTTATGATATAAATAAATAAAATATAAAATGGGAATAAAATTGTATAAAAATAACAAACTAAAAATCAAAATTAAATATCCTATATATTGTATATATACCTATATATGAACCTACTATGTACATACCTTATTTTACTTTGAAAAATTAATTAAAAATCACTAAAAAATAGAAAAAATTAAAACAAAAATATTTCATGTTTTGACTTTTTAATATATCGGCCATTTTCTAATTTTTATGGATTTATAATTATTTTCCACGTGGCCGCTTCCTATTGGCCTTGGGGATTGTTGACCGCCCGGTCAACTGCCCCCCACCCAGGACCACTTCCCACGGGTTAGGTGCCCGACTTGACTTCTCCCTATTAGCACCTAAACCCGATTCCCCCTCGCCTAAACCCCGGTTCCGATTCCTTCCTGCTACATCCGAGACCCTCGCCGGGGTATCCACCTCGAGATCCGCACTCCAGAATGCCCTACCCGCGCTCATCTTCCCGGACCCTTCACCATATATAGTTCGAGCTCCGCCACCTCCATTCCCATCTTTGGCCATTCGCTCCACCCCCCAGTGAGCTCCAATGCGTGAGTGGGAGTGACAGCTCGCTCCCCGTGCGGTCGAAGCGAGGAGAGGGACCGGATTCCACTGATCCGGCGAGTACCACCGCCGTGCTCCGCCCAGAGCGAGAGCTCGAGCCTCGGAGGTCGACGCTCCTCGAGGCCACGACCCAGAGCATCGCCATCTCGTCCCCAGTCCATTCCTTCACCCAGGTAGACCCGTTGTCCTTTCTTTTTCTTTGATTTTCGATTATCCCCAATTCGCCGCTCCGCCGTTTACCGTCGATTCCGATCACGTATGATCACCGTTCGACCATCGGGCTGTGCCATAGACTTCGCCTTCCTCCTGCGCACATTCTCCGCACTCCCATTCAACCCAGCTCGCACAAGAGCTGGGGCTCGAGCTCCTCCGTCCACACCTTCGTCGGAGCTCGCCCACATCGACCCTCCGACCACCTTCACCCCGCCCAACCGGGTCGAGGAAGTTTGCCCTCGACCCGCGAGCTGTCTGGTCTATTTTGCAGGTTCATCCAAGCCCATCTGAGGGCTTGGACTATTGGGTCCAGAAGCTTAACCTCCGCCGACCTCGCCGGAGCTCTCCAGAGCTCGGCTGGGTCATCAGAGACCACCACTCGACGCGGAAGCATTCCACGCTCCTTCTCCGACCTTCAGCGTGCTTCCAGGAGGACAGCAGCACCGCCACGAGCCCGGCGAAAGTCGCCGGCGTCTAGTTCGTCCAGCATCCTTCGTCGCCGTTCGATCGCCTTCGACCTCCAGTTCTCATCTCGACCGTCCACCTGAGGAGGTCCCATCACCATCAGATCTTTGGAGAGGCGATCCCCACCGTCGATCCAGCGTGATATAGCCACCGTCTCCCTCCGCCGCTTAATCTGCTACGTGGCAGCACCTGGACCGTCAGATTCGTGCGAGGAGCTCAGCGTTGGAGTGCCACCCGATCCAGACCATTCGATTCTCCATGTGGCATCCATCTAGTGACTCGACTTAATAAAGAGTAATTTACCCTTAGGCCCTATCTTTTCTGTTATTTAGCATTAGTCCTGTAAATACGTTATCTAGTTGTTTAGTTTTTGGTACATTTACATAGAGGACCCTGCACTTTACTTTCTTTGCATTTATGCCCCTGTGTATAGTGTAGCACGTGCTTCGACACGTGATTTCTTAGGTGTATTTGCATTGATGCCCTTGTAGTTCTGGATGTTACTTAATGAATGAATACTTTTAATTAATTGCAGATATGCCCCTGTGAGTTGTTTTTATACGCATGTGCGTGATTTAAGTGGGATAATTGCAGGCAAGCCCTTGGGTTTTTGGTACCTGTTACCAGATAGCCCTCGGAACTTGTTTTCCTCACATTTGGGTCACTGAGTGCCCCAGGCATGCGCCACGCGCGTGACTTCCTGGGTATTTTGCACCAGACCCCCCAGGACTCTTGGCATTTGCGTTTTGGTCCCTGTGTACTGTGCCCTTGTGTTTGATTTTAATAAAATCGTAAACTAACTCCAAATCCAATGAAAATTGGACACATGGCTCCTGCCATAGTGTAAAATTTTCTGGAATTTTTTGGAGACATTTCTATTTTGAATTGATATTTTTATAAATTTAAAAACATATATTTTCTTCACTGTCTGAATTTAAAAATCCCAAAAAAGTATTAAAATTAATCTAAAATTCATAAAAAAATTATTTGCTGTTTGTCTTGCTGTGCTTGATTTTCTAGCCAATTTTGGCTATTTTTCATTACCTAAAACACCTAAAAATTGAAAAACATTTAAAATCTTATAAAAATTCTAATAAATAAACTAAAAACCCAAAATAATAATTTAGGTGCCAAAATTTTCCTTGTTTTCTTCTATATACAGGAAAAATACCTCCAGGCTTATTGGGGACTCTTAGATATTTTATCTAAGTCCCTTAAGCTTGGCTGGATTGTACCTACAGTTTTTGACTTTGTTTTATTTTTAGAAATTTAAATAAACATCAGAAAAATACCAAAAATTCACTAAAAAGAGTAAAAATTATAAAACACACAAAAATATTTTTATTTGAATTTTTAATTGAATTTTAGTGTATTAAATAAATTGTTGAAGTGCCTTGTTTTCTTGTTTTTATTATTTTCTTAATATATTAAAAATCCAAAAAAAAATAAAATATAAAAAGACTTAAAAACCACCAAAAACACCTTTTATTTACTTTTATTTTCTTTTTGACTACTTCGTAGGCCGCGAGGCCAATTCGTGCTCCTTGTGTTCGACCCTGGTCGCTATACCAGGTTAAACTAATAGCAAGACCGCTATTGATTTTTGATTTGATTTTATCTTTATTGGTGGTCTATTTTTCTTGATTGATCGAGTCCGAGTGATTGAGGTCGCGACGACCATCTAGATACCTTTACCTTAGTCGCTCGGGGATTTTTCGGTCATCAGAATGGCACCGTTGCCGGGGAGCACGGCTTAGCAGTTTTCGTTTTATTTTTCGTTTTCTTTTTCGCGGCTTTTCGCGGCTTTTTCAGAGCCCGCGGCTTTTCGTGGTTTTTTGTTTTTATTTTATTTTTGCTTTATTTTATTTTATTTTATTTTCTTTTATTTTTGCTTTTGTTTGATTTTGAGTGTTTATTTTATTTTGTATTTTTACATATATACCCTCATTTTATTTTCATTTATTTTTCTTATTATTATTTGATTATTTTTATTGGTCTGACCACTTGTCTCTTTTCTTGCGAGGGCCTGAGGACCGAGGCGGCCGATTTCGAGAAGCCGATGCAACCGCGAGACTCGGAGGCGGCTCCCTTCTGTACGGAGCCGTAGGAGAGCGTGAGGGAGAGACTGAGTGGGAGAGGTTTAGCTTAGGTTTTATTTTCATTTTATTTGATTATTATTGTAATAATTCAGGGACAGACTCTTAGACTCTTGGACTTGAACTCTTAGCGGGTCTGTTTCGCCGAGCACCGGTGTGCTCGGGGGACCCTTAGGTATTTTCGCGGCTTTTTCGCGGCTTTTGGTTTTTCGCTGCCTTTTCCGGTGTTTACGCGGTTTTTCATCGAGCCCCTAGACTTAGGATTTTCTACTTGATTGTGCCGTAATTAGTAGGGTCCCCACACCTAATTGCTTGCCTGTTCCTATAGTGCGATTAATTGGACCTACTAATAATTGATTAATAAAAATAACTGACTCATCCCCTTCGTAGCCTACGTGCCATAGCCTACCCCGCAAAGCGCTTTCTCCTACCCCCGATGTGTCGGGCAGAGGAGGGGTAGACCAAGACCGGACCTTTGGCTTAAAGGATCGGTGACCAGTTAGACGGTTCTTTGAGTAGACTTGCTTGTTTAGGACTCGGCTTTCACCGCTGCATCATTTAGGTAGTTTATTTTCTGTCTTTATATTTCTGCGCGGATCACTTGCATGTAAGGTGCTGGAGACAGGTACGCATTTCTATCTCTGCATGCATCATTGATTTCATCGTGCATCGGCTTTTTCGTCTTCTCCCCCTTGTTTTTGACTAAATAACCAGGAGAACTGAAAAATTCGTTAGGCCTTTGTTTTTATTGAAAAAAATTAAAAAGAAAAACCATAAAATTGGGTCTGGCTAAAACTATTGACTCTAAAAGACACTTGACTTAAAAACTTGTCTTTGGGAGAGAAACCCCCTCATTGTTTGGTTTGATTGCTTGAGAGAGTGACCCGTTCACTAGGTAGAGCCCTCCGGTGTTATTCCCGACTGACTACCGACTCTTCCGTGCGGGCCAGTCGGTTGGGGTAGCATCGGGTATCCCAACAGGTCACGTAAGCGCTCTGATAGATTGTTTGTTCACCTAATAAAATTGGACAAGATAATTTGACCGAGCCTTTACGGTCTTCAGCTCGTGTTGTGTTGG
This sequence comes from Ottelia alismoides, assembly GCA_037367405.1. Taxonomy (NCBI): domain Eukaryota; kingdom Viridiplantae; phylum Streptophyta; class Magnoliopsida; order Alismatales; family Hydrocharitaceae; genus Ottelia; species Ottelia alismoides. The sequence continues at coordinate 1,770,422 of JAZKJV010003927.1, read as the reverse complement.
TGAACAGAGGGTTTGGTTGCCGATCATAGTTTCTCCAGATCTCATCCGCCTTACTCGTTAGATCACGATGATGGATAGACACTCTCTTAGGCAGCCTCTGGCTGCACCGCTTTCGGGCACGTCTACCCATTCATCTAGGTTGGCCCGCAAGAGCCGAGACCAGCTGTCCGAGCCCGAGTATGATTCCGCCCTGTTCCCCCTCTACCCCCTTTCTTTCGGTTCTGAGAGATATGAGCCAGAGGAGAGATTAGCAGACTTGACAGCACCTGACTTTGGCTCATTTGATTTTGCAGACGTCATGGCCGGTAGTTCTGAGGATCGTTCCCGAGGTCAGCCTGAGCATTTCGTATTGGACCAGGGTGCGATCAACTCCACCCTGATCGCCTCACTAGAGACCGTTCAGCAGCAGCTGAGGGATCAGGGAGCATTCATGTTCGACATGAGGAGAGAGATAGAGCAGATGCGAGCAGAGCGCGAGCAGAGGAGAGAGGGACCGAGGATCCCAGAGGACGCATATGCAGCAGCCGCAGCAGCAGCTGCAGCAGCGGCAGCAGCCGCCGCAGCCGCGACAGGAGGACCACCGAGACCGATGCGGGAGTTACACAACCCCAGATCGATGCTGACGCACCACTGGGTTGTACTTCCAGCGATCGTGGGGGACTTCAAGTTCTCCCCGAACACCTTGCAGTTACTCCCTCGCTTCCACGGGCTCGCCACTGAGGAGCCCCATCTCCACCTCCAGGAGTTCCTCATGATCTGCAGTACTGTCCACGACCGTCAGGTGGACCAGGATACGATTCGGATGATTGCCTTCCCCTTTTCCTTGGCCGACAGAGCAGCCACCTAGCTGAAACACTTGGGGAGGTTTGTCTACACCTGAGAGCAGCTCCGCACCGAGTACTTGAACAAGTACTATCCACTCGGGCGGACCAATGCAGCGAGAGCCCTCATCAGCAACTTCTCCATGCTCCCCAACGAGCAATTTCATGAGGCATGGGAGAGGTTTCGTGAGCTTACGGATCGATGCCCGCACCATGATATTTCGAAGCCCAACCTTGTGTAGAGCTTCTTCAGCGGGCTGACACCAGAGCTCCAGGGCTTGGTGAATGCTTCTTGTGGCGGGTCTTACTTCGCCAAGGATCACGACCAGGTCTGGGCCATCTATGAGGAGATGGCCGAGAACTATATGGTGATGTCCCAGACCAGGTTATACACTCAGGGCAGACCCCAGCAGCAGCCAGGACCCGTGCAGTACCAGAGGATAGCACGGGTCGACGCCGGTCCATCCAGTTCATCCGCAGTAGCAGCAGCACAGGCAGAGTCATCCGCTGCGGATATGGGTATCATCAGTGAGAAGTTAGATCGGATGGAGCTGATCGAGAAGAAGCAGTGCCAGGGCATCACTCAGATGGAGCAGATGGCACAGACTCTGAGCGACATGAAGACCCAGCTCATGTGTCTCCAGGAGGCACAGATGGCTTCACAGCCCCGTCTTCAGTCGCGAGGCGATACCGGCGGCAGCAGCAGCTCGTTCCAGCGCTCCAGCTCACACCAGCAGCCTAGACAAGTTCACCTTGTACAGGCGGAGCCGTACCAGCAGCCGCAGCCCACCTACCAGTCACCACCATCTCCAGACTTGCAGATGGTGGTATACCGGCCGGATCAGCCTCTGGCAGTACTCCCGCCAGCCCAGTATGATGCAGAGCCGTTGATGGATGTCAACGAGATTTGGTATGATCGTCCTCAGCCTAGGATCCGACGAGACCATCCCGGATTCAGGTGGGGGAATGGAGGTACCCAGCCCCAACAGTAGCCATCTGGTCAGGGAGGCCAGTACAGCCAGCAGAGGGATCACCAGCAGCAGCAGCTCCCAGCCTATCAGTCACAGCAGCAGTCATCCTTTGTTCCTCGTCCCTATCAGCAGCAGGGGCAGTCTTGGAGGCGAGAGCAGCCTCACCAGCTACACCAGCAGCATCACCCTTCCTCTTACCCCTCTCACCAACAGCAGCACCAGTTCCAGCAGCCTCATCACCAGAGAGGCTACCCGTCGGGCTCCCACGAGAGCCCTGTTTTGGACGACATAGCCCGCCTCCTCACGGATCAGCAGGCTACCTTCAGACGGGAGATGGACGAGTTCCGCCAGGAGATGCGAGACATCGTGAGAGGGAAGGCCGCCATTCCTTCCTAGATAGAGCCGAATCCCAACAGCCTGAAGCGGAAGTCTGAGCAGGTAGCTTACACTGAGCATGCCACTCCTAGTGATCCATTTGATGATATGTCTTCGGATCTTTTTGATGCTGATTTTGTCACACTTAGGAGCGGTAGGACACCAGCCGACGGCGGTGCCTCGTCTGAGCGACGACACGAGGATACACCTGGAGCGCCAGATGAGGAGGAGGAGAGCGGTACTGAGGCCGCTCATGATGATGATGGTGGTACTGATGCCACCAAGGATGCTGATCCCACCGGCGGTACTGAGGCCGCCACTTCACCAGTGCGAGGAGGTGGTACTAATGCCACCCGAGTTGCCGAGCCATCACGCGGTACTGAGGCCGCGAGACGTCCAGCAGAGCCAGCCCGTGGTGGTACTGAGGCCACCGGTGTTCATGTAGAGAGAGATGTTGTTTTTCCTTCCACTGATGTATCTCGGAACCATGTTGTGAATAAAGGAAAAGGTTTAGTTTACTCTGGTCCCACTGTGGTGCTTGATGTATGTGCGGATCCGGCCACCGAGCCGTCTAGACCTATTCCTAATCCTTCATCTGAGAAGGACCCTGTGATCCCCTTCCCTAGAGCCCTTCAGATGGGGAAGGGGAAGAAAAAAAGAAAAAGATCCAAAAAAGAGAGAGCATGAGGAGTTCAGCCAGAGCATGATTGATCGTTTCCATATCCATCTGACCCTTCAGGAGGCTTTGCAGCACATCCCCCTTCTTCAGCGTTCTTGAGAGACAGGACTACAGTCAGGAGGAGGAGGAGGAACCACCAGTCAGAGATTCATGTGCTGACGAAAGCCACGTGCTTCGCGATCCAAAACCGTCTACCGGCCAAGAGGCCAGACTCAGGAGCTCCATATGTCAGATGTCACACTAGTGAGCAGAGGTTCGACCGGACTCTATTGGATAGCGGATCGTCTATCAACCTCCTTCCGGCAGCCCTTCTTGACCGCTTCGAGTTGGGCACTCTTAGACAGAGAAGGACAGTCCTTCAGTTTGCTGATCGATCTGTCAAGAGGCCGAAGGGGTTGTTGCGAGATGTTATCATCACTATTCATGGCCTGCAATTCCCCGTGGACTTCGTAGTGTTGGACATGGTGATCCCTGATTCAGTGGCCGATACCCCCATCATCCTCGGTCGTCCGTTCTTGGCCACAGCCAAGGCGGTGACTGACCATGATAGCGGGAAGGTATACTTTCGCGTCGAGGGCGAAAGTGTACAAATAGAGACGGTCGAGGACTACAGAGCCAGAGACAGAGCATGCTCAGAGACCAGCACAGATACAAAGCAGCTGACAGATGCCGGGTTAGACATCCACCGGGACTGTGATTTTGTGATCACAGATGATGAGGCAGCATGGGCAGACCCTGCATCACATGTCATCCTCTCATTTCCAGATACCGCTGATGCCGAGTTGATAGCAGAGGAGATCTTGGAGAGCACAACCCTGGTCCAGGATACTTCAGTGGCAGCAGAGCCGGTTCCCGACCGCGACATGATTTCTAGTGATGGTGGTACTGAGGCCACCTTGTGTGATGGTGGTATTGATGCCACCTTGTTTGATGCAGATCCCTCGGATTCAGAGTCTGATTGGGCAGATTACGATGATCAGATGCCAGACCTGAGTCCCACTGAGCCTACAGCTGAGGAGGAGGTAGATGCAGAGCAGATCAGAGACAGTTCAGTTGAGCAGCCTTCTCCAGATCCAGTTTGCGAGAGTTCGTTTTGATTCTCCCAGGCAGACTTGGCCGCATTCACTCATCTTCTTCCGAAGCCAGATTTGCCAGCACCCAGCTGTCCAGAGCTGAAGCCGCTCCCTACTTCGCTGAAGTATCGATTCCTTGCGGGCGAACCTGAGATGTACCCAGTCATCATCTCCGCCGATCTGACTGGAGAGCAAGAATCCCGTTTGATGGGGGTTCTTGAAAAGAACCGCAAGGCAATTGGATGGAGCATAGCAGATCTCCATGGGATTAGTCCAGCATTGTGCTCCCACCATATCTATCTTGAGGAGGGGGCGAAGCCATCGCGTGAGTTCCAGCGGCGGCTGAACCCCAACCTGAGAGAGGTCATCATGAAGGAAATCTCAAAATGGTGGAGCGCAGATTTTATTTATCCCATTTCCGACTCCAAGTGGGTCAGCCCCTTGCATGTGGTGCCCAAGAAGACGGGCATCACGACTGTGATCAGTGAATCGGGAGAGGAGATTGCTACACGAGTACCCACCTCTTGGCGGGTCTGTGTTGACTACAGGAGACTCAACCAGGCCACCAAGAAGGACCATTTTCCCCTGCATTTTATTGACCAGATCATTGAGAGACTGGCAGGGAAGAGCCATTACTGTTTCCTGGATGGGTACTCGGGCTACAACCAGGTGGCCATCGCTCCTGAGGATCAGGAGAAGACCACCTTTACCTGTCCCTTCGGCACATACGCCTTCCGACGCATGCCATTTGGGCTATGCAATGCCCCTGCGACTTTTCAGAGATGCATGTTGTCGATCTTTTCGGACATGGTAGGGGAGTGTTTGGAGGTCTTCATGGATGATTTCTCGGTTTACGGCGACAGATTCGACTCCTGTCTTGACTGCTGATAAACGCGTTTTTCGACGGTCTTAAGTTCAACACAAAGCGTGAACTCAGTCGCAGTGTCGACCAATCAAAATCCGAATTTAATCAACAATGAACCCACAATCAAATATCAATCCATGAAAAGTAAGTGTGGAGTCAAATTTATTTTTAACTCTGCACAAAAGATGTAAAGGGCAAGTATGCAGAGAGTTCGAACACAGGGAGCAAACAGTGTAATCCAAGCAAATGAATGCACGAGTGAGTGAGTGTGTGAAGTGTCTACACTAAGCAAGCAAGCACACTTTTTGTGGGTTTTTGATTTTTGAAATTTTTTTTATTTTTAATTTTTAATTTTGTATTTTGATTTTTGATTTTCTGATTTTTATATTTTATATTTTATACATTTTTTTTTTCTTTTTCAAATATTGGAAAATAAGGGGATATAATACAAGGCAAGGTAAGATATTAATAAAAATGCACAAAAATACTCAAAAATTCAGAAAATAAATGTTTTTGATATTTTTAAGGTTTTTTACTGTTTTTGTGATTTTTGGGGGTTTTTCAAGATGTTTTTGGTATTTTTAAAGTCTGAAATAAGGCAAACAGTGAAAATAAGGGCTGGCTGTGAGTGGAATGTAATTTAAAAATACCAACCAGTAGCAAAAATATTTCACACTATTTTTCTAATAAAAGTAACAAAATAAGGAAGAAACAGAAGCTGAGTTTGCTATTTTTGGGTTTTTCTATGATTTTTTATATTTTTTTGAAGTTTTTAAGTGTTTTTCAATTTTTAGTGTTTTTCTTTTGAGATTTTTAGTGGTTTTTGGACTGACACTAAAATAGGATAAGATAGACACTAAGTAATTTTTTTGGAATTTTTAGAAGTGTTTTGATATTTTTTTTGGTAATTTCTAAGCTAGACAGTAGGAAAAAGACATGTTTTTGATTTTTTATAAATAATGAAAAGTGATAAAATTTAAAACTAAAAATAGGGCGTCAAAATATAGGTATCCAGTAGCTTAACCCTATTTTTGTGGAATTTTTGGAGTTGAAATGGTATTTTAATTAATTAGAACAAGACTCCAATCATCAAACAGTGCTAGCAAGGGCATAAGTGCAAATAGTAAAACATCCAGGGGCATACATGCAATTTTTCCACAAAATATTACACTAAAACTTGCATTTACTGGACTAAACACAAATATCCAAACCCGCAAGGGTATATGTGCAATTTACCCACAGGACGCGTGACTTGCACGCGCCTGGGAGGGGTATTTTTGCAATATTACAAAGCTCAGGGGGGTTCAATGCAATTTTTCCAAAATATTACAACTTAACAGAAATGTTCAAGGACTAAAACGAAATAAATAAACCCCAGGGGGGTCCCTGCAAAATACCCAGTCCCCTCACGCGCACGGGCACGTGAGGTGACGTGGATTGGACCGAAATGCAAATAAGAAAACTATAGGGGTCTACTTGCAATTATTACAGAAATATTTAAACTACGGTTTAAAGTTTATGGACTAAATAAAAATTACAAAATGCGCGGGGGTATCTTGCAAAATTACCCTCTTGCGCGCGATCCAACGGCGGATGTATCTTCACTTAAACACGTGGACGCTCCTGATCAGCCGATACCGCTTCGATTCAGCGGTCCAGATTAGGTGCTTCGATGACGATCGGACGGCTGAGGCAGATGGAGATCGGACGGTGGCTGATTGATCTGGAGGGGTGCCCCAATCAGACGGCGGGGAGGCTCGGAGGAAGAACGGGGAAGAGCGCCGGCGAGGGCGAACTTCCCCGAGCTCGTTCTCGGGCCTCCGACGATCTGGAAGCTTCAAAATGGGGCTGCGACCTCCTGAGAGGTCCGGCTATGTGCTGGGGGGCTCAGGTTCGTCGGAGAGGCTTCGATGTGCTGGCGCGAAGGCGGCGGAGCTCGGAGCTCCAGGTATCTCCGGCGAGGACTCAAAATGGCCCTCCAGATGCGTTGACTGTGCGTGGACCTGCAAAACAAGGTGAGAGGGTCCAGGGCAAGTTGCCTGGACCCCGCGGTGGCGAAGAAATGGTGCGGAACGAAGGATGGGATCTCGGCCGGAGTTGCGCTCCGGCGAGGAAGGTGGATCGGGCGCGATACGCGATGAAACTCTCGAATTTTTTTGGGGTTTTTGATCCTTAGACTAAACCTAAGCTAACTAAAGCGAAATAAACAGGGGAGATGGCATCCTCGACGGTGTAGACCGGAGGGAAGGTTACCTCGACCGCCTGGTTTGGGGGAGGTGGTGGAAGCGCCTCCGACTTCCTCTGCTCTGGCTGAGTGAATGCTGCTGAAGCTGTCACCTCCAGGAAGACTTAGAGCACGAGCGGAGCGAGGAAGGGTGGACCGAAGGTGTTCAAACTTGGGGAGGAAGATGGGGGGTTGGTTAAGTAGGTGGCGATGGCGTCTCCTTCAAGCGAGGCTCACGCGCGAATGATGAAGATCTGGCGTGATCCGAAGAGATGGCGTGGGAGAGTGATGATCGGTGATGAATTTCCAAGAAGGAATCGAAGGGTGAGGACAAGCGGATTGAGCGCCAAAATTTCTTGAAAATGGGTGAAAATCGCGGTGTCAGAAATGGCAGGGCTTTGGTCGGGGGAGTTGACCGAGGTCAACTCCAGACCGCACCTGGTTGGTCCACGTGGACCAACCAGGAAAAAGCCCTGGAAATTGCTTTATTAATTCATTTAAAAATAGAAATCGATTGAATTAAATTATGGTTATAAAATAAAAAATGTTTAATTTTTTATGTAGTATTTTATTCTGATTTTTATTTATTTTTATGACTTATATTTTTACAAGTTACCTTTTTAACCCTATATAGGTATATTATCTATATATATTTTAGTATTTTTATTTTTATTTTGTATTTTTAATTTCTTTATTTGTGTTTATCATTTTCTAAAATTATAGGGTACTTTTATATACACAAATATATTTTTATGTTATTTTTCTGATATATTTTGTATATTAAATAAAATACAAGTATGTTTTATATTGGTATAGGTGTATGTATAATACCTATGTATTGAATATATACAAGTATTTTTATTTGTATTTTATTTATGTTTTTATTCTTCTTTTAATATACATAATTATTATAAGTGTTATTTACAACATTATAAAAATATAAAATTGAATAAATAATGAATAATTAATAAATTAAATATTTTATTCAGTACAAGTGTACAATGAGGGTCCAAAAGTCAACTTTCAAACCGTAGCTCCGCCAAATGCGAAACCACCACCATTAGATAGATTATTTTATTCTATATACAATTAAAGGTGAGTACGCTGCATTTGGAGTTTTTATTTGTGAGATACGGGTCTGGGAAGTTGGCATTCTGGATTTTTATTCAGATCATAACTTTTTATCTGTACAGTATTTTTCTGTGAAATCAATTTTGTATTTTTCTTTATTAATTTATCTACAACTTTTGTGTACAAAGTTTCTTTATTTGATGTACAAAAAGTGGAACCAAAAATAGGTCCCAAAATGAATAAAGAATGAATAACAAATATAGGTATCTGACCTTATCTCCCCCTACTTTATTCCTTGTCGACCTATTCATCGAGATGCCTAGGTCTCGGGGGTTTTGGGTCATAAAATATTTACAATATTTTATTCTTTTTCTTTTCTTTATTTATTCTATAATTTTGGCCTTAATTACAGTGATTTATACACAATCTGAATGCACATGCATGGATGCTAAGATGATGGTTTTAATGCTATTTACAGGCATTTGCTAGGGTTTTTGATGCCAAAATGATAGAATAAAGATGATGAAATGTGGCTTCATCATCCCCCTATACTTTACCTTTGCTAGTCCCTAGCAAACACTTATGCAATAAGTGCAAAAAGAAACAGAAAGAAAAGAAAGAAAAAGAAGAAAATTAGATTAAGTTTAATTCTCGAACTTATCTTCACAAAATCAAAGTTTGGAGCTTAAGTCGGACCTTCGGAATTTTAGTGCGGTCGGAACCTTAATGAGAACCAAGTTTGAAATCCAACAGTCCTTGAGAATCTCAAAACTCTGTCCAAGTCTTCTCAATAGCCAGATCAGAAGTACATCAACTCATACGCAAACTCTTACGACTATGAGTCTGACTCGTACAGTGTAAGTGATATGTAGCTCCCCACCTCAGAAGTAGCAAAGAAACAACCTCCTCCAACCTGGTAACTCTAATCCCTCGGTCTAGCAGCTCTTTCCTCGAGAAGCGGGGTATTCCCTTCTAAGTTCAAGTGCAACCGGCTCAAGAAGAGGGGGGAAGAAGTATAGACTTTTGGGAGCTCAACCAGTGTAGCTAAGTCTCCCGCTGCAAGCTTCATGAGATGTAACATGGATAACCATAAGCTTTTGCTTTATTGAACTATATACACTCCGGTGGGGTTATTAAATTTTCAATCCGACCCACCACTTTTTTTGGAGTTCTTTTTGGCATTTTTTTTTTTTTTTTTTTTTTTCGATTGCATCTGTACAACATATCTACATGGTGCAGCATTTATACAAGAAATTTTCCTCTTGAGCCAGTAGACTATCCCTCTTTTGAAGCTTTATTGCAACCCACAGCTTCTGTCTTTAGACTTCATCACTACTAGACCAAGTTGAGGTGCACTTCCTTCACTATAAGAAGAAGAGAGGTTCCGCCTAGAAGTACTACCCTCATATGCTACCCCAAGCTAAAGGAAACTGCCTCCTCACCACCTCATCCATGGAGAGCTATGTGAAAGGTGCAGGTGTCCAAGTTAGGTCATTATCAACAAGAGTCGTGCGTGTGCTCCGAAATACTCTACTTAGGCAGTCAAGAATCCATTGAACCAAGTCCCGTGATCCTCAAAGAATTAAGTCAACTAGACCTGAAGTACCTCAAACCTAGTTCCTATAAGGTTCCTGTTATTAGGTAGATTATAAGGTCCAATCAAGCTCCAATCTCCGGATTTTACTTAGACTCGTTCAATTCTCAAACTCAATCCGAAAAATGCGAATGCTATGCAATGCAATGCAGAAAATATTTTTGTGATGCAATTTTCAGAGATTTTGAACTTTTTATGGATTTTTGAAAAGATGATGATGATGCACATGCAGATGCAAATTTTTTTTTTTTTTTTTTGTATTTTTCAAAAAGATTTTTTCAAATGTTTTTGGATTTTAGTTTTGCAAATGTTTTTGGGGATTTTTGAAAACAAAAAGTTTTGGCTGAAAACTAGGTTAAAAATATGTACACGGGAGTGCTTCTTATATATACAAGAAGTGGATTTTAAGAATTTACAAGGGTAAGTGATCAATTTTATACATATATAGGTAGTGGATTTTGGTGTGATGTACATATTCCTCAAACTTATTTGACACCAGCTTTTCACACAATTTTTGAAAACTATAGTCCAAAATAATTTTTACAATCATTTACACACATATTTGAAAATCATTTTGCAAAGGCTCTTCAAACAGTATATCTAGGTTTTTCAAATCATTTTTGCAACCATTTTTCAAACCATTTGCAAATCATTTTTCAAACATTTTATTTCACACAAAGAAAAGAAATTTTTACAAACCACACATTTTTACAAAGGTTGAAAACATGTAGCAAAATATTTTCCAAATAGTTTTCAATAGATTTTTCACAAAGATTTTCAAACTATTTTTCAAACATCTTGCAGAAACGTTTTTACCTGATTTATTAATCAGTATATACAAAAAGAATTTGAGGAATAACCACATCTTTTTATTAAGGATTTTTAATAAATTTTAAAGAATTATTAGTCATATATGTTAGAAGAATACGAAAGTACGAGTTATGGCGAAAGTATATACACAGTATATACGACCCCCCTATACTTAGCTTGAGCTATGTCCTCATAGATCGGAGAGAAAAGAGAAGACATAACTCGTACTAAGTATAGACAAGTCTAAAGAATAAATGAATAAAGGAATGAATGAACAAACGAATGAGAAGTTGACCGTCCCCCCTATACTTAGGATCAAATAATCCTAAGTATAGCAGACTATACACAACGCAGGGAGGGTCAAGGGTGGGAATGAACAGATCGTACTCAGATTGTCTCCCCCTATACTTAGGGTAAGATATCCCTAAGTATAGACAAGAAGAGGAGACAATGGATAGGATCGAAAAAGAATAGAAAAACTCGGGGTGCCACCTCCCTATACTTAGGACAAAGTGCGTCCTAAGTATGGATACTGTCTACAAGGGCGGCAACTTATTGATAGATAAAGAAAATAGAAGAGGAAAAGAAGAAAAGAAGAAAAGAAGAAAATAAATCGTCAGACGAAAGAGTGATATGAACAGATGGTTTGTACAGCGGAAGATGGAAGTGATCACCTTGTACGAGATGCAGATGATGAGAGTCAAAGAACACATCTCATACCAGAAGAATGGGGGCAACGTCAATGGTCGGTGGATCATGATCTCGATATAGCTTTAGGCGTTGACCATTGACGCGGAAGGTGGACGAAGATGACGGTTCGGATATATCGATGCTGCCATTGTCATGTACCTTCCTAACCACATACGGACCTTTCCACTTGCTCTGCAACTTCCCTGGGAATAATTTCAGCCTGGAATCAAACAACCATACTTTCTGATCTGGCTCAAACTGTTTATGGCTGATATGCGAATCGTGCCATGTCTTTACTTTTTCTTTGTACTGTAGGCTGTTGGAAAAGGCTGTGTCTCTTAGTTCCTCCAGGGCTGCCAATTCTGCTCGTCTCTGATCTCCTATACTCTCGGGATCCAAAAGTAACTCAGTAACTGCCCAAAAAGATTTGTGCTTGATTTCCACTGGCAAATGGCACGGCTTGCCATAGACGAGACGAAAAGGAGATGTCCCCAATGGATTTTTGAAAGAAGTCCGATAAGCCCACAGGACCGAGTCCAAAAGTTGTGACCAATCCTTTCGGTCTGGGCGGACAACTTTCTGCAAGATAGTCTTTATCTCCCGATTCGATACTTCGGCAAGACCATTAGTCTGAGGGTGGTAAGGAGTGGCAACCCGATGGTCAATACCGAACTCGTCAGCAAGGGCCCTAACTTTGTCATTGATGAAATGAGACCCCCCGTCAGAAATCAAAACTCTAGGTACCCCGAACCGTGAAATGATATTTTTCCTCAAGAATTTGCAAACGGTTTTAGCATCTGCGGCTCGGGCGGGGATGGCCTCAACCCATCGACTGACATAATCCACAGCGAGCAAAATATGCTCGAATCCCTGACTCTTAGGAAATGGGCCCATGAAATCAATCCCCCATGCATCAAAAACTTCACAAAAGTGAATGGGTTGCATGGGCATCATGTCTCTCTGTCCGCAGGTTCCCATTTTCTGACAGTCAGTACATCTCTTCACGAACTCATCAGAATCCTTGAAGAGAGTAGGCCACCATAGGCCGGATTGAAGCACCTTCTGTGCTGTCCTTTTTCCTGAATGATGTCCTCCTGCCTCGAGCTTGTGGCAGTATGTGAGGACGCTATGCTGCTCTTCCTGAGGAATGCACCTTCTCCAGATACTATCCCCTCCTTCATGATAAAGGATGGGATCCTCCCAATGGTAAAACTTGGCCTTAGCTAGGAAAGTCTCAAGTTTCTGCCTGGGCCAACCTTGAGGGACTGTCTTGGCAACAAGATAGTTTACAAAGTCGGCATACCATGGGAGTGAGGTGACAGCTAAGATCGCCTCGTCTGGGAACGTCTCGGTGATAGGTGCGCTGGGCTCAGATTCCTCAAGATTCTCCAATCTGGAGAGATGATCCGCCACCACATTCTTGACTCCAGGCTTGTCCTTAATTTCAATATCAAATTCCTGGAGTAGCAGGATCCATCTGGTAAGGCGTGCTTTGGCATCCTTCTTAGCCATTAAATACCTGATGGCGGAATGATCAGTGTAAATAGTCACTCTAGATCCGAGAATATAAGATCTATACTTATCCAAAGCAAAGACTACGGCCAGCATTTCTTTTTCAGTCACAGTGTAATTCCTTTGAGCGGCATCTAAGGTCCGGCTGGCGTAGTGAATGGCAAACGGTAATCCATCCCTCCTCTGTCCAAGCACAGCCCCAACGGCAAAATCTGAAGCATCCGTCATGATCTCGAATGGAAGAGACCAATCGGGTGGCTGAAGGACAGGAGCTGAAACAACCATATTTTTGAGAGTCTCAAATGATTCAAGACACTTATCATTGACAATAAACTCGGTGTCTTTGGTCAGCAAGTCGGTTAACGGTCGGGCAATTCGACTGAAGTCCTGAATAAACCGTCGGTAGAAACCGACATGCCCCAGAAAAGACCGTAACTGACGCAAATTGGACGGCGGATTGAGTTTTCTGATGACATCCACCTTGGCAGGATCGACCTCCATGCCCCTGTTGGAGACGATATGCCCAAGGACCGTCCCTTGAGTCATCATGAAATGACTCTTCTCCCAGGATAAGACTAGATTGACCTCTATGCAGCGCTTCAACACACGATCTAGGCAGTCAAGACAAGCATCAAACCCGTCGCCATAGACCGAGAAGTCATCCATGAAGACCTCTAAACAGTTACCCACCATGTCCGAGAAAATGGACAACATGCACCTTTGGAACGTCGCCGGAGCGTTACATAGACCAAAGGGCATCCGTCTGAAAGCATAAGTCCCAAACGGACAGGTGAAAGTCGTCTTCTCCTGGTCTTCGGGCGCAATGGCCACTTGATTATATCCAGAGTACCCATCAAGAAAACAGTAATGGCTCTTCCCGGCTAACCGTTCGATAATCTGATCAAGAAAGGGTAGTGGGAAGTGATCCTTCTTGGTGGCCTCATTCAATCGTCTGTAGTCCACACAGACCCTCCAAGAAGTTGGTACTCTGGTAGCGACCTCTTCTCCGAACTCGTTGACAACTGTTGTGATACCCGTCTTCTTGGGTACCACATGTAACGGACTTACCCATTTTGAGTCGGAGATGGGATAGATGAAATCAGCACTCCACCACTTTGAGATTTCTTTCATGACAACCTCTCGAAGATTCGGGTTCAGCCGTCGCTGGAACTCACGCGATGGCTTAGCGTCATCCTCGAGATAAATGTGGTGGGAGCACAGCTTCGGGCTCAGCCCCTTGAGGTCAGCTATATTCCATCCGATTGCCTTGCGATTTCTTTCAAGAACCTCCATCAGACGAGATTCTTGTTCTCCAGTCAAATCTGCTGAGATGATGACTGGGTGCATATCTGGCTCACCTGCAAGGAATCTATATTTCATTGACTGCGGAAGAGGTTTTCTTTCAGGACAACTGGGAGGTGGCAGATCTGGCTTCTGATATGTCTGGGTGAATGCGACCAGGTCTGCATGAGAGAACTCTCGCTCGGCATGAATTTCTGACGAAAGGCGGCCTGATGGATCATCAATAAACTGCACGGGCTCGCACTCTGTCACGGTTGTTGGTTCAGAATGAATCAGACAAGACAACGGATCATCGAAATAGGCCCATTCAATGTCTGAATATGAGGGATCAGAAATAGAAGAACATGACTTGAAATCATCGGCACCACTCGTCACGATGCTGTCAGCCTCAGGTGTATCCGTATCCAGGAATGTGCTCTCCCGACCTTCGATTGCCATGAGCTTGAGGTACAATGATTCGGTAGGCAAGGCGAGAGTCGGTGCTACAGGGTCTTTCCAGTTAGATTCATCATCAGTCATTTCAAAATCACGAACCTGGTGGACGTCTAGTTCATCCTCTATCAGTGATGCGGTTTCGCTTGACTGCTCCGAGCATTCTAACTCTCTGGCTTTGGTCTCCTCGATCGTCTCTATTTGTATGGTCTCGCCCTCTACGCGAAAACATACCTTCCCACAATCATGGTCGGTCACCGCCTTGGCTGTGGCCAAGAATGGGCGTCCGAGTATGATGGGGGCATCAGTTACCGACTCAGGGATCTCCATGTCCAACACAACGAAGTCCACGGGGAATTTCAGGCCCTGAATGGTAACGACCACGTCTTTCAACAACCCCTTCGGCCTCTTTATCGACCTATCAGCAAACTGAAGGACTGTTCTGCTTCGATGAAGAGTGCCGAACTCAAATTGCTTGAGTAAGGCTGCCGGGAGGAGATTGATTGAAGAGCCGCTGTCTAATAGAGTACGATCAAACTGTTGCTCTTGAATCTCGCATCTGACATAGGGAGCTCCTGCATCTGGTCTCTTGGCTGGCAACTTGTTCTGAATGGTGCAGCAAGTATCATGCGTGAGCATATGGATCTGATCTCTGTGCCTCCGCTTTCTTCTGACAGTAGTTGTTTCTTTCAAGTTCTTCTTGAAGAAAGGGATATGCTCAAAAGCTTCTCGTAGAGTCAGCTGAATGTGAAATCTGTCAATCATCTGATTGCCGAACTCTACCTCCTGGTTCTTTTTTGGATTTTCTTTTTTATTCCCCTTCGCTCGGCGAAGTGCCTCTGGGAAGGGGATAGTAGGGGCCTCCTCAGATGGAGGACTAGAAATAGGTTCCTGTGCCTGTGAAGAAGGGGAATCCATACCAACATCATCATTCAATACATATGGATCCGTAACTTGAACAGAAACCTTTTCTTTATTCATATTTTTGTTGTTTTTGTTTTGATCACAGTCCAAAGATACAAAACGAGGTGGCACCACAGCTGGAGTTTCAACAAAAGGAGATGTGGTGGCCTCAGTACCACCACTGGCACCTGTCTCTGCGGCATCAGCACCGCCTTCATGTTCTGCATCAAAAATGGTGGCATCAGCACCACCGTCTTCATCTGGTATCACGACGGCATCAGCACCGTCGTCCTGGACTCCATCATTGGTGGCATCAGCACCACCTTCTTCTACATCATCATCAGCGGCATCAGCACCGCTCTTCTGTTCTTCTGGCGCTCCTGGTTTTGCGTCCGGTTGTCGCTCAGAAGAGACGCCGCCGGCGGGTATCCTACCGCTCCTAGTAGTAACAAAATCAGCATCATAATAGATATTATTCACATCATTCTCATTGTCACTAGGAGGGGTATCCTCTGAAAACTCTACCTGCTCAGGCTTTCTTTTGAAATTATTAGGGTTTGGTTCGATCTGAGCTGGTATGGCGGCTTTGCCTTTCATGATCTCCCTCATTTCCTGCCGGAATTCATCCATTTCCTGCCTGAAAGATGCTCGCTGTTCAGATAGCAAGCGGGCAAGATCATCGAGAGCTGGGTTCTCAAAAGCAGGGCCATGAGAACCGGATGATTGTCCCTGCTGGACATGAGGCTGCTGCTGGTACTGGGGAGGCTGGTTCTGAAAACGCTGAGGCTGCTCGCGCTGCCTCCACTGCTGTCCCTGATAGTTGGGACGAGGACCACTGTGATATTGCTGTGGTTGGGCATACTGGGGCTGCTGGTGTTGCTGCTGCGGCTGGCTGTTCTGGTATCCTTGGGCAGGGTTCTGCTGTTGGGAAGAGGATCCACCGTTGCCCCAACGGAATCCGGGGTGATCCCTACGAATCGCTGGCTGAGGGTACCGGTCGTACCAAATCCCATTGACTTCCATCAATGGTTCCTGCTCAAAGGAGGGTGGAGGGAGAACTGCCAGTGGTTGCTCCGGCTGATAGACCACCATCTGCGTGTCCGAAGATGGCGGTTGCTCTGGATGGTACTGCAGCAAGGGAACCGGCTCTGCCTGAATATGGTTTACCTGACGGTATGAGGTAGAGGCTTGGTTGGAGTTGCTGCTGCGGGGTGCAACCTGTGACCTAGGAGGCTGTTGGGCATGAGTTTGAGCCTCCTGAATGCATAGCATTTGGGTTTTTAGGTCACTCATTGTCTTGGCGATCTGGTCCATCTGGGCCATGCCTTGGTTCTGTTTCTTTTCAAGGATCTCCATGCGGTCCAGCTTTTCACTGATGATGCCCATGTCGGCTGCGGCTGATTCGGCTTGGGCTGCGGCTACCGACACTGTGTTGGGACCGGCATCGATGCGAGCGATCCTCTGAAATGATCCCGCTCCTTGCGGGGGCTTCTGCTGTGTATAGACTCGGGCCTGGGTCATCACTGTGGAGTTTTCTGCCATGCCTTCGTAGATGGCCCAGACGTCGTCCTCTCCCTTGGAGAAATAAGACCCACCGCAAGAGGCGTTCACTAGCCCCTGCAGCTCCGGTGTCAGCCCACAAAAGAAACTCTGAACGAGGTTGGGCTTGGAGATATCATGGTGGGGACACCGGTCGATGAGCTCTCTGAATCGATCCCAGGCTTCATGGAATTGTTCATTTGGGATCATGACGAAGTTGCTTATCATTGCTCGAGCTGCGTTTGTCCGGCCGAGAGGGTAGTACTTCTTTAGGAATGCGGCCCGGAGATCTGCCCATGTGTCGACGAAACGCCCAAGATGTTTGAGCCAATAGGCGGCTCTGTCAACCAAAGAGAATGGAAAGGCGATCATCTTGATTGTGTCCTCGGTCGTCAACCGATCATGGACGGTGCTGCAAATCATCTCGAATTCTTGGAGGTGGAGGTGCGGCTCTTCGGTCGGCAACCCATGGAACTTGGGTAGCATCTGAATTGTGTTGTGCCGAAGCTCGAAGTCTCCATGGATAGGTGGGAGTCGAATCCATCGGTGAGTGAGGGATGAAGCTGGGTTATGCAATTCCCTCATGATGGTCTGTGGCGGTCTCTCGCCGCCTGGATTGTCTCCTCCTGCATCGGGTCCTCCTCCTCCTCCTTCTCCGCCAGCACGGTCTTCTCTCATCTGCGCTATCTCTCGCATGAGATCACCCATAAATGTTCCCTGGTCTCGGATCTGTCTCTGCATGGTTTCCAGGGATGCTAGCAACGAATTGTTGATGGCTGCTTGATCAAATACGAATGGAGGGTGCTCATGGTCATCTGGGTGATCGCCTCTGTCCGACATGACTGGTTCTTCTGTAAAAGCAAAAGAGGCCATCTCAGGTGCTGTAGAATGATCTGAACTCTGTGATGCACTGAATTCTGAAACAATTGGACTGATAGAAGGAGAGTGGGAAGAATGGTCGAGGGGGAACAGGGCGGATGTGTACTCAGGCTCGGAGAGCGGACTCTCCGAGGTAGTCCTAGATGAATAAGGAGGAGTGCGGGATAGCGGTGCCGACAAAGTCGGCCTAAGAGATCTCCGTCCCATCATCTTGATTATTGAGAAGAGTAGAGGAAAGGCAAGAGAAGAAGAAGAAGGGTAAGAGTAAGATGTAGCAAGATTGCGCACAATTGTGCTGTGTTTTTGATCTTGACCTAAACAAATCTAGCAATCAAACGCAAAGCAAGGGTAAGTTCACCAACTCAACACATGAAGCCGTGAAGGTTCGGCTTTTATCTTTTCAATTTTAACTTGATTCAGAGATTTATCTTTGAACGAGTCCTTAGAACGCTACGCCTATAGGAGAGAGAGTACTGCCGGAAAAGTATCCCGTACTTGTCCTCCTCCTGTGTAACCTGTAGCTTGTGCAGTTGAGGTCCTTGTAACCCTTCCTGGATCCCTACTCAGCCAAAGAATAAGAGAGGAAGCCAATAGGCGAAACCAATACTTCGGAACTCGCTCGCAACGGAATCACCCGTGAGCGTGCAAGAACCTACTCGGACGCAAGACGATGAGACAGACACCCCCGTGAAGGCGTGGCCTATGCTCGATACTTCGGACAAGGTCGATGCTCTCACAATAGAGAGTCACCAATGTTGACCAAGCCCTACTCGTCTACGTACGATAGAAGCGCCAATACTTCGGTAATCCAGGCGATACACAAGGCAGCCACAAGCTGGGTTTTTGGCTCTAATCCTTACGAAGCGCTCACCTCACTTGGAAGGAGACCTTCCCATGCAACCTGAATACAAGTGAGGGTATTACTCACCCCAAGCAATGAATCCAATTACCTTTTTTATTTTGGTCAAGTTTTCTTAGCAGTCCCTTTTTTAATTTTTTTGGTGTTATCGCTTCTTTTGAGTCAATTCAAACAAGCGCCTAACGGTTTTTGTATTTTCTTTTTGGTCCTACTTTGTCCAAAAACAGAGGGAGAAAAGAGTCGGAAAAGCCGTGCAAGTCGACACAAAGATGGAGATCTCACCTTTGTGCCTAAATGATGCGTGCAAAGTTAGAAGACTTACAGCGAATCCCAGCTCTCTCCATGCGGGATGCAAAGCAGAAATTTTAAACCTTTACTATATGCCGATATGCACACGGAAATCGTCCTAGATTAGGCAACTGCTAGCGTGAAGAACCACAAGCTAGCTAATAACTTCTAATCCGAGTGTCCGGTCTTGGCTCACCCCTCCTCTGCCCAACACATTTGGAGTAGGAGAAAGCGCTTGTTTGGGTATGAGCTCGCGGCGCGTGGATTTGGAAGCTACTCGCTAACTGTTTTAGATTAGTCTAAGTCCAAAACGTATCTATAGGAACATGCAAAGATTATTAAGTGTTTGGACCTATTCTACTCGAGTCAAGCAGGACCTAGATCTAGGAGCTCAATCCACAAAATAAAGTGAAAAATGAAACTCAAAACCGGAAAATGACAAGCGGTCAAAACACGATAAAAACCGCGGTGAGCCCCCGGGTGAACAAACACCCGGAAATTAGGCCCGAATGTTCAAGTGTCCAAGGTACCTGTATTATTACAAATTAATGGAATATCACTCTCTCACAAATAAAATAAAAACTAGCTAAGCACTCTCTCTCTCACTCCTTGCTCTCTCCTGCCGGCTTGGCTTAAGAAAAGCCGGCTCCACGTCCCAAGGTTGCGTCGGGTCACCTAAGCCACCCGCCTCGCTCCGCGGTCCCTCGCAAGAAGACAAAAGAGATGGTTAGACAGTTCAATCAAGATGTATATCAAAATGTAAGAGAAGGATAATGCTATGGTAAACAAACACACAATCAATCAAAAATGTGAACTACAAGCTGTTGCTCCCCGGCAACGGCGCCATTTGATAAACGCGTTTTTCGACGGTCTTAAGTTCAACACAAAGCGTGAACTCAGTCGCAGTGTCGACCAATCAAAATCCGAATTTAATCAACAATGAACCCACAATCAAATATCAATCCATGAAAAGTAAGTGTGGAGTCAAATTTATTTTTAACTCTGCACAAAAGATGTAAAGGGCAAGTATGCAGAGAGTTCGAACACAGGGAGCAAACAGTGTAATCCAAGCAAATGAATGCACGAGTGAGTGAGTGTGTGAAGTGTCTACACTAAGCAAGCAAGCACACTTTTTGTGGGTTTTTGATTTTTGAAATTTTTTTTATTTTTAATTTTTAATTTTGTATTTTGATTTTTGATTTTCTGATTTTTATATTTTATATTTTATACATTTTTTTTTCTTTTTCAAATATTGGAAAATAAGGGGATATAATACAAGGCAAGGTAAGATATTAATAAAAATGCACAAAAATACTCAAAAATTCAGAAAATAAATGTTTTTGATATTTTTAAGGTTTTTTACTGTTTTTGTGATTTTTGGGGGTTTTTCAAGATGTTTTTGGTATTTTTAAAGTCTGAAATAAGGCAAACAGTGAAAATAAGGGCTGGCTGTGAGTGGAATGTAATTTAAAAATACCAACCAGTAGCAAAAATATTTCACACTATTTTTCTAATAAAAGTAACAAAATAAGGAAGAAACAGAAGCTGAGTTTGCTATTTTTGGGTTTTTCTATGATTTTTTATATTTTTTTGAAGTTTTTAAGTGTTTTTCAATTTTTAGTGTTTTTCTTTTGAGATTTTTAGTGGTTTTTGGACTGACACTAAAATAGGATAAGATAGACACTAAGTAATTTTTTTGGAATTTTTAGAAGTGTTTTGATATTTTTTTTGGTAATTTCTAAGCTAGACAGTAGGAAAAAGACATGTTTTTGATTTTTTATAAATAATGAAAAGTGATAAAATTTAAAACTAAAAATAGGGCGTCAAAATATAGGTATCCAGTAGCTTAACCCTATTTTTGTGGAATTTTTGGAGTTGAAATGGTATTTTAATTAATTAGAACAAGACTCCAATCATCAAACAGTGCTAGCAAGGGCATAAGTGCAAATAGTAAAACATCCAGGGGCATACATGCAATTTTTCCACAAAATATTACACTAAAACTTGCATTTACTGGACTAAACACAAATATCCAAACCCGCAAGGGTATATGTGCAATTTACCCACAGGACGCGTGACTTGCACGCGCCTGGGAGGGGTATTTTTGCAATATTACAAAGCTCAGGGGGGTTCAATGCAATTTTTCCAAAATATTACAACTTAACAGAAATGTTCAAGGACTAAAACGAAATAAATAAACCCCAGGGGGGTCCCTGCAAAATACCCAGTCCCCTCACGCGCACGGGCACGTGAGGTGACGTGGATTGGACCGAAATGCAAATAAGAAAACTATAGGGGTCTACTTGCAATTATTACAGAAATATTTAAACTACGGTTTAAAGTTTATGGACTAAATAAAAATTACAAAATGCGCGGGGGTATCTTGCAAAATTACCCTCTTGCGCGCGATCCAACGGCGGATGTATCTTCACTTAAACACGTGGACGCTCCTGATCAGCCGATACCGCTTCGATTCAGCGGTCCAGATTAGGTGCTTCGATGACGATCGGACGGCTGAGGCAGATGGAGATCGGACGGTGGCTGATTGATCTGGAGGGGTGCCCCAATCAGACGGCGGGGAGGCTCGGAGGAAGAACGGGGAAGAGCGCCGGCGAGGGCGAACTTCCCCGAGCTCGTTCTCGGGCCTCCGACGATCTGGAAGCTTCAAAATGGGGCTGCGACCTCCTGAGAGGTCCGGCTATGTGCTGGGGGGCTCAGGTTCGTCGGAGAGGCTTCGATGTGCTGGCGCGAAGGCGGCGGAGCTCGGAGCTCCAGGTATCTCCGGCGAGGACTCAAAATGGCCCTCCAGATGCGTTGACTGTGCGTGGACCTGCAAAACAAGGTGAGAGGGTCCAGGGCAAGTTGCCTGGACCCCGCGGTGGCGAAGAAATGGTGCGGAACGAAGGATGGGATCTCGGCCGGAGTTGCGCTCCGGCGAGGAAGGTGGATCGGGCGCGATACGCGATGAAACTCTCGAATTTTTTTGGGGTTTTTGATCCTTAGACTAAACCTAAGCTAACTAAAGCGAAATAAACAGGGGAGATGGCATCCTCGACGGTGTAGACCGGAGGGAAGGTTACCTCGACCGCCTGGTTTGGGGGAGGTGGTGGAAGCGCCTCCGACTTCCTCTGCTCTGGCTGAGTGAATGCTGCTGAAGCTGTCACCTCCAGGAAGACTTAGAGCACGAGCGGAGCGAGGAAGGGTGGACCGAAGGTGTTCAAACTTGGGGAGGAAGATGGGGGGTTGGTTAAGTAGGTGGCGATGGCGTCTCCTTCAAGCGAGGCTCACGCGCGAATGATGAAGATCTGGCGTGATCCGAAGAGATGGCGTGGGAGAGTGATGATCGGTGATGAATTTCCAAGAAGGAATCGAAGGGTGAGGACAAGCGGATTGAGCGCCAAAATTTCTTGAAAATGGGTGAAAATCGCGGTGTCAGAAATGGCAGGGCTTTGGTCGGGGGAGTTGACCGAGGTCAACTCCAGACCGCACCTGGTTGGTCCACGTGGACCAACCAGGAAAAAGCCCTGGAAATTGCTTTATTAATTCATTTAAAAATAGAAATCGATTGAATTAAATTATGGTTATAAAATAAAAAATGTTTAATTTTTTATGTAGTATTTTATTCTGATTTTTATTTATTTTTATGACTTATATTTTTACAAGTTACCTTTTTAACCCTATATAGGTATATTATCTATATATATTTTAGTATTTTTATTTTTATTTTGTATTTTTAATTTCTTTATTTGTGTTTATCATTTTCTAAAATTATAGGGTACTTTTATATACACAAATATATTTTTATGTTATTTTTCTGATATATTTTGTATATTAAATAAAATACAAGTATGTTTTATATTGGTATAGGTGTATGTATAATACCTATGTATTGAATATATACAAGTATTTTTATTTGTATTTTATTTATGTTTTTATTCTTCTTTTAATATACATAATTATTATAAGTGTTATTTACAACATTATAAAAATATAAAATTGAATAAATAATGAATAATTAATAAATTAAATATTTTATTCAGTACAAGTGTACAATGAGGGTCCAAAAGTCAACTTTCAAACCGTAGCTCCGCCAAATGCGAAACCACCACCATTAGATAGATTATTTTATTCTATATACAATTAAAGGTGAGTACGCTGCATTTGGAGTTTTTATTTGTGAGATACGGGTCTGGGAAGTTGGCATTCTGGATTTTTATTCAGATCATAACTTTTTATCTGTACAGTATTTTTCTGTGAAATCAATTTTGTATTTTTCTTTATTAATTTATCTACAACTTTTGTGTACAAAGTTTCTTTATTTGATGTACAAAAAGTGGAACCAAAAATAGGTCCCAAAATGAATAAAGAATGAATAACAAATATAGGTATCTGACCTTATCTCCCCCTACTTTATTCCTTGTCGACCTATTCATCGAGATGCCTAGGTCTCGGGGGTTTTGGGTCATAAAATATTTACAATATTTTATTCTTTTTCTTTTCTTTATTTATTCTATAATTTTGGCCTTAATTACAGTGATTTATACACAATCTGAATGCACATGCATGGATGCTAAGATGATGGTTTTAATGCTATTTACAGGCATTTGCTAGGGTTTTTGATGCCAAAATGATAGAATAAAGATGATGAAATGTGGCTTCATCAACTGCCTAGACCGAGTAATCCATCGATGTATAGAGGTCCATTTGGTGCTTTCTTGGGAGAAGAGTCACTTCATGGTGACTCAAGGGACTGTGCTTGGCCATATCATCTCCAAAAGGGGCATGGAGGTTGATCCGGCCAAGGTTGATGTCATTAGAAAACTCACACCGCCGTCCAATTTGAGGCAGCTACGGTCATTCCTGGGGCACGTTGGGTTCTATCGGAGATTTATTCATGATTTCAGCAAGATTGCCCGGCCGTTGACTGACCTCTTGACGAAAGACACCGAGTTCCTTGTCGATGACAAGTGTCTTTCATCCTTTGCGACTCTCCAGCAGTGTGTGATTGAGGCTCATGTTCTCCAGCCGCCTGATTGGTCTCTCCCATTCGAGATCACGACGGATGCCTCCGATTTTGCCGTAGGGGCCGTGCTGGGATAGAGGAGGGATGGAGTCCCCTTTGCTATCCACTACGCTAGCCGCACATTGGATTCCGCCCAGCGGAATTACACGGTCACAGAGAAGGAGATGCTAGCCGTAGTGTTCGCCCTAGATAAGTTTTGATCTTATATCATTGGATCTAGAGTGACCTTGTACACTGATCACACCGCCATCCGATACCTCATGGCAAAGAAGGATGCCAAGGCCAGACTTACTAGATGGATCCTTCTACTCCAGGAGTTCGACATTGAGATCAAGGATAAGCCTAGAGTCAAGAATGTGGTGGCGGATCATCTCTCCCGTATAGAGCAGCCTGAGGAGTCTGAGCAGATTGATCCCATTTGTGAGACCTTCCCAGATGAGGCGATCCTTGCTATCGCCTCACTCCCGTGGTATGCCGATATTGTGAACTTTCTCGTTGCTGGGAAAGTCCCACAAGATTGGCCCAGGCAGAGGCTTGAGACCTTCCTCGCGAAGGCCACGTCCTACCACTGGGAGGATCCCATCCTTTACCACGAAGGAGGGGATAGCGTCTGGCGTCGGTGCATTCCTCAGGAGGAACACCATAGCGTCCTCACTTACTGCCACAAGCTTGAGGCAGGAGGACATCATTCTGGGAGGAGAACGGCACAGAAAGTGCTCCAATCCGGCTTGTGGTGGCCTACCCTCTTTAAGGACTCTGATGAGTTCGTGAAGAGGTGTACTGACTGTCAGAGGATGGGCACTTGTGGACAACGTGATATGATGCCGATGCAGCCCATTCACTTCTGTGAGGTTTTTGACGCATGGGGCATCGATTTCATGGGTCCATTCCCTAAGAGTCAGGGATTCGAGTACATTCTGTTGGCCGTGGATTATGTTAGTTGTTGGGTTGAGGCTATCCCCGCCCGAGCCGCTGATGCGAGGACAGTTTGCCGATTTTTGAGGAAGCACATCATCACGCGGTTCGGGGTCCCTCGAGTTTTGATTTTAGATGGGGGGTCTCATTTCATCAACGACCAGGTAAAGGCCCTTGCTAGCGAGTTCGGTATAGACCATCGTGTTGCTACACCTTACCATCCACAGATGAATGGTCTAGCCGAGGTGTCGAATAGGGAGATCAAGACTATATTGCAGAAAGTCGTCCGCCCTGACCAAAAGGATTGGTCACAGCTTTTGGACTCGATCTTGTGGGCATATAGGACGTCTTTCAAGACACCATTGGGCACATCTCCCTTTCGCCTCGTATATGGCAAGCCGTGCCATTTACCTGTTGAGCTGAGGCACATGTCACTATGGGCAGTTACAGACATACTTATGGATCCAGATGGTGTAGGAAACCAGAGGAGGGCAGAGTTAGCAGCCCTGGAGGAGTTGAGAGATACCGCCTTCTCAAATAGCCTACAATATAAGGAGAGAGTGAAGGAGTGGCATGATTCTCATATCAGCCACAAAATTTTGAGCCTGGTCAGAGAGTATGGCTGTTTGATGCGAGGCTTCGTTTATTTTCAGGGAAGCTACAGAGCAAGTGGAAGGGACCCTACTTGGTGAGAAAGGTACACGACAACGGTAGCATTGATATATCCGAGTTGTCTTCTGAGAGTACCTTTCGAGTGAACGGCCAGCGGCTCAAGCCATTTCTAGATCATGAGCCGCGGGTCGTTGATCTTGCCCCTATTCATTTTGCGTGAGATGTGGTCTTTGACTCACATCTAAGGCATCTCACGCCTGAGTTTCACTGATCTTCCGCCTTGTATAGATCCAGATGTCTATATCACTACATTCTTTAGTCCCACATCCCTGACTTCATCTGTTGATTATGCTATACTTAGGGTGCACTTTGCCCTAAGTATGGGGGGGATGTAGGGCTTTCGGGTATTTCTTTTGTTTCTTTCTACCCCTATTTTTGCTGCCTATACTTAGGGATATTTCACCCTAAGTATATGGGGGGTAGACCCTGTACATTCTCCACTCGGTTTTCCCTTAGTATACAACCTGCTATACTTAGGATTACTTGATCCTAAGTATAGGGGGAAGACCCGAGATCCTTTTGATTTTCTATTTCATCTATTCGTCTTTGTATATAGCCTTCCTTTTCACTTCCCTATACCTAGCACGAGTTATGTCTTCTTCATCGCTCTTGACTCTGAGGACATCGTTCGAGCTAAGTATAGGGGGGTGTGTATATATTTCATATATACTTTAGCCATAACTCGTACTTTGTGTGAGTGTGTTAATAAATAAAAATGTCTAAAAATCACAAAAATTAAAAATTTTCATGTACATAAACATTCTTTTATTTGTACATAAATAGCTAGTGTACAAATTATTTTTGTAAAAATGATTTCAAAATGCTTTTGTGTAAAGCTTGTGTAAATATTTTCTTATCAAAATTATGTATATAGTACAAAATTTTTCCAAAATGTTTTGAAAATCAAAAGTTTGCAAAAATCTTGTGTAAATGTGTGTAAATACTTTTTGCAAAACTTGCACTTCATGCATCATCCTTTCATGATTTCAAAACATTTTTCAAAAATTTTGCATGTTTGTAAACTTTGTGTAAATAACATCTTTTGTACATATGTATATAGTTTTTCTGGATGATAGTTGACATTTAAACTAGCCTGGAATCAAATTGAGAAATGGAGCTTGATTAAGATCTTAATCCACCTAATTTCTAAGAGGAACCTTATAAGGCTTAGGTTTAAGGCTTTTCAGGTCCATGGTGACTTAATTCTTTGAGTCCACTAGGCTATGATCACATGTCATCTCATTGAGCCTAAGTAGAGCACTTTACAACAACACATGACTCATATAGACAATGGCTTTACTTGGACACCAACACTATGCACCGAGCTCTCTACGGATGAGGTGGTGAGGAGGCAGTCTTCCTTGACTTGGGGTAGCATATGAGGGTAGTACTTCTAGGCGGAACCTCTCTTCTTCTTTTAGTGAAGGAAGTGCGTCTCAACTTGGTCTGGTTGCCATGACGTCTAACGACGAGAGTTGTGGGTTGCAATAAAGCTTCAAAAGAGGGATAGTCTACTGGCTCAAGAGGAAAAACTCCTTGTATATATGCTGCACATGTATAGGTTGTATAGATGCACTTGAAAAAAAAATGCAAAAAGAAAATAACTCCAAAAAAGTGGTGGGTCTGATAGAAAATGACAATCCCACCAGAGTATGCATATAGAGTGCAATAAGCAAAGCTTGAGTTTCATGATCCACCTGATGTAGCTTGCAGCAGGGAGACTTGGCTACATTGGTCAAGCTCCCCAGGGTACATGGCTACACTGGCCTTGACCCATTCTCTTCTTCCTCCTCTTCTTGAGCCGGTTGAACTTGAACTTGGAAGGGAATACCCCGCTCCTCGAGGAAAGAGTGGCCAGATTGAGGTCATAGAGTTACCTTGTTGGGGAGGGTTGTCAAGTTGCCATTTCTGAGGTGGAGATCTTAGACCTCACATTCACAGGATAAGAAAAGATTCATGGTCTTCAGGGTTTGTGATTGATGACTTGTTCTGATCTGGAGCATTGAGGAGTCTTGGTTATAGATTAGTGGAACTTGGAGGTTGTTGAGTTTTAGGCTTAAGTCCAAATAAGGTTCCGACACATTAATAATCCAAAGATTTGATCGAGCTCCATACCTTAATTTAATGAAGGCAAGTTTAATAAGTCAACCTTGATCCATGTACATTCTCCTTTTCTTTTTCTTTATTTCTTTTTCACTTCTTTTTCAAATAAGTGTTTGCTAAGGGACTAGCAAAGTTAAGTATAGGGGGGTGATGAATACTCATTCATCACTCTTTATTCTTATATTTTAGCTACAAAAAACCTTTGCAAATGCATGTATATAGTTGTAAATAGAAATAATTACCAAAAGCATGTATTGTGTAAAAACCTATAATTAGCATGTTTTTGTGCAAAAATAAAAGAATAAAGATTAAAAAGAAAAAGAGGGAAATATTTAGAATAAATATTGAGCAACCTAACCCAAGGGAGGGCTCAGCATGGGCCTGACCGCATAAAAGCCAAAGTAGAGGGAGATAGGGGCTCATGTGTGTAAATATTTATGTAAATAAAATAAAAGTATTTTCCTCACAAAAATAGACTCAAATTGGCTTGTAAATACTTGTATATATTTCTAAATATAAAAACAAAAAAAAATAGAAAAATTAAAAAGAAAATAAAAATAGGTCACTTGTATAGATCCACCTTGTACATACCACCACACTTATATTTACTTAACCTTATAAATAAATAAAATTAATTTCCAAAAATCTTATAAATATCTAGATGATATAGTGTAAATAAATAAAATAAATTAAAACAAAAACAAAATAAAAATAACAAAATTAAAAATCCAAAAATATATTGTAAATATACCATGTTTATATATGTACATATCTATTTATTTCACCTATGTATATAAATAATAAAAATAAAATAAAAATATCTTTTTGTTCCTTATTTTATGATATAAATAAATAAAATATAAAATGGGAATAAAATTGTATAAAAATAACAAACTAAAAATCAAAATTAAAAATCCTATATATTGTATATATACCTATATATGAACTTACTATGTACATACCTTATTATTACTTTGAAAAATTAATTAAAAATCACTAAAAAATAGAAAAAATTAAAACAAAAATATTTCATGTTTTGACTTTTTAATAAATCGACCATTTTCTAATTTTTATGGATTTTACAATTATTTTCCACGTGGCCGCTTCCTATTGGCCCTGGGGATTGTTGACCGCCCGCTCAACTGCCCCCCCCAGGACCACTTCCCACGGGTTAGGTGCCCGACCCGACTTCCCCTATTTTAGCACCTAAACCCGATTCCCCCTCGCCTAAACCCCGGGTCCGATTCCTTCCTGCTACATTCGAGACCCTCGCCGGGGTATCCACCTCGAGATCCGCGCTCCAGAATGCCCTACCCACGCTCATCTTCCCGGACCCTCCACCATATATAGCTCGAGCTCCGCTACCTCCATTCCCATCTTTGGCCATTCGCTCCACCCCCAGTGAGCTCCAGTGCGTGAGTGAGAGTGACAGCTCGCTCCCCATGCTGTCGAAGCGAGGAGAGGGACCGGATTCCACTGATCCGGCGAGTACCACCGCCGTGCTCCGCCCAGAGCGAGAGCTCGAGCCTCGGAGGTCGACGCTCCTCGAGGCCACGACCCAGAGCATCGCCAGCTCGTGCCCAGTCCATTCCTTCACCCAGGTAGACCCGTTGTCCTTTCTTTTTCTTTGATTTTCGATTATCCCCAATTCGCCGCTCCGCCGTTCACCGTCGATTCCGATCACGTCCGACCACCGTTCCACCATCGGGCTGTGCCATAGCCTTCGCCTTCCTCCCGCGCGCATTCTCCGCACTCCCATTCAACCCAGCTCGCACAGGAGCTGGGGCTCGAGCTCCTCCGTCCACACCTTCGCCGGGGCTCGCCCACATCGACCCTCTGACCACCTTCACCCCGCCTAACCGGGTCGAGGCAGTTTGCCCTCGACCCGCGAGCTGTCTGGTCTATTTTGCAGGTTCATACAAGCCCATCTGAGGGCTTGGACTATTGGGTCCAGAAGCTTCACCTCCGCCGACCTCGCCGGAGCTCTCCAGAGCTCAGCTAGGTCATCGGAGACCACCACTCGATGCGGAAGCATTCCACGCTCCTTCTCCGACCTTCAGCGTGCTTCCAGGAGGACATCAGTGCCGCCACGAGCCCGACGAAGGTTGCCGGCATCTAGTTCGTCCAGGATCCTCCGTCGCCGTTCGATCACCTTCGACCTCCAGTTCTCATCTCGACCGTCCACCTGAGGAGGTCCCGTCACCGTCAGATCTTTGGAGAGGCGATCCCCACCGTCGATCCAGCGTGATATAGCCACCGCCTCCCTCTGCCGCTTGATCTGCTACGTGGCAGCACCTGGACCGTCAGATTCATGCGAGGAGCTCAGCGTCGGAGTGCCACCCGATCCAAACCATTCGATTCTCCACGTGGCATCCATCCAACGGCTCGACTTAATAAAGGGTAATTTACCCTTAGGCCCTATCTTTTCTGTTATTTAGCATTAGTCCTGTAAATACGTTATCTAGTTGTTTAGTTTTTGGTACATTTACATAGAGGACCCTGTACTTTACTTTCTTTGCATTTATGCCCCTGTGTATAGTGTAGCACGTGCTTTGACACGTGATTTCTTAGGTGTATTTGCATTGATGCCCTTGTAGTTCTGGATGTTACTTAATGAATGAATACTTTTGGTTAATTGCAGATATGCCCCTGTGAGTTGTTTTTATACGCATGTGCGTGATTTAAGTGGGATAATTGCATGCAAGCCCTTGGGTTTTTGGTACCTGTTACCAGATAGCCCTCGGAACTTGTTTTCCTCACATTTGGGTCCCTGAGTGCCCCAGGCACACGCCACGCGCGTGACCTCCTGGGTATTTTGCACTAGACCCCCCAGGACTCTTGGCATTTCCGTTCTGGTCCCTATGTACTGTGCCCTTGTGTTTGATTTTAATAAAATCGTAAACCAACTCCAAATCAAATGAAAATTGGATACATGGCTTCTGCCATAGTGTAAAATTTTCTGAATTTTTTTGGAGACATTTCTATTTTGATTTGATATTTTTAAAAATTCAAAAACATCTATTTTCTTCACTGTCTGACTTTAAAAATCCCAAAAAAATATTAAAATTCATCTAAAATTCATAAAAAAATTATCTACTGTTTGTCTTGATGTGCTTGATTTTCTAGCCAATTTTGGCTATTTTTCATTACCTAAAACACCTAAAAATTGAAAAACATTTAAAATATTATAAAAATTCTAATAAATAAACTAAAAACCCAAAAATAATAATTTAGGTGCCAAAATTTTCCATGTTTTCTTCTCTATACAGGAAAAATACCTCCAGGCTTATTGGGGACTCTTAGATATTTTATCTAAGTCCCTTAAGCTCGGCTGGACAGTACCTACAGTTTTTGATTTTGTTTTATTTTTAGAAAATTAAATAAACATCAGAAAAATATCAAAAATTCACTAAAAACAGTAAAAATTATAAAACACACAAAAATATTTTTATTTGAATTTTTGGTTGAATTTTAGTGTATTAAATAAATTGTTGAAGTGCCTTGTTTTCTTGTTTTTATTATTTTCTTAATATCTCAAAAATAAAAAAATATAAAAAGACTTAAAAACCACCAAAAACGCCTTTTATTTACTTTTATTTTCTTTTTGACTACTTCGTAGGCCGCGAGGCCAATTCGTGCTCCTTATGTTCGACCCTGGTCGCTATAGCAGGTTAAACTAATAGCAAGACCGCTATTGATTTTTGATTTGATTTTATCTTTATTGGTGGTCTATTTTTCTTGATTGATCGAGTCCGAGTGATTGAGGTCGCGACGACCATCTAGATACCTTTACCTTAGTCGCTCGGGGATTTTTCGGTCATCAAGTAGCCAATTAGCTACACCCATGGTGTAGTCTAATTTAACCCTATATATATAAGGAAAGGGAAGCTTCTCCATGAAGCAACTAAGTTGCCTGCTCCACGAAGTATTTTCTCCCAAAAATTTTTTATTTTTTTGAGAAATTCCACCATGTATTTTCATCACTATATCCCTCTAATATGTCTTTCCAATTTCGTCAGAAATAGAGACTCCTATGCCCTCTATCTAGAACATGTAATTTTAACAGCCTTAAATTTGTAGGGTACAAGAGTTTTTGTTCCTGACAAAATTGAATGATATATTAAAAGGGATATAGTGATGAAAATACATGATGGAATTTCACAAAAAAAATGGGGGAAAATGCTCCGTGGATCAACCAACTTAGCTACTTTATGGAGCATGCCTCCTCGTCTCCTCCCCCCTCTCTATATATATGGGGGGGGGGATTGGGACTGTCATCCGGAGGGAGCTAACTTGTCTCCCCCACCCCATTTCTCCCTTTTTTATTTTTTTTGAAAAATGAATCCTTGGAAATTCATAAGTATATCCCTATATTATGTCATTCAAGTTTCGTGAGAAATAGAGACTCCTACGACCTCCATCTAGACAATCTTTTTTTAACGGTCATAGAATTATTGAAATCGACCCCATCTGGATGGAGGTTGTATGAGTCTCTATTTTGCACGAAATTTGAATGACATAATATAGTGATATAATAATGAAAATCCACGAAAGATTTTTTCAAAAAAATAAAAAAATGTGGGGGAAACGAGGTGGAAGGATCCAAGTTTGCTCCTCCTAGGGGGCATCCCCATTTTACTTATGCACGGATACACATATGTTATCATTTGTATTTAAATTAAAATTTTCATCTAATATGATAATATTTTCATAATTATACCTTACTATACATGTTATGTTAATATTTATTATAAAATTTATGAAATAAGAAATTGTAAAGTACATTAGAGAAGTGTCTAAATAGATATTGGCTTATCATATATGTGGTGAGTCCCCACCTCATTTGAAGGTATACCCGATATATATGGTGTACCTCACCATATATATGCCTGAACTAGTAGGGAACCATGAGGTGTTTTCAGAGTGAGGGGTATGATATGGGTAGATTGACAGTTTTATAGGGCAGACATCTTGTTCCACCTCGGCTCTCCAATGTTGGCATTTTTTACTTGATTGTCAAAATGGCTTGTCGACGTCTCTCCTTATTTCCTCCGCCATTAAGCATATTGGCTCCCTAACGACGAACAAAGGTTCTCCTTGCTTTCCAATAGGCTACATCGCATGCATTCACCTCAGTGGTGTCTGACATTGCTCACAAGGAACACCCTTCCAAAGGATGAGAAAACGAGAGGATCTCGACAAAATGTTTGGCATTTTTCTCTTCAGGATGTGGTGTTTCAGACAGCGGTGGTAGGGAAAAGATGATACGTAGTTGACTCCTATGACATTGGACTCAACTCGTTACCTCCTTCTCTATTGCTATTTGCATATTCCACACCGCACGATATTTGGACAATGACTTTGGGGAGAGATGTTCATACTAATCATTAGGGTTGTGTTGGTGGTGTTGATATGAAAGAGACGATTCATGTGTTGATATGGGATTCCTTCTCTGATCAAACAGTGTTATTTCTTCCTCGACTAGTTTGGGTATCTGATTAGGTATGGGTTTTGATCTTGATTTTGAAATCAGCACATCCCTATTACCAACTGTTTTAATCATGCTAATTCGATGTTGGTGCTACATGGATGTTATATCATTTTAGGATCATGCTATATTTTGCATGGCATTTTAACATCTGAATAATTTCCCAACAACCATTTTATTATGCACGATTGTTGTGCAATTTTATCTAAGTTTGATGAGGATGGTATTTAATTTGACACACTTTAACTTATGGATCATATAATTACCATATTCACAAGATGATGAGAGTGTTGATGCTTTGCTTGATAGATAGCTGATCAGACCATGTTATTTGCAATGTTGCCGTCCAGAGGATGCGTGAACCTTTTCAATTTGCAATGATGCCGTCCATAATATTTATACATATATCTTGTTTCTTTATATATCATCTATTGTGTTGTTTATTTCATGATATATATATATATATATATATATATATATATATATATATATATATATAGGGAATATTTCAGATGAGGTGCACCTTTCCAGGGTGCAAGGAAAGCCCGCGATCTTGACCATCCGCAAATAATCCGATGGTTACCATTAACAGCTCGTTGTCTATATATTTTTAATGTTGAAAAACCCATTATGGTCATTTTAGCATATCTATATTTAGAATGCAACAAATATCTCCACAAATTTCTCCTCTCTCTCTCCCTCTCCCTCTCTCTCTCCCTCTCTCTGCTACCCGTCTCCCTATTCGACGAGCACCACATGCCTTTCCTGGAGATTCGATTCGCAGCAATGGCAGATTCTCTTCGATTCGCAGCACGAGCCTCCGGTGTCGATCCTCGCGACCCATCTTCCAGTTCCGACCACCATGTCACGCCCGCCATGGAGATTCGCGACCATGGGAGATTCACGGTCATGTTTCACGTGAATGGAGGTGTGTGGGCGGAGGAGGTGCATGGAGGAGGTGCGTCGTGGAGGAGAAGGGCGACAAAGGTGCGGGTAGAGAGGATGCTGAAGATAGAGGGCGTGCCCAGGTTTTTACAATATAATGAACTATTTTGCAATCTCGAGTTTTTTTTTACAATCCCAGATCGTATTTTACAATAACATATCATCTTTTTACAAATTTTAGACTGTTTTTTTACATTTATACGCATGGAGGAGGTGGATCATGGAGGAGACGGTTGAAGGAGTGCGTGAATGGAGGTGTGTGGGCGGAGGAGGACGTGCATGGAGGAGGTGGGACGTGGAGGAGAAGGGCGGAGGAGGTGCGGGTAGAGAGGATGCTGGAGATGGAGGGCGTGGCCAGGTTTTTACAATATAATGACCTATTTTGCAATCTCGAGTGTTTTTTTACAATCCCAGATCGTATTTTACAATATAAATGACCTATTTTGCAATTTCAGACTGTTTTGCAATCTCGAGTTTTTTTTACAATCTCAGATCGTATTTTACAATAGTTACTAATAGTTACTAATAGTAATTACTAATAGTTACTAATAGTAAGAATATAATATAAGGTTTCCTTTGCATGAAAATAGTTACTAATAGTAAGAATATAATATAACAACTGTAAATAAATAGGCATTGAACTCAAAATGATAGGAAATAATGGTAAAATATGAGTGGGCTCATCCCATCTCAAATGGGCATAGGGCTCATTGGATAATTTCCCTTAGGGGACTTATCCAATGGGCCCTGTGCCCATTTGAGATGAGATGAGCCCACTCATATTTTACCAATATATTCTATCATTTTGAGTTCAATGCTTAATTATTTACAGTTGTTATATCATATTCTTACTATTAGTAACTATTTTCATATAAAGAAAACCTTATATTCATAGGAAATGGTCATTAGTAAGAATAAAAATGACACTAGTAATACGAATAATCATACACTCATTTTGTATGGATCTAAGGTTTCCTTTGCATGAAAATAGTTACTAATAGTAAGAATATAATATAACAACTGTAAATAAATAGGCATTGAACTCAAAATGATAGGAAATAGTGGTAAAATATGAGTGGGCTCATCCCATCTCAAATGGGCATAGGGCTCATTGGATAATTTCCCTATATAGGGGACCTTTCAAATGAGGTGGGGGCTTTTCTGAAATTGTAAAGGCCACTGTGAATTTAGTAAAAACTCTGTAACCGTTTTGTAAAGTATGAACTGCACATTGTAAAAAAATAAATTTTTGTAAAATATAGCATCCAAATTTAAATTAACATTTCCATCCAATATAATAATATTTTCATAATTTTTTTCACTATACATGTTGTGTTAATATTTATTGTTATAGGTATGAAACAAGAAATTGTAAAATATATTGGAAAGATGCCTAAATTGAGGGTGGCTCACCATATATATGGTGAGACCCCACCTCATTTGAAGTTTCTCCTATATATATATATATATATATATATATATATATATATATATATATATATATATGGGAAAAAGGAGCCTACCTCGACGGGTGCAGGTAACTCCCTACACATAGCCTAATTTATCATTATTTTTTGATTTTTTTGAAATGAAAACTTAGGGAGATTTAGATCACCATGGATCACCATGTTGTCATTCCAAATTCAACTTAATTCGAGACTTCTATTATCTCCATCAAGACTACCAAATTTTAACGGTCTCAGAATTGCTGAAATTGACCCTGTTTAAATGAACGTGTTAGGAATGTTTGTTTTACATTAAACTTGAAACACATATTCCCCTTAACATATTAAGTAAATCCCCCCAACTTTTAATTCAAAAAATAAAAAATTAATCGAAAAATAGGGTGGGTGCAGGGAGTTTCCTACAACCCAGGGTGCAGTCTCCCTGCCCCCTATATATATATATATGAGGTTGGGGAGCTTGCACCAAGGTGCATGTAATTTTACATGCACTGGGGCTTATATCGTCCACATTTTTTACTTTTTTGAAAAATACCAACATGCATATGCATCTATATATCCCTCTAATATGTCATTCGAATTTCAACAGAAACATAGACTCCTATGACCTCCATCTAGAAGAGGTAATTTTAATGGTCTTAGAATTGCTGTAATCGGCTTGTTCTAGATGGAGGGCATAGAAGTCTCTGTTTCTGACAAAATTCGAATGGCATATTAGATGGATATATAGATGAATATACATGGTGATATTTTTCGAAAAAGAAAAAATGTAGAAGATATAAGCTCCGGTGCATATAAAATTACATGCACCTTGGTGCAAGCTCTCCATCCTCTCTCTCTCTCTCTCTCTCTCTCTCTATATATATATATATATATATAGGGGAAACTTCCAATAAGGTGCACCTTTCCTGGATGCATGGAAAGCCACGTCCATTTAAGCATTTTTCAAATTTATTTTACAATTTCTAACTCCATAAATTTAATAATAAATATTAACATAATATGTATATCACAAAAGATTTAAAAAAATGTTAGTATATTTGACAAAAAATGTTTGTTACAATATAGATGATATATTCTACAAAACTATATGATCACCATTATTTTACGATATGGAGTTTAAATTTACAAAATTGTTACACAATTTACAAATTTAGTAGTGGCTTTCTGAATTTCGGGAAAGGTGCACCTCATTGGAAGGGCCCCCTATATATATATATATATATATATATATATATATATATGCTCTTTTCATTGGAATAAATAGAATTTTGTCCTAGTAGAATTCCATTGTTGCTATTTCCTCAAGAAGAAACATGGCACCACAAGATTGTTCTAGTATGAATTGGGCATCATTTATAATCTGGAGTAGGTAGTGAGAGGCACTCTGGTACATCATCGAACATCGCTCCCTCCATATTAACCACCAGATCAATGTTTGGGACGCAAGTGAATGAGATAAGGGATGAGGAGAGGTATTATGACGTTCAAAAAACCATCAATATTCCATCTTACTGGCAGAATATTTAAAGAGTTAAAAACAATAAATGTAAGGGGACATCTGAGGAATAGATGGTTATGGTTTCTTCGTCATTTAGGTATATATTGAAAACAAATTCGTGGTTGATATGGAAGTGTTGATGGGACGATCTTGGGTTCTCATTCATGGTAGCTAAAAAAGCCATAAGAAGAGAGAGACTTGGCAGTGGAAAGGTTTATGTCAAAACTTTGAATTTAGTTTAGGTCCCATGGTTATCTTACTACTATATTCTATTTGCACTGCCAACATTTCCCAAACATAACTTTCTTTTTCAAGTGGATGAGCATACCAAATAAAAGAAGGGATTTTTACACCCATAACCATGAGTAATTTCATAATTACCTTATGAACCCTCGATAATCATGAATTACATCGAGAACCTCGAATAACTGTTCCGTTTTACACCCACAACCCTCCGTTGGTTTAGTTAATTAACCCAACCAGATGGCCGAGTTAATCTAACCAATCCGTGATCCAACGGTTGATATTAATTAAAAAAGAAGAAAAAGAGGATTGCGGGGCTGGAGTTCACATGCGAGCGAACAGAGGCGCAGGGGAGTGGGGTGCTGGAGCTCGCATGTGGGCGAGCGGCGGTGGGTGCAGCTGGAGCTTGCGGGAGTGGGGTGGCGTGTGGGGGGGGGAGAGGGCTTACGGAAGATGGAGCTTCACGGGGGAGGAGGGGGCCAGAGGCCGGGCGAACCAGGGGGAGCAGCTGGAGCTTCACAGTGGTGGTGGTGGGGGTCAGGAGCTTACGGGAGAGGGGGCGGAGGCGGGGCTTGCGGGCGAACCGGGGGGTGCAGCTGGAGCTTCACGGTTGGGGGGGGGCATGGAGCTGGCGGCGACCGAGGTGTGCAGCTGGAGCTTGCGACGACCGGGGGGGGGGGGGGGGGGCAGCTGGAGCTTGCGGGAGCGGGGGTGGCAGGGTGCATAGAGTGGCATTATATTATAATTATGATGTATTACGAAGGTCAAAATTGTCAACATATGACTTTTTCCATCATAGTTAACGGAGAAATAAGATGGAACTTGACACAGGGTTATGCCATGTAAAGGTTAAGCATTATTCGAGGTTCTCGATATAATTCGTGATTATCGAGGATTCCTGAGATAATTACGAAATTACTCAGAGTTAATGGGTGTAAATATCCCATAAAAACATCTATTCATTGTCTTTGATTCTGCTGCTGATTATGGAAACCCCGTTTTTTGACATCGTTTTCTATTTCCCTTCAAAATTAATAATTTTCGTATGAAACACTATAATTCGTAATAATTAATGTACCATCTGCACATAGTTAACGCAATTAATGTCTGGCACGTACACTTCGTACTTCTACTTATTGCATTTAGCCTGCTCGTTTTAGCTAATGTGTTATATTAAACATTACCCAACGAGCTGTTTTGCATGATTCTAAACATAGCGTTGACAATTGATATAAAAGGTCGATTTTGTCTTAAACACATATATTCTGCAATATTAAACATTATCAAATGAGTTGTTTTGCATGTTTTGTAGTATTTAGAAAACACATTTCATCCTCGTCAAAATGTTTACTTCTCGTTATTCAAACATCTCTTTAATTGATATGTTGATTTAGTAAAATTAATAAAAGCATTATATACCTGAATACTGCAGCTGTATTTACCAATATCCACATCCATACAATTCTCACGAATATTTTTTCAATTGGAAGATATTATATTCCAACTTTGAGTAGCAAGACACCTCCCGTCCCCTTCCCCTTCGCAATCTCACATTTGACCATCATTTCTTCTTATACTTTAAGGTTCGATTTAGTCGATTTTATTACGTACTACAAGATATAGGCATCTTACTGACTAGCATTTGATAGGCTTTCATTTTCTTCAATGGTCACTGCAACAAAACATTTATTTAACACGAAGCAATACATCTCTCAAAATGCCATGACGGTGATAGGTTTTGATTACTTATTATTATGAAGAAACTCAACGTCAGATGGTGAAAGCCAGTCAAACTAGTCATAATTTAGTAAATTGTATGGCTATGATAAGTGCTTCAATCGGGCAGAGATGTCTAATGAGGACACATAACACCTTATACGGATACGGATGCATATGTACAATAGATCACCACCATGGAGACACGTGAAAAAAAGAACAACCAGATATAACGGTGGTCAATCACCTCTCGCGACCACTGAGAAGAAAGACCACTATAAATTAGAACAGTACATCTCTCGGTTCCCTCGCTCTCTCATCTCTTTCTTTTCTCTCTCTCCCCTTTCTCCAGTGATTACATTGTTCTTATAGTGGTGTTTTGAGGCAATGCCTCCACTCCCATCAACCATATAGTCCTATTCTCAATAGGACTACAAATAGAACACAACTCAACTACTATTAGGATTAGGAGTCCCAACCCATTAGGATTCCTAATCCTAATACGACTCCAATCCAAACAATCTCCCCTTGAGTTGAATTCCATCACGATCTCTTTATCGTCTTGGGTGATGCACCCATCGTTGCCACCTCTGGATCATCCTTGTCATCCGCAAGTCTCATTAGCAAGAACTCACCACCTCTGGGTGACGCACCCATCGTTGGATACTCTCAACATGCCACCTTGCACAATCTCCTGTCAGTCGCTGCTAGCAGTATTCTTCGATGCCTCAGGTCGAATCCAAGAGACCACAATATCATGGCTTCTGAGGTTTGCGCATCTGATGCATTGCATCATCTCGTCAATGTCAAACCTTGCTCTGATCTGTTATCACGTCCCTTCAACAGTGTTATACTCGGCTCTGATACCAATTGATGGGGATACGAACCATCAGTATCATCTCTTCTCGGATACCAGATGAACCCTCGGATACGTGTTAGCCATGTGAGCCCGATGCGAACCATCCCTATAATAAATGTTATTGTAATATTTGATATATCAATAAAAAGTTATTGATTTATTTCACTCACTGTCTGAGACTAAATGAATGAATGTACTATAAGGTCCCTTAGTATAATTATGATTATGTACCATGGCCATGTTTATGATCATACAATTGTTGATTCAATGGTTGAATCATAGAGGTTGATGCTTGGATTAATATCTAGAGAGTTTGATTGAGGACTCATTAAGTACTGTTAAATGATTATTAAGAAATGATCTTCAGCCTGAGAAGAAGATAATAATCCTTCTCTAAAGGTTGATATCTGACCAACCTCTTGATGCATATCCTCTGCATAAGAATAGAGATTCGGAGGCATCATATAAGTTAGATCAAAGAGTTTACTTAACGAGATCAAGATAACCAAGACCTATGTTGTATGCTGCCATAATATAGGCACGCATCCTTTGACCAGAGACATATGTAACTCTAT
Source organism: Ottelia alismoides (assembly GCA_037367405.1). Classification (NCBI taxonomy): domain Eukaryota; kingdom Viridiplantae; phylum Streptophyta; class Magnoliopsida; order Alismatales; family Hydrocharitaceae; genus Ottelia; species Ottelia alismoides. Next base: position 1,730,032 of record JAZKJV010003927.1, on the reverse strand, counting down.
ATGTCTAAGTATGTACATTTGGTGGACTGATAGGTTGATGGCCTAATCAAGGTCTACACACCGGGGAGCTAGTATGCAAATTAGGGCATATGAGTTGTACAATCTCTCAAAGGGATCATACATGTTCCCTTGTGAACCGGAAGACACGAGTTCACTCATGAAGTATTGGGATCAATCAAATTCCATGCATGGTTGTCTTGCTTTTGTAGTATGACAAGAATTTCTAGGTATGATATATGCTTTTGGAAAGCATATGATCGATACCAACTCCCAATGAATGAATGAGAAACTTAATGATAAAACTATGAAGGAGATAATCTAAAAGAGATCTAAAACTTTGGATTTATTCTAGGACTTCTAGTATGCAAGATCTACAGGTATTAAGAATACTCAAGGCTGATGTGATCATAAGCGATTGTATAACCATGACGCTTCCATTCCGAGAGAGTGATGAAGCAGATTTGGATTTTAGTGACTCCTCTCAGTAGAGAAGTGATCTAATCTTAGTCCAAATATTGAACATTGATCTGAATGTGATTCAGATACAATGAGAAGATTATATTTACGACTTTGATTTAATCAAAAATCTATGAGAGGTCCCCCAGATCTGGATTTGAGATATGATCTGAATATCCAATTGACTATACATGTAACATACAATCGCTATGTCCATATGATAAACATGAAAATCGAGTGGTCTAAAATGAGCCTCACAAGGCGAGGACTCAGTTGCTGTGACGACTTCTCAACAATCATGTCTACTCAACAATTAACCCACACAATGTATGAATCAAAATTTAGTATACCCTAATATGAAATGTATAGCAGACAAGTAAAGTAGTGGTCGAACACAGGGAGCAAACGTGATAGATTGTGCAAATGAATGCAAAATTTTATCCTCTTCTCTTCTCTTTTATTTTCTTTTTTATGTGGTTTTTAATTTTATATTGGAACTCAATTTTATATATTTTTATTGTTTTTAATTTTATAATTTTCTTTAATTTTTATATTTTCTAAATTTTAATTTCTATTTTTAATAAATAATATAAGAATATACAACTATATATACAATATAGAGTAATATAATTATAAATACAACTAAAAATAGCTAAAAATTATAGAATAAAATGTTCTTAGATTTTATATAATTTTCTACTACTTTTGTGATTGTTAATAAATTTTCGCTAATTTTTTATATATTTTTAAAGTCAAAAATATCCAAAAACATGGATTAAATAATTAAGCCGATTTGATTTAAGATTTAAAATAGCAAAAAACCTCAAAATTTCTCAAAATCAATTTTAATATATAGATAATAATATAAGAATTCAGAAATAAAAACAAATATTTTTAGGGGTTTTCAATGATTTTCCTATTTTTACTAGATTTCAGAGATTTTAATTTTTTAGTTTTTTTCTTTTTCTATTTTTAGGAGTTTTTGGTCTGGAGTTACAAAATATTAAAATAAAGGAAGTTTATTTTTTTTGGAATTTTTCAAAAAGATTTTATATTTTTTGTGGGGTTTTTATTGCAAACAAGAATTTTTCATGTTATTTTTGATTTTTAGAAAATTGTTAAAATGCCTAAAATGCAATTCCAAAAATAAAGAGGGAAGGTGTATGCTAGCAGGCACTTAACCCTATTTTTTATAATTTTTGGAGCATGGAGGATATTTTTAATAAATAAAATACAAGCACAAAAATAATTGAATGGGAAAGGGTATATTTGTAATTAAAATAAAAGGCAAGGTGGATTATACAAAATACCCAAAGTTTTATAACTACAATTAAAAATTTAATGACTAAACATAATTACAAAACCCATGAGGGGTTGAGTGAAAACCGCCACCTCACGTGGGACCACACGTGAGGTGACGTGGCCAAGACCCATATGTTATTAACTAGAAGCTCAAGGGTTTACATGCAAAAAGTACAAAACATTTAAACTACTTAAACAATTTACAGGACCAAAATAAAATAACAAAATGGTGGGGGGTAAGATGTACAATTTACCCCACAAAGTGCGCACGATCAAACGGTGATGGGCGATTCACTTGACATGTGGCGCGTCTTGGTGGTACGATGACGGTTCGTTGGATGCGATCAAGATTAGATCTCCGAATGGAGATCAACGGTTGAGGCATGGGTGCATCCAACAACTGGCGGTCAATCTGGGAGGTGGAGGAGATCAGACGACCACTGCTCTTCACCAAGAAAAGGGAAGAATGACGATAGAGTTGAGCTTCGATCTTCAATTCCCTCCAACTTAGTGCATCTTTGATGACGTTCAAGTGCTCAAGTTGTTCCCCTCGTCGTTCTTCGTTTGCAGGAGGTCTCAAAAAGCTCCAAGATTCATCATAGGAGACCCAGGAGGTCGGACAAGCTCGGGCGACCTGGGACCCTCCTCTGACGGGGGGGGGGGGGGGGGGGGGGCAGCCTCCGGGGGGTGGGGGTGGCGAGGGAGGCTGGCACCCTCCAAGGCCGGGGGGAGGGGGGGAGGGTGGGGGGGGGGGGGGGGCTCTAGGGGTGGGGGTGGCGAGGGGGGCCGGCGACCTCCGAGGGTCGGGGGGGGGACAGCCTATGAGGGGGGGGGCATGCAATCTCCGAGTCCTAGGGGGAGGGGGATGACCCCCCTCTCGGAGGCCGTAAAACACCTCTTACTGGCCCTTTATCTCCCTCCACCTACATAAAAAGATTGCCGAGTCGAGTGTAAACTGCCTCGACCTATCAGTGGGTGGACTGGAGGAGAAATGCAGCGGGATGGTAGCTGCTCCAATGAAGTGGGGAGGTGGAATGCCGCGATCCTAATCCAGGAGGGATCAGTTTGAATGAAGATGGCCGAGGCATATAAGAAGAATTGGGAGAAGATGGAGGTGGTTGGCGAGTTGGAGAACAGTTGAAGGCACGGTGAAGGGTTTGCCAAAGGGGAGCTCCAGTGAACTACGCACAGTGATTTTTAAGATAATGTAGTGGATTAAAGCTTAATCTAATGCCAGAAAATAAAACATGATAACTAAAACTACCTAAAAGCAAATAAATCAAACCTCTAATAGCTAGAGGCACGAGATGTTGTACCTCACGGTTTCGATCACTTCTCTTCAAATGGGAGGACGAGTTAGTTGTCAACGCACTCAAGCCAAAGCACACGATCTGAGGGGGAGAAATCAAGTGGAAGGGATTCCAAAAAATTCAAGAAAGAATGGGGCAAAGCTTTTGTACAAGTGATGAGTAGGGGTGGATGATTGAGGTGGCCAGCTCGATGCATGGGCCTTGGACCAAAAAATCGAGCCAGCGTGATAAGGCAATGAATGAGGAAGAAACGTTGTAGAGGAATCAATCCATTTTGATGCTTGAATCGATTGGAGAAAAAGGGAGAAGAAGGGATCAAACTCGACTCTGAGAGGCCTATGCCTGGGAAGAAGAGGTTACTTGGGCCAACAGTAGACTCAACCAGGAAAAAGGAGATCCGAAATCATTTGTAAATTCATTAATACTTAGTAACTGAAGTAATTAAATTTAAGTTATTAAATAAAAAATGTTTATTATTTATATAGTATTTTAATATGATTTTTATTTATTTTTATGAGTTCATTTATTATAGGTTACTTTTTAAGGTTTTATTTATAGGTCTATTTACCTACAAGTATGTTTTATTTTTATTTTATATTTTATAATTTTATTATTTTATATACATAATTTATATATTTATATCTTATTTGTAGATACATAAATATGTTTTTTTTATATTTTTATGGTATCATATGTACACTTAAATAATTATGTATACTTATTATATATGTATATGTATTGTATAATCATCTTTGTACTTTTTATATTTACTTTATTTTATTGCATTTTTTATGGTCTTATTTTATTTTATATATTTTTACTAGAATATAAATAATATTCACAAGGTATAAAAAAATAAAATGAATAAAGAATAAAAGATTATATACATGTATATTGTGCAATAGGGATCCAAAACCTAACTTTTGCATCTCAACTCCAAATTAAATGAAACCTCTTTCATTAAATAGCTTATTAAAAGTTATATACAATTAAAGATGTTTTTGCATTTTTAGTTCATATGGAGTAGATATGGGTTTGGGAAGTTTGGGTTTTCTCATTTTATTCTGAGTATAAAAAGCACACTGTATACTATTTTTGTGTAAACTCAATTATGTACTTTTCTATATATTTTTATCTACGATTTCATGTACAAAATTTCTTTATTTGAGGTAATAACAAAGAATAAAATAAGGATACTAAAAATTAGGATCTTTGATTGTGTTTTTGACCCTTATCTCCCCCTACTTTATTCATTGTCAATCCCGTCATCAAGATGCCTAAGTCTCGAGGTTTAGGGTCATAAAATACCTTAGGCATTTTATTTCCTTTTCTTTTCTTTATTCTTTTATTTTGGCTTTAAACAATGCATTTTTACAATATTTATACAATAAATAATGAGTGTTAATTAATGCGAAATAATGACATTGACATGCATTTAGCTAGGGTTTAAAGGCCAAAATGAAAGAATAAAGGTGATGAAATGGAGATTCATCACCCCTTATACTTGCCTTTATTAGTCCCTAGAAAACATTTATGCAATAAGTACAGAAAATAAAAATAAAGAAAAGAAAAAGAAAAAACTTGGATTGATTTCACTTCTTAAACTTGTCTTCATAAAATCAAAGTTTGGAGCTTAAGTCAGACCTTTGGATTTTAAGTACGATCGAAACCTTATTGGGAAATGTATTTGAAACACAACAACCTTCAAGAGTCGCAAAACTCTGCTCAAGTCTCCTCAATATCCAGGTTAGAATAAGTCAACTCATATGCAAACCCTTATGACTATGAATCTATCTTGAACAGTGTGTGTGATATGGAGATCTCCTCATCTTAAGTGGTAAAAGTCAGTCTTCTCCAACATGGTGACCCTAATTCCCTAATCCATCAATCTTTCCTCGTGAAGTGGGCTATTCCCTTCTAAGTTCAAGTACAACCATCTCAAGAAGAGGAGGTAGAGAGAAGAATGGATGGTAGACAGTGTAGCTACCTATCCTAGGATGTTTGATCAGTTTAGCCCAGTTATCGACTGCAGGCTCACAAACATATGACTTTGAAGCTCAAGCTTGCTTATTGACTATACAAATATATTCATACTCCGACAGACATTTTATTTTCAATCAGGTTTGTTCCCTTTTTTGGAGATTTTGATTTTTCCATTTTTATGAATACAATATACAACAACATTTAAATATGGAATTTTTCCTCTTGAGCCATTAGACTATCTCTCTTTTGAAACTTTATTGCAACCCACAACTTCTTTCATAAGACTCCATGGCTACTGGATTGGGTTGGGGTACAATGGCCACAAAAGTGTGACTTCTGATGTTTCCATCGGCTTGTGTCTCATGTCGGCAAATCCAACCCTCTACCACTTCAACTGAGGTAAGAAAAGTGTAATGTGCAGGTGTGCAAGCTAGGTCATTATCAACAAGAGTCGTGCGTGTGCTCCAAAATATTCTACTTAGGCAATCAAGGCGACATTGAACCAAGTCTCACGATCTCAAAGAATTAAGTCAGTAGACCTGAAGTATCTCAATTCCAGTTCCTATATGGTTCATGTGATTAAGTAGATTTAAGATCCGATCAAGCTCCAATCGTAAGATTTTACTTAGGCTTGTTTAATTATCAAAATCAATCCGAAAAATGCAAATGTTATGAACAATTCAAAAAAAATATTTTTGTGATGTAATTTTCCTATTTTGATATATTTATGTATTTTTGAAAAAGGTTTTGCAAATTTTTATGCAATTTTCGAAAAGATTTTTCAAATATTTTTGAGACATTTAGTTTTGCAAAAATTTAGGAATTTTTCAAAACAAAAGAGTTTTAGAAAAAGGGAATTTATACAAATACTTACATGAGGATGCATCTTTTTAATTACAAGAATTTTGGATTTAAAGAATTTACAGGTTTATACAAGGTTCATAAAGGATTTTTATTATGTACCCAATCCTCAAAATAATTTGAAAAGATTTTTACAAAAATTTTGAAAACTTTATTTTGCAAACTAATTTTGACAAATAATTTTTACAAATATTTTACAACATTTACAAATCATTTTGCAAAGATTTTTCAAATAGTATAGATAGATTTTTCAAAACAATTTTGCAACCATTTTCCAAAATAATTTGCAAATAGATTTTCAAAAAAAGTTTATTTCAAGCAAAGAAAATAAATTTTTACAAACAGAACATTTTAACAAAGGTTGAAAATATTTAACAAAATATTTTTCAAATAGTTTTCAAAAGATTTTCAAACTATTTTTCAAACATTTTGCAAAAAAAATATTTTTAACCTAAAACCCCAAGGATCCGAGTACCCACTTACAACACATTCGCGGTATTACATTAATAAAAGATCGCATTAAGTTCTCGGATAGCGATAGTATCACGACTTATCGTGAGTCCGAGAAGGGATATATGACATTCGAATTCAAAAACCACAGATGTCACCAATTTCATTAATTTTCATATTATTTCCCAAGAAGAGAAAAAGCACATATGATAGTATATCTGAACAACAAATTTTATAACTAATAATGATTGTCAAGCAGAGCCATGACTTCTAGAGTTGCCCAGGATATGACTGACTATTTGGAGCACATCATGACCGCACTCACGGACCTCCAGCAGCAACGGACTACTGTGAGTGGCCAGCATGACCAGATACTAGCTTAGCAGACAGAGATTGCCGACAGACATGCATACATGGAGACGAGATTTGAGGACCTGTCAGATTTCACATACCATACATCTCAGGATGGAACACATCAGAACCAACACCAGTCTGTTGAGGTAGAGCAGCCTCATTCTGACGATCCACATGAGGAGATGCCAACACCTGAAGTTGAGGATGGAAACTATGACAGGGAGCAGGGCCCTGTAGACTTTGCAGATGGGGATGCACATGGGTACTCTGCTATCCACACACACCGGTCAGTATTCACTTCCTACCAGCGGGCCAATGTCCTATGTTCGAGGGCACATGGACATGAGATGTGGCAGAGTAGTGGCTGAAGAGGGTCATGAAGGTGCTGGGGATGATTTGTGTACCACGAGACTCGTGGCTATCTTTCATGGAGTATTCACTGACAGACTTCACCGAGAGATGGTGGGAGGCAATAGTTTCTGAGTTGGGCCACGGGCCTACATGGGATGATTTTGAGATAAGGTTTAGATCACACTTCTTTTCTACGAAGTGGAAGGAGTCCCAACGCCATTTGTTCGCAAAGCTTTGTTAGGGATGGATGACAACTAGAGAGTACTCCGTCAGATACACCGACCTGCCACGACATACACCAACAGCTGCTGCATTTCCAGATGAGAATCTGGAAAAGTTCATCAGAGGTATGCGGGAGGAGGTATAGGAGAAGCTAGCTGGACTGTGCATCACTTCTATCTTCGAGACTACTGACGTAGCGGATAAGTTTGAGGACACCCGAGAGAGATGCTTTGGGAGATTGTCTGGAGCGACACCTAGACAACAACGATAATTTGGACTGATACATTGACCATTCCAGCAACAGAGGTAAGCCAAGCGGTTCCAACCTATAGGTTCATCATTCTCAAGCAGTGCTCGATCATCTCGATTGACTACCTTAGGAGGAGCACTTGTCGGACGTGGCACCGATTCAGCACGACCATCTGGGTCACAATGAGCAGATAGATCCCCAGCAGGATTGATTCGGAGCACAGACACAACCACTCCACCTACCCGATCAATCTGATGTAACTTATGCCATGATTGGGGACATTACCGATCGCAGTGCCCACAGGCTTCTGGTAAGCCTCAACCACAACCATAGTTGCATCCACAGGAATATCATACAACGAGTTCCCATGGAAGGAACTCCAACTTTAGGAGGCCACCGAGACAGACACAGAGTGTGGCAGGTTCCGGTACCACACCATCTAGACAGAGTCAGTTACACACAATGATAGAGGAACAAACCCATTCAACAGCTACTATAGTGAAATGTATGGTCTAAGTCTTAGACTGGACTTTTCACGTTTTGTTTGATTCTGAAGCTACGCATTCTTTCATTGCTTCGAGATTACTAGCGTCACTGGGTACAGATTCTGAGGCCCTATATCCTCCATACCACATCTTAGGGCCAGGTGGCCAATTGTTTATCATTCCACTGATAGTCAGGTACTTGCCAGTACTGATTGGCGGTCACGAGATGATCATAGATTGTCTGCTACTATAGGTTAATGAGTTTGATTTGATTTTTGGCATGGGTTGGTTATCATCTCATCATGCTCTTGTTGATTGCTTTAGGAAGACAGTTGTCTTCAGGATTCCAGGTTTACCCGAGTTTACTTTTGAGGGTACATTGCACGACTCTAAAATGGAGTACATTTCAGTATTGAGAGCTCAGAGACTTGTTGATAATGTATGTGATTCCTATCTAGCATTTATCAAAGAGATATTCAATCATGAGCTTATGGCACAAGACATCCGAGTAGTATCATACTACCCATATGTTTTCTCGATGAGCTACCAAGATTACCTCCTGAGAGAGATATCGAGTTCGAGGTCACAATACTACTAGATATATTACCGATCTCGATGGCACCAGCTGAGTTGAGAGAGATGAAGGTGCAGTTGCAAGAGTTATTTGACTTGGGATTTGTGAGGCCGAGCACTTCACCTTGGGGACTCCAGTGCTATTCGTCAGAAAAAAGGATGGATCGATGAGATTATGCATTGACTATCGTTAGATGAATAAGAGAATGATGAAAAATCGTTATCCTTTACCGCACATCAATGATTTGTTTTATCAGTTTCAGGGATCTTCAGTATTCTCGAAGATCAACCTTCGATCATGCTGTCATCAGTAAGGATTCGAGAGTCTGACATTTCAAAGATAGCTTTCAGGACTTGCTATGGACACTACGAATTTGTGGTGATGTCATTTGGGCTCACCAATGCACCTGCAACATTAATGGATATGATGAATTGGATCTACCATCCCTACTTGGACAAATTTGTGCCCGTGCTTATTGATGATGTGCTCATATATTCTTAGAATGACTGGGATGATGTGAATAATCTATGAATTGTGCTGGACATGTTGCGAGAGCACAAGCTGTATGCCAAGCTGAGCAAGTGCGAGTTCTGGTTATCCCAGTTCTCATTTCTTGGACATGCCATTTCTAGATCAGGTATCAAAGTTGATCATGTGAAGATAGAGGCAGTCATGTCTTGGGAGCTGCACGAGACAATTACTTAGATTTGGAGCTTCCTTGGGCTAGCGGGCTATTACAAACGCTTTGTTAGTGGATTTTCTGGAGTTGTTTTCCCTCTGACACGATTGACATAGAAGGGAGTTCCATCCATTTGGGATGATTCATGTGAGCAGACCTTCAGGACGTTGAAGGAGAGATCGACTACAATACCCATTCTTGCTCTTCCTTCAGGCACTCAGTACTATGCAGTCAAAACATATGCATATGGAGAAAGTTTAGGAGCGGTGTTAATGCAGAGAAGTCATGTGATTGCTTATGCATCACGTCGTTGAGACAACATGAGCAAAACTATCCCTCCCATGACTTGGAGCTGGCGGTAATTGTCTTCACTTTGAAGATCTGGCACCATTATCTATACAGGGTGAATTTTAATATTTTTACAGATCATAAGAGCATGAAATACATCTTTGATCAGAAGGAGCTGAACATGAGACATCGCAGGTGGCTTGAGCTACTGAAGGATTACGATTGCACAATCTCTTACCACCCTGGTAAGGGAAACATGGTGGCAGATGTTCTTAGCAGGAGAGCTCATGCATAAGGTACGACGAACTGGCTATATACATGGGATATGCTCACAACTTTTACTGTCTAGCATCCTCAGGAGAGTGCATCCATTTCTACGGCTGTACCTTCATGATTCAGCAGTTTGTGGGATCAAATCGTAGAAGGCCAGAAGTCATATCCTTGGATTTGAGGTAGATACATGCACACTGTCAAGGACGTGATTGATGATTTTGTGGTGACAGAGTCCATTTTATGGAAGGCAGGTCGGGTCATTGTGTTAAAAAATGAGCAGTTGCGCAGTGACATTCTTGATGAGGCACATAATTCACGATTGTCTATTCATCCTAGTAGCACCAAGATGTACTGTGATCTACACCAACATTTCTGGTGGGATGTAATGAAACACGATGTGGCACAATATGTCAGCATATGCATGACCTATCAGATGGTCAAGGTAGAGCATAGGAGACCACCAGGGCTATTACAATCTCTCCCCATTCCCGAGTGAAAGTGGGAGAGTATCTTATGGATTTTGTCACAGGTTTGCCGAAGACACTATGTGGCCATGATTCCATTTGGTTTGTGTTTGACAGGTTGACCAAGTCAACCCATTTCATACATGTCAGCATGACTTACCCTCCATCTAGATTAGCCAGGCTATATGTGCAGAACATTATCAGACTCCATGGTACACCACGAGAGGCGGTGTCTGACAAGGACTCGAGGTTTACATCACACTATTGGTATCAGTTCATTTCAACACTACAGACAGAGCTGAAGATGAATCCTGCGTACCATCCACATATAGATGGACATAATGAGTGCACTATTCAGACGCTTGAGGATTTACTTTGCGAATGCACTTTGGAGTGGAAAGGGTCTTGGAAGGACCATCTGCCATTGGTGGAATTCACGTACAACAACATATATCATTCCAATATCGGCATGGCACCATTTGAAGCCCAATATGGGCGGAGATGCCTCACACCTCTCAATTGGCATGAGGTAGGTGCTCATGCTCTCTAATTTGTAGATCTCTTGGAGAAGACTGCGAGGGTTGTTGATCTAGTGAGGCGGAAGCTTCTCACGATACAGAGCCACCTGAAGAGTTATGCAGACCGTAGAAGAAGAGATTTGGAGTTTCAGCTATCCAACCCTCTTCTCTTATTCCTTTGAAAAATATGACTTAATAAGTTTTAACTTAATCTGAACACAATCCTGTAATTGCAGGAGGGAAATTGGGTACTTCCATGTATCTCCCATGAAGGGAATACAGATATTTGGCATCCGTGGCAAGTTTGCGCCATGATATGTTGGACCATTCGAGATTCTGGCTCGGGTGGGGAATGTGGCCTATCGAGTATCCCTTCCTACACACCAATCAGCCATCCACGATGTTTTTCATATATCCAATTTGAGGAAATATGTGCAACTCTCTTCCCTCTCTTGCTGTCACTCATGTTATTCCACATTTGGATTACTTGCATGCAACTTAAATCCGTATTTGACCCTTCTACAAAAGACATGTTAAAACTCTTTGGAAGTACACACGCTCAAGTAACATTCCATGGTAGAATGCCCTTTATACCATACAAAGTCGAAGTTAATGTTACCACGAAAGCTAAAATTTTGTGCATTCTATATTTCGAAGAAAAACATGACCAAGTTTACGATTCACATATTCCTTTAATAATTCCTTAAATCACCTGCTATAGTCATAGAGAAGAATCCTTGGAATTAAATTTTGCTAGATTAGGTCTGGAAGTTGAAAATTCAAAATCATTAACCGGAGCCTTACCCTTGAAATGAAACCCCCAAATATGGGGATTTTACATACTTTTGGCATACCATCAAGTCCAACATTAGCACATTTTAGAGTTTAGGATAGGAAGGGCTCTCTATACCTAAAAAACTAGCAAATAAGAAAATCTTGAGCATTGACTGCTAGTTTATTTTGGTTCGTTAAATTTAGCTACAACATATAGAACAACTTTTCTATGAGGTTCTGCATCCGAGGAACCTTCTGAATTCATGGTATTACAAATCTTAGTCTCATCAAATTTTATTTAGATAACCACTATCTCAGTCTATACTAATTTCTTATGTTATATAGGGAGTTAAATATCTCTTTGGAGGATCCAGATCTGAATTAGTATAATTGAGCAGTGGGTTTGGATAAAAATCAAGGCATATTTATCATCACTATACTCCTCTAGAATCATAATATCACCCCCTCGTTATGGAAATGTTGAAGCCTAGAACTGTATAAAAATTTGAAATATAGAATTTTGTTTAATTCGGTCGTGCCCTCTTTACAACTTGAAAATCAAGGGATCATCAATTATCGGAGAAGATTAACTTATAGAAGACTTCTGTCCCAACAGATCTGGGATAGCCTATAATATGACTATAAAAGTTATAATGGATCTTGCACCAGATTCATAAAAAAAGGATAAGAGAAGAACATGAACATTTTCAGAAATGAACTTCGTGGTTTTCAATCATTCAATATAGCAAGAAATGGGTGGTGCAATCCATAAGAATAGAACTTAAGAAGGTCAAATTATTTTCTTGTGAATCTTCCTATACTGTTTTTAAACAATTAAAAATTGATGGATCTACCTCTCCAACTCCAAGAAGCTCAAATTTTATGACCTTATTAAAAGAAGTTAAAATAAAGATATTAAAATATTAATTATAATAATCTCTTATAAAGTCAACAAATGATTTCTCAAAATCATTATGATTGAAAATCTTTAATCGAGTCATCTTCAAGTATACTCTACTCTATATATATCATTAGAGTAGGTAGCAAATAATTACCTAAAGTTGTAAAGGTCAACCATAGAGTAATATCAATAAGATCATTGACTAAGAAAGCTAGATCGGTAAACCTAACCATAGATATAATGAAGAAAGAAATTATCAACCAAATGAAGGAGATGGTAAATTATAATTTATAATTTAGAATGCTAGTCACAATGAACCTTACATCTGACTATGCAATGGTGCAGTGACCCTCGATTGGGTGAAGGAAGTCCAGCAAGGACATCGGCCGCCAAGTGCGCGGGTCTAGGATCCCAGTCCTTGTTATGATTTTTACGTGAGCTCGCAATGTTTTTATGCCTCGTTGGGATCCCAACTTTTGACCAGCTCCGCTGACCCTCTATTTTAGGATACCCATGCCGGGGATCCTCGATTTTAGTTTTTCAGTACGAGCTCGTTAGTCCATACTAGTTGGGACGATTTCTACAATGACATTTCTAGAGAGTCTCTCTCAGCCGTCTTAGTGGCATAGTTTTCGAGTAGACCTATCCGTCTAATGGACTGTACTTCCATTTAGAGGCGGAATGGAAGAGTCTCTTAGGAGACTTCCTCACCGCTTGAGTTTTGATTACTTTCCACCAACAGGATTGGTAATACTACATCCGAATCATCTATGTCTACATCTCAATCATCTAGGATCACATTTGAATCTATTACAATTAAAACTGGAGGAGTTACAGTTGAATTGGATTTGAATCATAATGGATCCTCGGCTAAAAGATGAAATCAATTATAAGTTGTGTTGGTTAGAGTTGTGTATAATTAAGTTTATGGATGTGTTGGGAACTTAGTTAGGATGCACTATCCCCTATCGTATGCCTACGGAGGCACCCCGACCCTAAGGCACTCTTCACGCCTTAGAGTCATAGTGTGAGGTCACATACATAACAAGACCACATACTATCCATTAAACTTTAGAATTTAAATAAAATCAAGAATCACTTCAAAATCTTAATAGTCCCCATTATCAAAATCCATTTTTAAGGTCTCTAAATAACAAGATATATATATATATATATATATATATATGAGTCATTAACTACTATATAAGAATGTGACATATAAGGTAATGGGTAAAACTTGGGGCATCCCTTTGAGTAGCTTGAAAATCTTTTTCATAACAAGTAGTTGTAATTTTTTAGTTGGTTATTCCTTACTACTTGTTTCTTTTGCAATCACCTTAAAGGCCTGCTTGTTTTAATAAATTTTCAAGAAGTACCAACGCTCGCTAACGTCTCTTATCCCTTTCATATGTGGCAGGCAAGCCACCTACAACTCAGTAGTTATTTGATGATTCCAGATATCCGCTGCTATTTCAGATGGTACAATTACTTTTGTCACAGTTTTTGTTCAGTTTATTATGTAAAATGCTTTCCTTCTCTTATGTATATTATGGGATACATGTATACATTGTGACTCTTTTTTTACATGATGTATATATATGGAAAAATTAATGAAATGAAATATTGGTGGCACTTGTTGTTGTTGATTATGCGGTTGTTAGATTGATGTTGAATATTATTGCAAAAATGAAAAAAATTTCCCCGTATTTTCATGTAACTTGTGCGATCATTACTGAATAAAATACCGCAAATGTGTTGTAAACGGGTACCCAGATCCTTGGGGGTTCACAGTTTGGTATCGGAGCCATGGTACCCTGCTACACACATTCGAGTATTACAATTCTGATCGCATTAAGTTCTCGGTTAGCGACAATCTTCCGAGTTGTCATGATTCTTAGAAGGAAAATATGACATTCAAATTAAATAACCACATATGTCACCAATTTCATTAATTTTCATATTATACCCCAAGAAGAGAAAACAAATATGATAGTATCCGTGAACAGTAAATTTATGACTAATAATGGTTCTCATGTAGAGCCATGACTTCTAGAGCTACCCAAGATATGACTGACCGTTTGGAGCGCATCATGACTGCACTCATGGACCTCCAACAACACAGTAGACTGCTATGAGAGGTCAGCAGGACCGGATACTAGCTCAGCAAATAGAGATTGCTGACAGACAGACAGATGAACATGGAGATGAGATTTAAGGAGCTGTCAGATTTCACATACCATCTATCTCAGGATGGAACACGACAGGACCAACACCAGTCTGTTTAGGTAGAGCAGCCTCATTCTGATGATCCACATAGGGAGATGCCATCACGTGGAGTTGAGGATGGAGACTATGATAGGGAGCAGGACCCTGTAGACTTTGCATATAAGGATGCACATGATACTCCACTATCCACACGCATCAGTCGGTCTTCACTTCCTTCCAGCGGGCCAATGTTCCCATGTTCGATGGCACATGGACATCAGATGTGGCGGAGAAGTGACTGAAGATGGTCATGAAGGTGCTGAGGATGATTCATGCGCCACGAGACTCGTGGCTATCTTTCATGGATTATTCACTGAGAGACTTCGTCGAAAGATTGTGGAAGGCAGTAGTTTCTGAGTTTGGCTGCGAGCCTACTTGGGATAATTTTGAGACATGGTTCAGATCCCACTTCTTTTCTGCGAAGTGTAAGGAGTCCCAGCGCTGATTGTTTGCAGAGCTTAATAAGGGACAAATGACACCTAGAGAGTATTTCATAAGATACACCGAGCTGTCACAACATACAACAACATCTTCCACATTTCTAGATTAGAAGCTAGAAAAGTTCATCAGAGGTATGCAAGAGGAGGTGCAAGAGAATCTAGCAGGACTACACATCACTTCCATCTCCGAGGCTACTGACGCAGCGGAGAAGTTTGAGGACATCAAAGAGAGACGCTTTAGGAGCTCGTCTGGAGCGAGACCTAGACCACAACGATCATTTAGGCCGACACGTCGATTATTCTAGCGGCAGAGGCTAGCCAGGCGGTTCTGACCTATAGGTTCGTCATTCTCAGGCAGTGCTCGCTCATCTCCATCGACTACCATAGGAGGAGCTCTTGTCAGACGTGGCACCGATTTGGCATGACCATCTAGGTCACAACGAGCATACATACCCCCAGCATGACCGACTCAGAGCACAGACTCGTCCACTCCACCTACCCGGTCAGTCCGATGTTACTTATGCCATGAGTGGGGACATTACCGATCTCAGTGCCCTCTAGCTTCTGATGAGCCTCGACCACAACCACAACCGCAACCACAATGATAAGCACAACGTAGAACGAGTTCTCGTAGCAGGAACTCCAACTTCAGGAGGCCACCAAGACAGACATAAAGCGTGGCAAGTTCCAGTACCGTACCAGCTATACAGGGTCAGTTACACGCAGTAACAGAGGAGCAGTCCCGTTCAACAGCTACTGTGGTGAAAAGTATGGTCTCAGTCTTGGACCGACCTTTTCATGTTTTGTTTGATTCTGGAGCTACGCATTCTTTCATTGCTTGAGATTACTGGCATCACTGGGTAGAGTTTCTGAGGCCCTATATCCTCCTTACCATATTTGAGGGGCAGGTGGCCAGTTGTTTATCATTTTACTGATAGTCAGGCACTTGCCAGTACTGATTGACGGTCACGAGATGATCACATATTGTATGCTACTACAACTTGACGAGTTTGATTTGATTTTGGGCATGGATTGGTTATCAGCTCATCATGCTCTTGTTGATAGCTTTAGGAAGACAATTGTCTTCATGATTCCAAGTTTACCCGAGTTTACTTTTGAGGGTACATTACATGACTCCAAAATGGAGTATATTTCAGTGTCGAGAGCTAAAAGACCTGTTGATCAGGGATGTGACTCCTATATAGTATTTTTTAGAGAGATATCCGATCATGAGCGGATGGCATAAGACATCAGAGTAGTATCAGACTACCCAGATGTTTTTCCTGATGAGCTATAAGGATTACTTTATGAGAGAGAGAGATCGATTTCGAGATCATATTACTACCAGATACACAACCGATCTCGATGGCACCATATCGCATGTCACTAGCTGAGTTGAGAGAGTTGAAGGTGCATTTGCAGGAGTTACTTGACTTGGGATTTGTGAGGTCCAACACTTCACGTTGGGGTGCTCCAGTGCTATTAGTTAGGAAGAGGGATGGATCGATCTACCGGCATTTGAACAAGAGAATGATGAAAAACCGTTATCCTTTCCACACATCGATGATTTATTTGATCAGCTTCAAGAATCTTCAATATTCTCGAAGATCGACCTTCAATCACGCTATCATCAGCTAAGGATTCGAGAGTTCGTCATTCCGGAGAAAGATTTAAGGACTCGCTATGGACATTAAGAGTTTGTGGTGATGCCGTTTGGGCTCACCATTGCGCCTGCAACATTCATGGATATGATGAACCAGATGTTCCATCCATACTTGGACAAATTTCTGGTGATGTTCATTGTTGATGTTCTCATATATTCTAGAATGAATGGGATCATGCAAATGATCTACAGATTGTCCTAGACACGTTGCGAGAACATAAGCTGTATGCCAAGCTAAGAAAGTATGAGTTCTGGTTATCCCATGCCTCATTTCTTGGGCATTTCATTTCTGGAGCAGGTATCGTAGTTGATCCTCTGAAGATAGATGCAGTCATTTCTTGGGAGCTGCCCAAGACAGTTACTCAGATTCGGAGCTTCCTTGGGTTAGCGAGCTATTACAGACACTTTGTCAGCGGATTTTCTCAATTTGTTTGCCCTTTGACACAATTTACATAGAAGTGATTTCCATTCATTCGGGATGATTCATGTGAGTAGGCTTTCAGACATTGAAGGAGAGATTGACTACAACACCCATTATTTCTCTTCCTTCAGGCACTCAGGACTATTGATGAATCTCCATTTTTTCACCTTTATTCTATCATTTTGGCCTTAAAAACCCTAGCTAATGCATGTAAATACGTCTAATTTGTACAAATTAACATTCTTTGATGTATAAAGATGGTATAAAATACTATTTTTAATGCCATAATTATAGAATAAAGAAATGGAAATAAAAAGAATAAAATGCCAAAGGCATTTTATGACCCTAAACCCCGAGACCTAGGCATCTTGAAGATTAGGTCGACAAGGAATAAAGTAGGGGGAGATAAGGGCCAATAATACACTAAAAATCCCATTTACTAATTCATCAATAATGCATTCTTGGGAGCCATTTTATTTTCTACTTTTTATACCTTAAATAAAGAAACTTTATACATGAAAATTGTAGATAATAATATATAGAAAAAAACAAGAATGAGTTTATAATACATCGTGTACTTTTATACTCAAAATAAAATCTCAAAACCTAAATTTCACAGACCCATATCTCCCAAATAAAAACTCAAAATGTACAAGATCACCTTTAATTGTGTATAACTTTTAATAAGCTAGTTAATGAAGGTGGCTTCATATCTTTTAGAGTTAAGGTGTGAAAGTTAGGTTTTGGAACCCTATTGTACAATATACCCGAATAAAATATTCATTTTATTTATTCTTTATTATTTTTATTATTTATATTTTTATAATGTCGTAAATATAAGTTATAACCTATAAACATATTAAAACTAGAATAAAGCCATAAGGAAAACATGACAATAAAATATGTAACTAAAATACATAGACAAAATACCTATACTTATACCTATATATTTATAACCCAATTTATTCAAGTATAACTATTACATCAGAAAAATATAATAACAATATATTTAAGTATATAAAAATAACTTGTAAATATATAAATAAGAAAATAAAATAATAACATAAAAATTACAAAATTAAAAAATACTCAAAACACATGTAAATATGCCTATAAATAAACCCTAAGAACTAACTTGTAATCAATAACCTCTACTACAGAAAATAATAAACATTTTTTATTTTATAGGGTAAAATTAATAAAATCATTTAATAATTAATATCGATGTTTTAATTGATTTTTGGGTAGGTTTTTCCTAGTTGATCCACGTGGACCAACCAAGAGGCTATGCTAGTTGACCATGGTCAACTAGCTGGCCTACACCTGCCGTTCTGACACCCCTATGTTTTGACCGCACCTTCTCCCTTTTTTCCAAGTCGAGCCGAGCATCGACTTGGTTTGATTCCTTCTACACTTTTGAACTTTGTTCCTTGGTGATTCACACATGTATGATTCCTTGGTCAATGGGCCACTGAATCGCTGCTAATCCCTCGTTCTTTAATCCCTATCACTATCAGTATAAAATTTTTCCTCTGACCTTCCTTCATATTTTGATCCTTCTTCCACCACTAAACCTTAGTTCTAAGGAGTGAGTTTTTGTCCTGGTAACAGCAGGAACTTCGGGGATCTTGTTGGGTGTCGGTTGGCATCGAATTGAGGCCTGATCCGTTGTTCGTTGTCATGCTCCGTCGCAGCTCCGCTTGGGGCTCAACGCACCGATAAGCTCTCACTCCTTTCCCTTCTTAGTTAAACATAGTATTAGGCTTTTCTTTTCTGCTCCTATCTTGTTCATTGTTGGCTCGTTTAGCGTAAATTAGCACTTTAATACTTTGTCAGAGTTCCGCTCTGGCCATTGTCTTTGATCACCATAAAATCAACCAATTCTGACTAAGCTTTTGCCTCCACATCTTGGCCTCCCATTTCCCTACGCCTCGCTGACGAGTCACTAAATACGATATTTAATTCGGCTTCGTTGTAGCACGTGTACTTAGCGATTCGGTCAGAACCGAGAGAAGATCTCCGTGAAGAGTGTCTCAGCTTAATTTATATCCCGGCCAAGTCCGGGGTCGAACTCAGGGAGGCAAAGGAACAACTTGGGGGTTAATTCGCAAACTTAGGTCTAGATTTCCAATGCGTATTTTTTAGATTTTTTTAATGCAAATAGGATGCCAATGCAGGTGAATTAAGCACCTAAGAAAACACACAACTTAGCCAAATTAATTTTAATGAGAAATTAATCCAATTTAGCCAAATTATATTTTTCCTAGAATATTAATCCAGAGATAAAAACAAAACACATT
The DNA here is from genome assembly GCA_037367405.1 of Ottelia alismoides. NCBI lineage: Eukaryota > Viridiplantae > Streptophyta > Magnoliopsida > Alismatales > Hydrocharitaceae > Ottelia > Ottelia alismoides. The sequence continues at coordinate 1,710,448 of JAZKJV010003927.1, read as the reverse complement.
TTTTTGGAATTTTAGGACTTAAAATGCAACAATGAAAAATGCACACTTTTTAAGGGTCTTTTTGCAATTTATCACACAAACAGAAAGCAAAAATCATGAAAAAATTACTGGAATGAAAACATGATGCAAGGAAGCTACAGTAATTTTTTTGGAATTTTTTGACAAAATATGAATTTTTTATGTATTTTTCAGTGGAAATAGAGTGACAGTGAGTAATTAATTCCTAATAAATCCACAATATCAATTAATCAGAGTGTGAATTATCTCAAAAAGATATTTTCATGTGGAATCCAGGAGACTTGAAATTTTGCAAAAATGATGTCTGTGGATTTAACTAAAAATCAAATACTAAAAACACTCTATGATTTATTTAAGGCACAAGATAACACCAATGGATGTGAAATTTGGACTTAAGTTCAGCACATATTAAGGCATCACATATATTTTTTGTGGAATTTTTAGAGCAACTTTGTGTGAGATATAATTTTAAGAGCACTGAATGGGTAAACTATGCAAAATTTCAGTGAAACAATTTTAATTAATTACCCATTACTCACAAAAATACAAATAAATATCCACAAGGTATAGAATTAGTTGCTCCACATAAAGGTATTTTTCATTGAACAAATTGATGCAAAAACAAAGTCCAAATTAAGGCATGAACACAGGGGTCTTTGTGCAAAACGGAAATTAAAAAGAAAACTCAAGCTTATGTACAAGGACTAAACTGTAATTACAAAAACTAGGAAAGAAATATTTGCAATTTTTACATAAAAAAAAGAAAGAAAACAATCTCCTTCTACCTCTGGACGAACCCAACAAGGGAAAAGAGCGGTGGCGGGCGGCGCGGCCGTCTACAGCCGCACGGAGGGCGACGGAGCACGGGGCCGGCGAGGAGGCCTACGGTGGTCGGCGGTAGCTTGCGTGGCAGTCGAGGGCGGCCACCTGCGGGTGGCTGCGGCGGTGGCGGTAGGTGGCCGTGGAGGTGAGGGGGGAGGTCGGCGCGGCGAGGACGGGACCCGCGCGCGCGGGGCGGCGACGCCGCTACAGCGCGGCGGAGCCGCGGATGGCCGTGGATGGGGGGATGGCGGGCGGCGCCGCTGCCCGTGGATGCGGGGGCGGCGGCCGCTGGCTGCTGTCCCGTGTGTTTTTTTATTATTTTTTCTTTTTTTTCTGCTGTAATGTAAACTAAAATTTTTTTTATTTATATTTTTTTTGTTTTGTTTAAACAGAAAAAGGACAAAGGCAAAATGATCAAATGTTTTTAAATTTTTTTGTTTAAATAAAAAGATGAACAAATGCAAGATGAACAAATGCTTTTAATTTTTTTTAATAAAGGATGAAGGAATGTAAAATGACAAATATGAACAAATGCAAATATGAGGGTGGGTTGATCGTGATGATATGAAAATAAAAAAAATGATATGGGGTTATGATGGATAAAAAAATGATGGTGATCCAAACGACAAGAAAACAGGATATTAGATAAAATAAAATAACAAGAGGAACGAGGAGAAATACTTACCTGATGTTCGCCGGGTTTGCGGAGCAACTACGCTGGACTCCTGTCGTCGCCTTGATCCGATTGGCGAAATAAAAAATCGGAGAAGCTACGCGAGCTCGACGGGGAACTCGTGACGCGCAGCGGAGCTCCGCGGATCTCACCTGAAGGAGGTCGTCGCTTGAGGACGATGCTTCGCCGCTGTCACCAACAAAACACTCCAAGCTCTCTTCTTATTCTATAAGAATGGTGGGATGGGGAAAAAATGTGGATGTGGAGATGATTATAAAGAGATAAATAATGGGAGTTAGAGAGGTGGTGGTGTTGAATGAGAAGTTAGATTATTGGTGGAGTTGAATGGGAGGTTATATGAAGAATATGGAGTGGAATGGAGGTTGAAAGAAGACTTGGAGGTTAATGGAGAAAGGGAAGTTATTGTAGAGAATGTTATTAAATAAATAAAAAATGAAATGAAATAAAGTAGGCTACTAAAAAGAGAAAATAAAATAAAGAGAAGAAAAAGAGTGGGGAATTTACAAAAAGAAGATATACAACATGTACATTTTTTTGTTTGCTTTTCTTTTTATATATTTTTTTTGTCTTTTTAATAGTAGCTATGTACAATAGGAAAATACAATAAAATAGTACAATCAAAATACAAGACCACAATGATTTTTTTGGATTTTTAGTAATTAAGAAAGATAAAATAAAAAATGAACAAAAAATGAATATATACATGGTATACAATGTACATCTAGGTCCCAAAACCCAACTTTTGCAAATGAGCTCCGATTTTAATGAAACCACTTCCGTTGGATAGATAATTTTCTAACTTGAACTTTAAAAGTGGGTTTGGTGAATTTGGAGTTCATACGGAGCGGGAATTTAGCTTGGAAGTTGGTCTTTACGGCTTTTTCCTATTGGGATCTAGGAGCATTTATTTGAGATATAATTTATTTTGTATTTTTGTATTTTTATGTACATTATTATGAACAAGTTAGAGAAAGGATTAGCCAAAAAGGAGTTGAAATGAAATTATTAAAAATACATGAAGTTTTGGGTTATTTACATGTATAAAACTCCTTTATTTTTGCGTCTTTTTATGTGTAATTTATTTTGTACAATCTAATATACAATAATTAGTGTGTTTTATTTACAAGAGTCATTTTGTTAATTTATGGATTTTATGGACGTTTATTTGGAATTTTACTCGGGGATTTTGCTAAGATCAAGATATTGTGATGATGAATCGCGGATTCATCACTCGCCCTACTCCAGATCAACTGATCTTAGCAGGATCAGATCTTGGGTGTCCTACCTCCGCCACATCTTTGGGAAACCTCTGCTTCACCCCCACTACGCGAATATTCAGCCCTCCAACCATCGAGGCAGTTTTCCCTTGACTGTCCCTTGCTTCCTTTGCAGGTTTGGAGCTCAAAAACCCTATTGGAGTGATTTTGACCGCTCGTCGGAGATACCTGGAGCTCCTCACCTTCCCCAACTTCGTGGAGGAGCTCCGGTGAACCTCGAGGCCTTTTGCGCCCTCCAGTCGCTAGAGAACCCTACCAGGAATGTTACCGGATCCTTTGCAGCGCAGAAGAAGGTCAGAGGCTCAATCCATCCTAGATCAAAGCTCGAAGGATTGGAAGTTCTTCCCTTTTCCTCCAAGCTGCTTCATCGTTGTCTGATAGACCATCTGCGCCAGGACGTACAACTATCGTCAGGTCACTTTGAGCGAGAGCCGTCGATCATCTCCAGATGATCTAATCGGTGCCGCACATTGTCGAACCATCATCGTCACGTCTAGTGCCACCACATGGATAAGTGGGTGCATTTGTGCCACTCATTAACACCTCGTATTGGGTATTTTGTACATCTGACCTAATTCATTTTTGTATTTAATATTTGGAACACAATCATTCATTTACCTTTATATTAGTTTTTTGTATTTTGCAAAAGACCCTCTAGGTTTTATTATTTACGTATGAGTCCATGCCAGCTCACCTCACGTGCGGTCCCACATGAGGTGGGCATTTTGTGCTGATACCCCTTGAACTATTAGTATTTCATTTTGTCTCAGAATTTAATCATTGTAGTTATATATTTTTGTAAAAATTACAGTCTGGACCTCGTACTTTAATTTATTTACATTTCTGTGCTTGCTAGGTTATAGCGTAGTTTCTTTTTGTGGTTTCTCATTTATTTAAAATATCTATTTCGCTAAAAAAAATCACCAAAAATAGGATTAGATGCCTGGTATGTCATAGATTCATGCCACATTTTGGATTTTGATTGTAGATAATTTTCCTATTTTATAAAACCTAAAATAACACAAATATTAACTATTTGTAGTATAAAACCATAAAAATATAAAATATTTTTGAAAAATCCCAAAATTATTTTATTTAAGTACTTTGAACCTTCAAATCAAAAATCACTAAAAATAGAAAAAGAAAACTCTCAATAATGGAAAACCCAAAAATCCTTTATAAAAATCTATAAAATTCCTAAAAATTCCAAAAATATATTTTTATATTTTATAATTTTCTCTATATTATTATCTCTATATTAAAATTGATTTGATGAATTCTGAACATAATTTGATATTTTTAATCATCATTTCAATTTCAGATATTTCTTTAATCCCTCATTTAGGATATTTTTGACTTTAAAAATATGTAAAAAGTAGCAAAATTCACTAGAAAATCACAAAAATAGTAAAAAATATTTAAAACCTAAAAAATTTAATTCTTTAATTCTTTAATTATATTTATATCTAAATCATCTATTATTATATATATAGTCTATTATATTATATATTCCTTATTTAAAAGGAAAAGAATATAAAAATATAAAAATATAAAAATAAAATATGAAAATATTAAATTAAAAATAAATTAAATATATAAAAAATAACATAAAAATATACAAAACTAAAAACCCCCTAAACCATATTTTAGCTAAGGATTTGATTGGCATATCATGCTTGAATTTCTTTTTAACTCACATTGCTCTACACCTTTGTTTCCTGTGTCCGAGCCCTACTTTCCTGTCACTATACATATTTAGTAGGGTATATTAAATTTTAACTCATGCTATTAATTGATTAATTATTTATGTGGGTTAATTATTGAAATAGTAGAGAAATTTGAGTAGTTGCCTCAACGACAAGTGAAGCTGATTTGTAGCTCATTTTAATGACTCCAATTTTTGGCTTTTAAAATGGCACCGTTTTCGAGAACATCAGCTCGTAGAGTGTTTTGTCTTTTTACTTGCCTAGCCATTTTTGAGATTATTTATTTTTATTTGATTTTCCATTTTTGAATTATCTGACATCTCCTCTTTTGTCTTCTTATGAGGGACCATAGACTGAGGAGAATCACCTAGGTGATCCTACACAGCTTTAGGGATGAGGAGCCAACTATTCTGACCTACCCGGTAGGAGAGAGCAGGAGGCTCTAGAGAGAGAGAGAGGACATTATCTTAGGCATTTTATTTCTCTTGAGAGAGAGTCTTTTATTTCTACAATATTAATTTGTAATAATACAGGTACATTGGACTTGGACATTAGGACTCAATTTCCAAGTGTTTATTCACTTGGGGGCTCACCACATTTTCCGTGTTTTTCCATCGCCTTATTTTATTTGTTTCTCATGATTTGTGCTTTTCACCTTATTTTTATTTGTTTTGTGGAATGAGCCTTTAATTTTTAGGCTTGCTGATCATGTAACGTAAGGCTAAACACCTTACTTTGCACACATCTACAGTCTTCACTTTTGGACTTAGTATAATTAATAGTCAAATACTCATTTTTGAAACCCCATGCCGAGAGATGTCGTATACAACGCTTGTAGGACCCGTCGTGTCAGGCACCGATCGTCATCGAAGATCGGAATCCGGTTCCAATCTGAGTATTTAGCATTTGATTCTTCACGTGTAGCGATTGCCTGCTTAGGATGATTTCTATGTGCATATCGACATATAGTATAGGGATACAAATTCCTGTTTTGCATCTCGCATGGAGAGAGCTGGGAAGCATTGTAAGTCTTCTAAATGAGCATTCATCACTTAGGCACTAAGGTGAGATCTCCATCTTAATGTTGCCTTGCATTGCTTTTCCTCTATCTTCCTTTGTTTTTGGGTTACATAGAAAGCAAAGAAAATACAAAAATGTTAGGTGCTTGTATTGAAGATACTCAAAGCAAGTGATAACACAAAAAAAGTTAAAAAAAGGTCTGCTAAAATACTTGACCTAAATAAAATTAATTAATTGGACTCATTGCCTTGGGTGAGCAAAACCCTCATTTGTTTTCAAGATGCATTGGAAGGTCTCCTTCCCTGTGAGAGAGTGTGATCATAAGGAATAAAGCCAAAAACCCAGTTTGTGGCTGCCTTGTGTATCGCTTGGATTTCCGAAGTGTTGGCGCTTCTATCATACGTAGATGAGTAGGGCTTAGCCAATGATGATGTTCTCTATTGTGTAGAGCATCAACCTTGTCCGAAGTATTGATATTAGGCCACACCTTCACGGGGGTGTCTGTATCATCGTCTTGCGTCTGAGTAGGTCCTTGCACGCTAACGGGTGATTCCATTATGAACACGGTTCGAAGTAGTGGTTTTTCTTATCAACTTCCTCCCTCTATTTTTTTTGGCTAAGTAGGGATCCAAGAAGGGTTACGAGGACCTTAAAAAGTGCAGACTACAGGTTATAAAGGAGGAGGAAAAGTACAAGATACTTTTCTGGTAGTGCTCTCGCTCCTATAGGCGTAGCACTTTAAGGACTTCTGTAAATATAATTGCCTGAAAATCAAATCTAAAACTTACAAAGATAATTGTTGAACCTTCACAGCTTCACGAGTCAAGTTGGTGAATCCATGGTTTTGAGTTTTGATTGATTAGTCTTATTAAGGTCAAGATCAAAAATATCGCGCAATCGTATAATTTTGCTCTTCTTCTCTTTGACCCTTGTTCATTGTGATCCTTTTACTGTTTTACACTCTTTTTATTTCTTGTTTATCTTTGTGCTCTTCATCCATCATCCTTCTCTTTTGACTATCTCAAGATGTCGTCACACATATGGCTTAGTTAGGACTCCATCGATGCCCACATCGATTCTGTGTAGCCAACATCTCCAATAATGCAGAGTGATCTCCATGAAGTCAGTTCGGATCTTGCGAAATTCTCCTTGGACTCCTCGATTCTCTCTTCTTTCAATAACTACATTTCTTCAATAAATCCGTCATTCAGGATGGACTCGTAGCCTAAGCTAGCACTTCCTCCCCAAATAAACCGGGATTACTCTTGTCCCAGAATCAACCCCTTGTGAATGGATATCGATTTCAGTCAATATCCTATGCTCCATTCACAACAATATGAGATTGACCTTAATTCCAGATTCATCCCAACAGTTGGTGTTCAGATAGAGATTGATCAGGGTTTACTCTGTCATGCAGATCATCAACCCGATCACGAGCCAGAAGTTCAAGCCGATTCGGAGATGGCTCCTACAATAAGAGGGATGGGACTTCAGCCCCAACCAGCTGAGCAGGCATATCAAGGGGAAGTGCAGTACACCACACAGAATGAAGTCAACAGTCAGCTGTTCGCTTCGATACAGGCCATTCAACAACAACTGACCAATCAGGCTCTAGCCTAGACTACCTTCCAAGATACACCGAATGACTTGCAGAGGAGGACCGATGAGAGAGAGGGCAAAAGAGAGGATGAGATGAACATAGATGATGAGTTCCATGAAGGAGATGCTGAAGATTACTTGTTAGTAGGTGGACCCCATTACAATAGAAGGGAGGGGATGCCACATCAACCGAAGCCAATGCTGAAACAAACTTATAATCCTGGAGTGGGCCGCAATACAGAGTGGATCCAAATTTCACAAATCCATGCCCACTTCGAGCTGTAGCTGCAGTTTCTATCCCTGCTACCTACTTTCCATGGGAATACTACAGAGGAACCATACATCCACCTGCAAAAATTTGGTTGCATCAATGTCATTGCTCATTACCCCAACATTCCTCCAGGGGTGATCAAGATGACTGCCTTTCCTTTCAGCCTCAGACAATGCCATGTATTGGGTCAATCATCTAGGAAAGGTAGTGACAACTTGGGAGGAGTTGAAATCAACATTTCTTCACAAGTTTTACCCTCTTGGTCGCCTGAACCAGATGCACGCCCGCATCTCTAGTTTCTGTCAACATCCCCACGAGACGATCCATGAAGCATGGGAGAGATTCAAGGATCTGCAGAAAAATTGTCCCCACCATGATATTCTGAAGACTAGTCTTGTTCAACACTTCTTCGGTGGATTGGCACTGGAAAGTCAGTATCTCGTCAATGCCGCTTGTGGTGGCTCACATTTAAGCAAGGATGGGGATGTCGTTTGGGACATTTTTTAGGAGATGGCTGAAGGAGAGGACACTCAATCCTCATCCTGTGCATATATGAAGATGCCTGCCACTAACCACATGCCCGTGAACATGGCTACTCACACTGAAAACAAGGATGAGAGCTCCAACCTCAGCATCATTGGGAGCCACTTGTCTAAGGTAGACATTATCGAGAAAAGGTTGCAGGTCCTTGAGAAACTTTCTGTCATTGAGAAGAGAACGTAGGGTGTGCTCGATCTGATTTCCTAGCAATTGAAGTAGCTCGTTAAAGCTTTGAACGCCAATGCTTGCAACTCTATGTCTGCCACTGTCGAGAACCCTACTGAGCTGAAGGAGCCAACACCGATACAACCTCTTATGCCGAGTTTCCCGCAGCCCCAACCCGTCCAGCACGTATACTACGTGCAAGTCTCGGAGTACCCTCACAATCCTAGACCCTGATGGTTGTTTATCAAACCGAGATGTTTCCAGCCTACCCGAAGCAGTTCCCTCCACCTCCACCGCAGATCCAAGAGATAAATGGAGTGTGGGAGCATGAACAGTAGCTGAATCGTCCTCAGGGACACTCTTAGGGTCAGAACTCGGCCAACCGGCAACACCACCAACAAAAACATGGAGGGAGGAACTTCCAACCCTACCCACCCCAGAACCGGCAACCTCTGCAATATGGCAACACCTGGAGGCAAGGTTATCAACAACAACAATTCGACTACCATCATCAGGCCTTTCCTTAACAGCAGCTGGCTGCACCATATCAATTTTTTTATCCCTCTCAACAATACTCATAGTACTCTTCTCGCCCTTCTCTCCTCATCATTTTTCCCAGGGTTACCAGCATCAACCTCCCCCACACTATCAGAATTAAAGGCCCCTATTGGGCGACTCTTCTGAGGCTGTGCTGGCGAACCCGACCCTCGCGTGCTTGGAATAGCTAGTGGAGAACATGGCTGAGACAACCTAGAAGATCGACGACCCGACGGCTACCAAAATCGTTATACCAGCTTAGGTCGAGGCTAACCCGAATAATTTCTGATGCAAGGAGTAGGTAGTGTGCAACTATATGCCTGATTCAGGTAGAAATAATTTGTTTATATCTAACGTTGTTACTCTTAGGAGAGGTAGATCACTGCAGCCATCAACAACCATGAAGGAAAAGCATCTTGCATCTGACAAAGAATTGTCAATCCAGTGCGCATGAGGGCCAAGAAGCATTTGTGAAGTAGCACCATCTACGAAAAAATCACAAAAAAGGAATAAAATACAAATATACAAAAGACATCAGCAAACCCGGTGGAGAACAACCAGTATTGGAGATGCCTGCACATACCGTAGAACCCGCACCAGTCTTGAAGAATCTTCCACCTATAGTGGATCCAAACCCAGCACACGAAGCCAAGCCTGCATTTTTTGGTCCACAGCTTGTACATGAATTTACACATTTGTGCCATCTACCTGTAAACATTGATATGGACAAAACTTCGAATGACACAATTTCATATTCTGGAAATGTTCTTTTTCCAGAAAAAAATATTCAAAAAACAAAAAAAATGAAATTTGAAAAATGCTTTATCTGATCCTCCCATTGTAGAAATTATTCAAAATTTGGTCTTGATATGCCTTTGATGAAAGCTCTTGAGTACATTCCTACGGTAAAGAAAGGATTAAAAGATGCATGAACAACTAGGCGCATGCCTCATCCTCACAATGAAAGAAGTAAAGGTGGCAAGTCCAAAAAGCATGCTCTTACAATGGCCACAGTTAATGCTATCAGTAATCTCCCGGACAAAAAGCTAGATAAGGGAGTACCACTTGTTCGTTGTCAGATGTTTAACCAATATTTTGAACGCACTTTGCTTGATCAACGAGTCTTCTGTCAATTTAATGCCAGCTTCACTACTCATAGAATTCGGGTTAGGACCGCTCAAACCTATAAAGATGATTTTGCAATTCGCAGATAAATCCGTCAAGCAGCCTAGGGGCATGTTAGAGGACACGATCGTCACTGTTCAGGGGATGCAGTTCCCTATCGATTTTTTGTGCTATATATGGACGTCTCCATGCCTTTGCTCCTAACCCACATCATCCTTGTATGATTGTTCCTTCGAACAACCAATGCAGTAGTGAATTACATCACTAGAGATATTACATTCGTCTCCAGCAATAGAAAAGCCAAGATAGAGACCATGTCAGATGCAAAGGCTACATAGTGAACATCTACATCAGGTGTGCGGGTGATCGAACATTCCGAAAACTGTGACTTTCTAGATGAACTTCAAGATAATGACCTATTTATGGATGATAATGATATCCATGAATTCCTATGCCTTGAGGAAGTAATGGAGAATGCTGTCGAATTCCCCCTTATCGATCATGATGAGATTCTTGCTGAATCTCTTGACGAGGTTTCTGTGGAGATCATGTGCCCTCAAGGCCAAGAGAAGATTATTGAGGATTCCTACAATAAAGAGGATATTATTGAAAACTTCTATGAATTTTTAAAGGAAGAAGCTGAACAAATTAGGGTGGACATCGAACAAATGAAAGAACCACCGCCTGTTATGATAGCCGAAGTCACCATCGAAGCAGCTCCTACTCCGCCTGGGCTGAAACAACTGCCCTCCAGTATGAAGTACTCCTTCCTTGCATGTGGACCTAACATGTACCCGATCATCATCAATGCCAATTTGACCGAAGACCAGGAATCTCGTTTGATGGAGGTTCTTGAATGAAACCGCAAGGCTATTGGTTGGAAAACTTCGGATCTCCATGGGATCAACCCTTCCCTTTGCTCGCATCACATTTTTCTTGAGGAAGACAACAAACCTTCCTGCAAATTCCATAGAAGGCTGAATCCGAACCTTTTGGAGGTTGTCATGAAAGAAATTTAGAAATGGTGCGATGCGGGATTCATATATCCCATCTCCGATAACAAATGGGTGAGCCCTCTGCATGTAGTACCGAAGAAATTAGGGATCACCATCGTGAAGAATGACAAAGGAGAGGAGATCACGACCAGAGTACCCACTTCTTGGCGAGTGTGCATGGATTACATAAGACTCAACCTCTCTACCAAAAAGGACAACTTTCTACTGCCCATTATCGACTAGATTCTTGAGAGATTGGCCGTGAAGGAATACTTCTGCTTCTTGGACGGATACTTAGGATATAATCAAGTTACTATATCTCCTAAAGATCAAGAGAAAATTACATTCACCTGTCCATTTGGTACATACACCTTTAGACGAATACCCTTTGGACTATGCAATGCCCCAACCACATTTCAGATGTGTATGCTTGCAGTTTTCACTAACATGGTAGGCAATTTATTGAGGTTTTCATGGATGAATTTTCGGTCTACAGGGACTCCTTTGATCAATGCCTTGATTACTTAGATCGAGTCTTACAGAGGTGCTGCAAAGTAAATCTAGTGCTCTCATTGGAGAAGAGCAACTTCATGACGATTGAAGGAATTTTGCTGAGTCACGTTGTATCTAAACATGGCATGGAAGTCAACCCAGCCAAGGTGGAGGTGATTTCCAAAATAAAGCCACCTACAACTATCAAGCAAGTTAGGTCATTCTTAGGTCATGTTGGTTTCTATGGACGGTTTATCAAAGATTTTAGTAAGTTGACCCGACCATTGATATAATTGTTAGGTAAGAAGAATGATTTCATTATCGATGACCATGTGCTCCCTGCCTTTAATCAGTTGAAAGAACTTATCACTCATGCCCCTGTCTTACAGCTACCGATTCGGAAACAACCTTTTGAGATAATGACATATGCGTCAGATTATGTCATCGGTACCATGCTTGTACAAAGGAAGGAAAATGTCCCATTTACTATTCACTACACTAGTCGAACACTCAATGAAGCTCAAAGCAATTACACAATCACTGAGAAGGAGCTGCTAGTGGTAGTTTTTGCATTGGATAAGTTCTGATCCCATCTCCTCGAGTATAAGGTCATCATATTTACATATCACACAACCATCCAGTACATACAACAGAAGAAGGACACTAAACCATGTCTAATCCGGTGGATCCTTCTCCTCTAGAAATTTGACCTTGAAACTCGAAATAAACCTGGAAATAAGAATGTGGTAGCCGACCACTTGTCCAGATTTTCTAAGCCTGAATCTCCTGAGATGAACTTGCAACCCATCACAGAGACCTTTCCAGATAAGGCAATTTTGTCAGTGACCTCACTTCCCTGGTATGCCGATATTGTGAACTATCTTGTGTCCAAGAGAACTCCACAAGATTGACCGAAGCTGAAAGTATACAAATTTTTGTATAATATCTATTTTTACTTGTGGGAGGATCCATATCTATTTCGTGAGGGGGCATATTGCATCTGGAGGAGGTGTATTCCAAAAGAGGAAATTCCAAGTGTCCTTGCACTTTGTCATGATAAAGAATCAGGAGGACACCATTAAGGCAAACGAATGATAACAAAAGTTCTTCAGAGTGGCCTTTGGTGGCCTACATTATCCAAGGATGCAGAAGATTACGTCAAGCATTGCACTTTTCCAAAAGATGGGCAACACCATAGGAATAAGAGATACGATGCCTCTGAAGATCATTTAGATATCAGACGTCTTCAACGCTTGGGACATCAACTTTATGGGCCCATTTCTGAACAACCAGGGCTACAAAGATATTCTGCTTGCTGTCGACTATGTGAGTCGCTGGGCAGAGGCTATTCCCACCCAAACCACCGATAGTCAGACTATCTGTCAATTCTTAAGAGATCACATCATTGTACGGTTCGAGATTCCTAAGATTCTAATAACAGATGGGGGTAGCCATTTCTTTAATAGAGAGGTGAAGAAGTTAACTCAAGAATTCTACATATAACATCATGTCGCTTCACCATACCACTCACAGTCCAATGGCATAGTTGAATGTTCAAATAGGGAGATAAAGATAATTCTGCAAAAGCTTGTGCATTCGGATTGTAAGAACCGGTTTCAACTAATTGATTTAGTTCTTTGAGCTTACAGAACCACGTACAAGTCTCCATTAGGAATGTCCCCCTACCACCTTGTCTATGGCAAGCCATGCCATCTGTCCGTTGAGATGATACATCTATACCTTGGACTCTAAGAAAGCCGGAAAAAACCAAAAAGTGGATCTGAACATATTATTGGAATTCAGATATTATGCGTATGACAATAGCCTGATGTGCAAGGAGAAGGTCAGAAAGTGACACGATAGCCATATCTGCTGCATGTCCTTTGAGCCAGGTCAGAAGGTGTGGTTGTTCGATGCAAAATTGAAGATCATTCTAGGCAAGCTGAAGAGCAAATGGATATGACCATTTACAATAAGGCATGTGCGTGGCAACAGAAGTGTGATGATATCAGGTTTGCCAGCTGATGCGTAACCATTTGTGGTCAACGGACAGCTTCTGTAACTGTACCTTGAACATGACACATTTCTGTCTATCGTTGAATCAATCCAAGTGATTTGTGATAATGAGCCGAATACTTCCATAGCTGCAGTCGAAGACAAAACAAATCAAAATATTTTTGAATGACTTTTCTTCGTTTCTTCTCTTCTTCTTTTCATTCTTTAGTTTCTTTCTCTCCTGAAAAGTTGTCATCCCCTTCATCATGGCTATACTTAGGCCATACTTTGTCCTAAGTATAGGGGGTGTTCACCCTGAGTTGTTCAAATCTCTTATTCTATCTTCAACCATGTTTTCTTCTTTTCGTTTTCATTTTTCTTCTTCTACCAGAAAAGGTATCACCCTTTTTGATAGTCTTCTATACTTAGGACATACTCTGTCCTAAGTATGGGGGGGGAGGGTGCACCCCAAGTTCTTTCATCATGTGATCCTCTTCACTGTCTCCTCTTCTTGTCTATACTTAGGGATATCTTACTCTAAGTATAGGGGGAGACAGTCTGAGTACGATCTGTTCATTCCCACCCTTGACCCTCCTTGACTTGTGTACAATCTGCTATAATTAGGATTATTTGATCCTAAGTATGGGGGGAGGGTCGACTTCTCATTCCTTCATTCATTCTTTTATTGTTTATGCTTTTCGATACTCAATACGAGTTATGTCTTCTCTTTTTCTCTCTGATCTATGAGGACATATCTCAAGCTTATAGGGGGTCATATATAATGCATATATACTTTAGCCATAACTCGTACGAAATAACTATGGCTAAAAATACTTTTTAAAATACTATTAAATTCATTAAAATCACTTAATAAAAGGGTGCTTATTCCTCAAATTCTTTATGTATATACTGATTAATAAATCAGGTAAAATATTTTGCAAAATGTTTGAAAAAGAGTTTGAAAATCTATTTGAAAAATCTTTTGAAGTTGTTTGAAATTTTTTTGTAAAATGTTTTCAACCTTTGAAAAATATTTTGTTTGTAGAAACCTTTTTACTTTGTGTAAAACAAAGATGTTTGAAAAATGATTTGTAAATGGTTTGGAAATGGTTGTAAAAATAATTTTAAATATATATATACTATTTGAAAACTTTTGCAAAATGATTTTGAAATGTGTGTAAATGTTTGTAAAAATTATTTGCAAAAACTATTTTGGACTATAGCTTTAAAATTGTTTGTAAAATTATTTTCAAATAAGTTTGAAAGAATATATACGACACACTAAAATTCTTTATAAATATATCTATAAAAATGATCACACATCCCTTGTAAATTCTTAAAAAAACAAACTCTTGTGAACATAATAAGCATCCCCGTGTAAATAGTTGTACCTATTTTTATCCAAAATATTTTGTTTTCAAAAATCACACTAACATTTGCAAAACCAAAAATCCAAAGACATTTGCAAAACTCTTTTTGAAAAATACTAAAAACATTTGCAAAACCTTTTTCTAAAGTTCATAAAAAGTTTAAAACTTTCAAAATTGCATCACAAAAATATTTTTCATTGCATTGTACATAGAATTTGCATAGCATTTGCATTTTTCGAATTGATTTTGATAATTGAACAAACTATGTAAAATCCGAAGATTGGAGCTTGGTTGGATCTTAAATCTATCTAATCATAGGAACCTTATAAGAACTGGAATTGAGGTACTTCAGGTCTGGTTAACTTAATTCTTTGAGAATCGTGAGACTTGGTTCAATGGATTCTTGACTGCCTAAGTAGAGTATTTCGAAGCACACGTAGGACTCTTGTTGATAATGACCTAACTTGGACACTTCACCTTTCACTTGGCTTAACTCAGTTGGAGTGGTGAGGGGATTGGATTTGCTAGTATGAGAGACACACAAGTGGAAACATTTGTCCTCGTCTAGGAAGGGAAGTGCACCCCAACCCGTCCATTAGCAGAGACGTCTAAAGATAGGAGAGTGTGGGTTGCAATAATGCTTCAAGAGAGGGATAGTCTACTGGCTCAAGAGGAAAACCTCTATTTGTAAATGCTTCTGTATATTGTATTTCAAAAAAAAAGAGAAAAAAAGCAAAACTCCAAAAAATGGGACGGGTTTGATTGAAAAATAAAATGCTTGCCGGAGTATACATATTTGTATAGTCAATAAGCAATCTTGAGCTTCAAAGTCATATCATGTGAGCCTGCAGCTGGACAACTTGACCACACTGGTCATGCTTCCTAGGATAGGTAGATACACATGCTACCATCCATTCTTCTCTTCACACCTCCTTTTGAGCTAGTTGCCACTCGAACTTAGAAGGGCATACCCCTCTCCTCGAGGAAAGAGTTGCTGGATTGGGAAATCATTGGGTTGTCATGAAGAGGAAGTCAGTCTCTTTGTCATTTCAGTTGAGGGGAGCCACCATCACATACACTGTACAAGTCAGATTCATAGTCGTAAGGGTTTGCGTATGGGTTGAAATATTTTGACGTGGCTATCGAGGCGACTTGAGCAGAGTTTTGGGATTCTCGAAGGCTATTGTGTTTCAAATCCGTTTCCCAATAAGATTCCGATTGCACTAAAATTCCAAAGGCCTGACTTAAGCTCCAAACTTTGATTTTACAAAGACAAGTTTGATAATTAAACCTAATCCGTTTTCTTTCTTTTTATTTTCTTTGTTTTTCATTTTCTGCACTTATTGCATAAGTGTTTGCTAGGGACTAGCAAAAGCAAGTATAGGACGGTGATGAATCTCCATTTCATCACCTTTATTCTATCAGTTTGGCCTTAAAAATCCTAGCTAATGCATGTAAATACCTATAATTTGTACAAATTAAATTTAATTCTTTGATGTATATAGACTGTATATAATACTATTTTAATGCCAAAATTATAGAATAAATAAAAGAAAAAGAATAAAATACCAAAGGTATTTTATGACTATAAACCCCGAGACCTAGGCATCTTGATTACTAGGTCGACAAGGAATAAAGTAGGGGAGATATGGGCCAATAATACACTAAAAATCCCATTTATTAATTCCATCAATAATGCATTCTTGGGACCCATTTTATTTTCTACTTTTTATAACTTAAATAAAGTAACTTGGTACATGAAAGTTGTATATAATAATAATAGAAAATTACAAAAATTGAGTTTATATAAAAATAATACACATTATACTTTTTATAGTCAAAATAAAATGTCAAAACCCAAACTTCACAGACCCATATCTCCCAAATAAAAACTCAAAATGTATCAAAATCACTTTAATTGTAAACAACTTTTAATAATCTATTTAATGAAGGTGGCTTCATATTTTTTGGAGTTAAGGGGTGAAAGTTAATTTTGGACCCCCTGTTATACGATATACCCCAATAAAATATTCATTTTACTTAGGAATTTTTGCCCAGCAGACCCTACAAACGTTTTAAAATGCCTCTACGACATGTTGCACAACGTAATTACCCCATCGACCCTGTAAATTACCCCAAGAACCCCCAAGGGCTTAAAACATATTACCCGGAGGGTTCATGGGGTAAGAGTTGACAAGTTTACGGGGTCGAGGGGGGAATTAGGTTGTTTCAAAGGTCGTGGAGGTGATTGGCAAAGTTTATAAGGTCTGCCGTGTAAAAATCCGTTTTATCTATTCTTTATTATTTTTATAATTTTATATTTTTATAATGTTTTAAATATTAGTTATAACCTATGTACATATTAAAACTAGAATAAATCCATAAAGAAAACATTAAAATAAAATATGTAACTGAAATACATAGCCAAAATACCTACTTATACATATATAATTATAACCCTATTTATATAAGTATAAATATTACATCAAAGAAATATATTAAAAATGTAATTAAGTATATAAAAATAAGTTGTAAATATATAAAATAACAAAATAAAATAACAAAATTAAAAATAAAAAATAAAAAATACTCAAAACATAGGAAAATATACATATAAATAAAACTGTAAAAAATTATTTGTAATCAATAACCTCTAAAAAATAAATAAAAATTATAATAAAATTCTAAAGAAAATAATAAACATTTTTTATTTATAACTTTAAATTAATAAAATAATTTAATAATTAATATCGATCTGTAATTGATTTTTGGGTAGGTTTTTCCTAGTTGGTCCACGTGAACCAACTAGGCGGCTCTCTCAGTTGACTTTGGTCAACTAGTTAGCCTACACCTGCCATTCTGACACCCTATGTTTGATCGCATCTTCTCCCTTTTTTCCAAGTCGATCCGAGAATCGACTTGGTTTGATTCTTTCTGCACTTTTAAATTTTGTTCCTTGGTGATTCACACATGTATGATTCCTTAGCCAATGGGCCACTGAATCGCTGCTACTCCATTGTTCTTTGATCCCAGTCACCACCGATATAAAATTCACATATGACCTTTGTTCGTCTTTTGATCCCTCTTCTGCCACTAAACTTTAGTTATAAGAAGTGAGTCTTTGTCCTGGTGACAATAAGAACATTAGGAATCCCATTGGGCATCGGTTGGCGTCAAATTGAGGCATGATCTATTGCTCACCGTCGTGCTCCGCTACAGCTCCATTTGGGGCGCTCCGCACCGATAAGCTCCTACTTCTTTCGCTCCTTAGTTAGCCATAGTCTTAGGCATTCCTTTTCTGCTCCTATCTTGTTCCTTGCTGGCTCGTTTAGCGTAAATTAGCACTTTAATCCTTTGTCGAAGTTCCGCTCCGGCCACCATCTCTGATTGCCTTAGAATCGACCAGTTCCGATTACGCTTTCGCCTTCACATCTTGCCCTCTCGCTTCCCTACACCTCTCCCCACTCCAGATCAACTGATCCTAGCAGGATCAAATCTTGGGTGTCCCACCTCTGCCACCTCGTCGGGACAACTTCGCTTCGCCCCACTATGCGATCATTCACCCCTGTAACCTTCGAGGCAGTTTGCCCTCGGCTGTCCCATGCTTCCAGTGTAGGTTTGGAGCTCAAAAACCCCGCTGGAGTGATTTTGACCCCTCGTCGAAGATACTTGGATCTCCTCACCTTCCTCGACTTTGTGGAGGAGCTCTGGTGAACCTCGAGGCCTTTTGCGCCTTCCAATCGCTAGAGAACCCTATCGGGAATGTTACTGGATCCTTTGCATCGCGAAAGAAGGTCGGAGGCTCGCTCCATCCTCGATCGATGTTTGGAGGATCGGGTGTTCTTCCCAGTTCCTCCAAGTTGCTTCATCTTTTTCCGATTGACCATCTGCGCCAGGACATATAGATATCGCCGCATCACTTCAAGCTAGAGCCGTCGATCATCTCCAAATGATCTAATCTATGCCGCACATTGTCGAACTGTTATTGTCACGTCCGGTGCCGCCATGTGGATAAGTGGGTGCATCTGCGTTGTTCATTAGTGCCTCGTATTGGGTAGTTTGCACATCTAACCCAATGCATTTTTGTATTTAATATTTGGAACGCAATCATTCATTTTCTGTTATATTAGTTTTGTGTATTATACAAAAAGACCTTTTGGGTTTTATTATTTGCGTTGAGTCCATGCTAGCTCACCTCACGTGCGGTGGGCTTTTTATGTTAATACCCTTGCAACTATTAGTATTTCATTTTGGCCTAGGATTTATTCATCGCAGTTATATATTTTTGTGAAAATTGTAGTTTGGCCCTGACACTTTAATTTATTTACATTTCTGCCCTTACCAAGTTGTAATTGCTTTTTATCTTTCTCATTTATTTAAAATACCTATTTCACTCCAAAAAATCACTAAAAAAAGGATTAGATGCCTCATATGTCATATATTCACGCTACGTTTTTGGATTTTGATTTTAGGCATTTTTCTTATTTTATAAAAATCTAAAATAACACAAATATTCTCTGTTTACAGTATAAAACCCATAAAAAATAAAATCTTTTCGAAAAATTCAAAAAAAAAATACATTTTTGTTTATTTAAGTATTTTGAACCCTTAGACCAAAAATCACTAAACATAGAAATAGGAAACTCTCAAAAATTAAAAAACCCCAAAATCCTTTATAAAAATCTATAAAAGTCCTAAAAATTCCAAAATATATATTTTTCATATCTTATCCTCTATATTATTATCTGTATATTAAATTTGAGCAGAAGAATTTTGAACATCATTTGATATTTTTAAATATTTATTAAATCCCTAATTAGGGTTATTTTTTACTTTAAAAATATATAAAAATTAGAAAAATTCACTAAAAAATGGCAAAAATAATAAAAAATATTTAAAACATAAAAATATTTAATTCTGTAATTTTTAATTATTTTTAGTTATATTTATATCTAAATTATATATTATTATATATATAGTCTATTGTATTCTATAGTCCTTATTTAAAAGAAAAAGAATATAAAAATCTAAAAATATAAAAAGGAAATATAAAAATATAAAATTAAAAACAAAATACAAAAATATAAAAAAATAACATCAAAATTATACAAAATTAAAAACCCACTAAACCATATTTTGGCTAAGCAATTGATAGCCATATCGTGCTTGAATTTCTTTTTAGCTGACATTGCTCTACACCTTTGTTTCCTGTGTTCGACCCCTACTTGCTTGTCACTATACATATTTAGTAAGGCATAACAAATTTTAACTCTTGCTATTAATTAATTAATTATTTGTGTGGGTTAATTATTGAAATTGCCAAGAAATCTGAGTAGTCACCTCAACGACAAGTGAAGCTGATTTGTCAGCTCATTTTATCGACTCTGATTTTTTGCTTTTCAACTATACAGTCTACACATATGCATCTGGAGAAGGTTTAGGAGCGGCGTTAATGCAAAGAGGTCATGTGATTTCTTCACGTTAGTTGAAACATCATGAGCGGAACTACCCCACCTATGACTTGGAGCTGCCATCAGTTGTCTTCGCTTTAAAGATCTGATGCCACTATCTATACGGGGTAAATTTTGAGATTTTTACAGATCATAAGAGCCTGAAGTACATGTTTGATTAGAAGGAGCTGAACATGAGACAACACAAGTGGCTCGAGCTACTGAAGGATTACGATTGCCAATCTCTTACCACCCTGGTAAGGGAAATGTTGTGATAGATGCGCTTAGCAGGAGAGCTCATGCAGAAGGTACGACGCAATAGCTATATACATGGGATATGCTCACATCTTTGACTGATTGGCATCCTCGGGAGAGTGCATCCATTTCTATTGTTGCACCTCCACGATTCAACAGTTTATGAGATCACATCATAGAAGTCTAGAAGTCGGATCCTTGGATTCGAGATAGATACATGCGTGCTGTCAAGGATGAGATTGATGATTTATGGTGACAGAGTCCATTTTAGGGAAGGCAAGTCAGGTCGTTGTGTCGAACGATGAGCAATTGTGTAGTGAAATTCTTGATGAGGCACATAGTTTACAACTGTCTATTCATCCTGGCAGCACCAAGATGTATCGTGGTCTACGCTGGCATTTCTGGTGGGATGGAATGAAGCGCGATGTGGCGCAACAAGTCAACAGATGAATGACCTGTCAAATGGTCAAGGAAGAGCACCAAAGACAACTAGGGCTATTACAATCTCTCCCCATTCTCGAGTGGAAGTGGGAGAGTATCTCTATGGATTTCGTTCACATGATTGCCAAAGACACCATGTGGCCATGATTTAATTTGGGTTGTGGTTGACAGGTTGACCAAGTCCCATTTCATACCTATCAGCATGACTTACACTCCATCGTGATTAGCCATGCTATATGTGCAGAACATTATCAAACTCCATGGTATACCTTGAGAGGTGGTGTCTGACAGGGACTTGAGGTTTACATCGCACTATTGCCATCAGTTCATGTCAGTACTATAAGTAGATATGAAGATGAGTTATGCGTACCATCTTGATGAATCTCGGATTCATCATATTAAAATCTACATATTAAGCCCCAAGCTTAAACAATTCAATAAAAATCACTAATAATTAATTAATATTAGCTTATATTATATTGTATTTAAACTGTATATAATTAACCTATAAAATCTAACTCTAATTTATTGTATTACTAACCTTTTCTTTGTTTTTATATATTTTATTAAAACCCATAAAAATTAGGTTAAATTTTGTCTATATTTGTTTTGGTTTTTAAAAGAAATAAAAAACATACAAAAAATATCAAAACCCCAAAGCAGTGTTATTTACCCTTTAAAAATGCACCCAAAAATACACATTTGTACAAGTGATCCTTTTTGGCTTTGTGTTCAACATGAAACTTGTAGATCTCATCGAGATCTACTTTCATCTTTTGACTTTTTCCTAATATTGGTTCCTTTTATTTCTCTTAGAATTATCTTTGTTTTACTATTTTCTGAATTTTCTGGTGCAGCCACGTGGCACCCTCTGGGCTGCCCACGTGACTACACCACCTTTTGCCACCTGGCTTCTCTGTTAGCCGTGGATGCCCCTTTTCCCGCAACAATCTCGACCATCCTCTCCCACTCATTGTCCGCCATCAGATCTGGTCTCAGATCAAATCCTAGCCATTCCCTTCCGCCTTTCCCTCAGCCGCATGATGCTCCTCCATCCAGCGGCTCTTCTCGCTCCACGTCACCTCTTCATCTTCCACCATTAGATCACGCACTATGCTTCATCCTAGCTGTCCTTTGGCACCCGCTCCTTAGCCACAAGATCAAACCTAAGGTTTTTGATCTACGCCGCACACTCGCGCCTCCATCTGGAACATTGGATCACACAATCCAATAAATCAAGTCTCGTCTTCCACCTCCAGCCATCTCCTCCCTCGGGGTTACGCCTCGCGAACCACCCATCCCCTTCCTATTTTGGAGCCCACATCAGCCACTCTATCCTTGTCATAACGCCACCACCACGTAGCCTTCTCCTCCTACATCGTCGCACACTGCATCAACACCTCTCCATTACTCCTCTCCATCAAACCACTGTTGCAAACCCACGCCATGACCAACTGTAATGGACACCACCACCGCCTATGAAACCTCGACCTTTGCCTCCTTCAACCTTCGTCCACCATACAAGGGCCTTATTCCTAGCTGCCTTCCCCTCCTCGTGACATGAGGAGGCGAAATTGGCCTGCGACAATGGTTGATTCCCTAGTGTCGACCCACAACCACCATGTCTATGTCACGGCAGCTCCGCCCCGCTGAGCACCTCATGATAGGCTCAGTGAGTCGTGCGAAGACTCGAGGATCACCTAAGTTATCTGCCCAAGACCCTCGCCTCACCGACAATCTGCTCTGACTAGGTACCCCCTCTCACCTCTGGTTCTTTGATTTTCTCCTTATTTTCTCGGTGTATATACCCATTCTCACCATCACCTGACCACCTCACGAGCTCCGCCATGTCACCCTAACCCTCACCACTACCTCTGCTCTCACTCTTCCCTTCTCTAGAGTCCCAACCACCTCGCCCCATTTCACCTCCAACATGTCGGAGATGAAGCCCAGGTCCCCCACTCCCTCCGCCTCTGCTAGACCTCCACTCATCTCACAAAACTCACGCAACACCTGCTTCGGCTATCACTAACAAATGCATGTACATATCTTCAATGGCTGAAAATTCGCACCCATCACCGATCTACTGCACCGCCTCCGGTGATGCGTCACGGTCTGACATCTACTTCTCCCCTTGCCGCTCCGTCGATCGTCCACCATCTTTGCTAGGTGGCCATAGAGGTCTCTGGACCTCTTGCATGCATGGAGGAGCATGGGGCAACTCTGGCAGCCTCACCGGAGCTCCATCTACTCTGCCGCCTCCTACGATAGTGATGAAGTGCATGTACCGTTCGATGGCACCCCTACGACGACCATCCAACGACCTAGATCAAGCCATGATGCATCTCTAAGTGTGGGGGTTCGGACCTCCGGAGCTGAAGGATCGGGCAACTCGAGCCGAGGACCGAGCCATCATAAGATGCCATATGGCCCGAAGCTGCTTCTCCTCCCGAGCCTAGCCCCTTGCATGCCAGGCACGTGAGGGGATAGATAAATTGCAGGAATGGTTGCTGAATTTTCCAGAATTACAAGAGGGACTAAGCGCGTGTGCCTCACGTGCACGCCTGGACAATTTTCAATAAGGCCCTGCCGGTTTCTTTTAATTGCAAAAAGCCCCCTCTATGCCAAAAGAAAACTTACAGAGAGGCCCCTTCAGTTATTGGTATTTGCAAATAGTCCCCTCCAGGGACCTATTTGCAATAGTTATCTTTATTTTTTCCGTATTTTTATTACATTTATTCCCTTGCATTGTTTGTTTCATATCTTAGGATTTTAATTCCAATTCACATGATTTCAGTGTCGTTTTGATGCTTGTTTCATCCTCTATTTTATGGTATAATTTAATCATTATTTGTCACTTAAGTATAGATGCTACTATTTGATGATTCATAGTGTCTTTTGTTATATAGAGTTTCTCCATTAATAGATGCTTAGTCTTGATTTTAAATGCTTAATGTGACTCTGAAACTAATCCTTATTCCATTGCTCAATAATCCGCCAATTCAGGGCATATTCGTACATCTTGTTTTGCATACTTGTTTTCATCACATTAATTGAGTGCATTTTATTCATGCATCATGTTATAATTACATCATAAAATCAAATAAAAATTACATGCATCATATACATGCATTGTTTAATCTGCATTTTATTGTGCATATGCATGAAGATCTGGAGCCAGAAAATATACACATTAATTAATCGACAATATTTAATAAATAGATGAAGAGGCTCGTGTCCCTGAATTCGACCTTGGTAAATTTGCCAAGTAAAAAAATATCCACGTATTCAAAGATGTGGTTCTTTGCATGATCGAAATCTGCCTCCTGTACTACGACAATCCCATATTCTTAAAGAGATAGATTTCACGATCATCAAATGGTGCATTGCCGGGGATACAGCTCACCTTTATCTTTTTGTCAATTTTGTTGAAATATTTTTGATGTGAATATTTTTAAAATTTTTAGGTCTTTTCATCATGTTATTTCTGCATAATTTTTGTTGACTATTTTTTGTGATATTTTTCTGACAATTTCTTTTGTGGCAGGGCTTATGGAAATTGAGGACGCTTGAGATCCATGGAGGCATGGAGTTGGGAGCTCCCACTGCAAGGAGCCGTAAAAGAAAAGAAGAAGGATTCATATGACATTAGTCTGCTCTTCATTCATGTATCATGTTGTAAAAAAATGTATCATGTGAATTTTTAGCATTCCTCGTTTGAAGGCTCTTTTGTGTAAAAAAAGGAAAAAGTAGATCACTAGATGATCTACCCCACCCCCACTTCACAAACACATTCACACACATCCTTACCTGTATATCCACTCCCCCCCCCCCGCCATTTTTGTATATACACATAGATACTCACCCCCCTTCCGCAAAAATTCACCCCCTCCCCCATCTCCATGACATCTTTACATGAACACCCCTAACCCTAACAACCACAGGACCCCCTAGCCCAAATTCTAGATTCTTTACTTAGGCTATTTCCAGCCTAAGCATAGGGGGGACCCGACTCGATCATTGCTCCGTCTACCTGTCCTCTTATACTTAGGTCATTTTTGACCCAAGTATAAGGGGACCCTCCTACTCAATTCTGCTATATCACCTTATATTTAATTAGAGCTATGGCTTCATATCACTTGTGCCATGAGGATATAGCACAATCTAAGTATGGGGGTGTTTGTATTCTACATACTTTATCCATAGCTCTACTTTAATTGTTTTCATCTAAAATCAGAGATGGGTACAAGTTATGTATATTATGTATATTATGCTAATTTCTTTCTGTAAATAATACCTGGTTTTCAAAAAAACAAAAAAAAACAAAAAACTTTTTGCATAAAAAAATCACCACTCATGGTTCTACATTTCATTAAGCACCTCATGCATCCATGCATTCCTTGGTTGGTATATTCCTAACACATTCACTATCACTCAAGGCTTGAGGATTTTGAGGACACTTGATTTCAAAGATCTTGAAAAATTGAGTTAACCAGCCTTAGTCATTAGGGTTTCGAAACTTAATAATCCTCACTTCCCTAGTTTGAAAGATGAGCGCTATATTGCACTCTTCATCTCCACCTTCAAAAGGATACGATCAGCACATCACTTTCACAACTGCATGACTGATGAGATGAGTTGAGCTATCACTTGAGGAACTGGGACTGGTGATTTGAGTCTAGACCCGATTCAATGATACTCGAGGATGGTATAAAGTTAATGAAGGCTTCAAGAAACCTGATTGTCAGCATAACCCTAGCCAGCATGTGAACAAGTTCACATGATATATTTGATATTTACCTATGTATCAGGGTATGATGAAACATAATTAATTGTTGATCAGTGTGCGCAAACTCTTGGTAAAAGCAGTGGAGCTAGCCAAAAAGAAAAGAAAAGAAAGAAATATATCAAGAAAAAGCTCTATCATTACAAAGTCAAATTCAAAAGAGCTTCCACCAATGGAGAGTGCTCCTAACCATTTTCAAAGTGTCCACTTGTACCAAACGTAATTAGGACCAAGGAGTCGGGCTAGCACCATAAAAGGGCTCTGCATCATATTGTGATACAAATCTGAGTGTCGAGGGTATCTTAGATACTCAAAAGAGACACACCCTGATGTACTCCCAGAAAAACAAGTGTAGATGACTCCGAATTCTCTTGACTGACATATTGATCAACAAAAATAAAAATAAATGTGTTGAGTAATAAGGCACTCGAGAGGCCCCTTGTTCCAATGTGAGGAAGAGAAAAATAGACACAATCCTACGCCCTCCATCATCTGGCCGTCCATCTTCACTTTCAAGTCTGACAAACTAATGAGACGGTTGACTGAAGAAAGAATAGAATTATTCCCTAGTATTGAGGATTAGGTCTAGAGGAGAGTCTCCTGGACTGGAACTTTGGGTGATGTCTCGACTCGACTCTCATGATTGCAGCACACTAAAGTCATATCCTTATATTTTATGTACAAACAGAGAGTATGATAATTAGAGAAGTTGGATTCCTTTGACTAGAGTATGGTTGAACCCATAATTTTAGGATCGCTTAAATTCAAGGTTTTCGAAGAATTGAGCCTTGAAATTTTCACATGCACTGTCAGTAATTAATCCGACTCCTTCATTCTTTAGATGCTCGAGGACGAGCATAGTTTAAGTATAGGGGTATGATGAATCTCGGATTCATCATATTAAAATCTACATATTAATCTCCAAGCCTAAACAATTAAATAAAAATCTCTAATAATTCATTAATATTAACTTGTATTATATTGTATTTAAATTGTGTATAATTAACGTATAAAAACTAACTCTAATTTATTGTAATACCCGCCTTTTCTTTGTTTTTATATATTTTATTAAAAGGCATAAAAATTACGTTAAATATTATCTATATTTGTTTTGGTTTTTAAAAGAAATAAAAAATATAAACATATCAAAACCCCAAAGCCGTGTTTTTACCCTTTAAAAATGCACCCAAAAATACACTTTTGTAAAATGACCTCTTTTGGATTTTTGTTCAACATGAGACGTAGTCTCATCGAGATCTACAACTTTCATGTTGATTTTTTTCCTAATTTTGCTTCCTTTCATTTCTTTTAGAATTATATTCGTTTTACTAATTTTTGAATTTTCCAGTGCAACCACGTGACGCCCTTTGGGCCGCCCACGTGGCCACACCACCTTTCGCCACCCAGCTTCTCTGTTAGCCGTGGATGCCCCTTTTCTCGCTTCAATCTCGACCATATGCTCTCGCTCACTATCAGAGATCTGATCTCAGATCAAATCCTAGCCCTTCCCTTCTGTCTTTCCTTCGGCCTCATGATGCTCCTCCATCCAGCGACTCTTCTTGCTCCACGTCACCCCTTCATCTTCAACCATTAGATCATGCACCACGCTTCATACCAGTCGTCCTTTGGTATCCTCTCCTCCACCACAGGATCAGATCTAAGGATCTGATCTACGTCGCACACCCGCGCCTCCATCTGGACCGTTGGATCACACGATCCAACGACCCAGGTCTCGTCTTCCACCTCCAGCTATCTCCTCCCCTCGTGTTACACCTCATGAACCACTCATCCCCTTCCTATTTTGGAGCCCACATTATCCACTCTCTCCTTGTCGTAACACCACACCACGTAGCCTTCTCCTCCTACACCCTCATGCACCGCATCAACACGCCGCCATTACTCCTCGCCATCAAACCACCGTTGCAAACCCACACCATGACCGCCTGTAACGGCCACCACCACCGCCTATAAAACCTCTCCCTCTACGTCCTTCAACCTTTGTCCACCATACAAGGGCCTTCTTTCTAGCCACCTTCCCCTCCTCGTGATAGGAAGAGGCGGAATTGGCCGACGATAATGGTTGATTCCCCAGTGTCAACCCACATTCACCATGGCTGTGTCGCTGCGGCTCCGCCCCGTTGAGCACCTCATGATAGGCTTAGTGAGTCATGTGAAGACTCGAGGATCACCCAGGTCCTCCGCCCAAGCCCCTTGTCTCGCCGACAACCTGCTCTGACCAGCTACCCCCTCTTACCTTTGGTTCTTTGATTTTCTCCTTATTTTCCTGGCGTATACCCCCACTCTCACCATCACCTGACCACCTCATGAGCTCCGCCATGTCACCCTCACCCTCTTTACTTACTCCACTTGCCCTCTTCCCTTCTCCAGAGTCCCAACCTCCTCGCCCCATTTCACCTCCAACTTGCGGAGATGAAGCCCAGGTCCCCCACTCCCTCCACCTCCGTT
The DNA here is from genome assembly GCA_037367405.1 of Ottelia alismoides. Lineage (NCBI taxonomy): Eukaryota > Viridiplantae > Streptophyta > Magnoliopsida > Alismatales > Hydrocharitaceae > Ottelia > Ottelia alismoides. Next base: position 1,682,424 of record JAZKJV010003927.1, on the reverse strand, counting down.
GGACCTCCACTCATCTCACAAACCTCACACAACACTCGCTTTGGCTATAACTAACAAATGCAGGTACATATTATCGATGGCCGAACATTCACACCCATCTCTGATCTACTGCGCCACCTCCGGTAATGTGTCACAGTATGACATCTACAACTACCCTTGCCGCTCCGTAGACCGTCCACTATCTTCGCTAGGTGGCCACGGAGGTCTCTGGACCACTTACGTGCACAGAGGAGGACAAAGGAGCTCTGGCAGCCTTGTTGGAGCTTCATCTACTCCACAACCTCCTCCGACGGTGACGAAGTGCAGGTGCCGTTGGATGGCACCCTACGACAGCCATCCAACGACCTAGATCAAGCCATGAAGCATCTTCGAGGCTGGGGATTCAGACTTCCGGAGCTGAAGGCTCGAGCAACTCGAGCCAAGGACCTAGACATCATCAAACACCACATGGCCCGAAGTTGCTGCTCCTTCCGAGCCTGACCCGTCGCGTGCCAAACATGTGAGCGGCTGGGTAAATTGCATGAATGATTGTGGGTTTTTCTAGAATTACAAGAAGGTTCAGGAGCACGTTCCTTACATGCATTCCTGTAAAATTTTCAACAAGGTCCTACATGTTTCTTTTATTTGCAAAAAGGCCTGTTATGCCAAAAGAAAAATTATAGAAAGACCCTCCAAGTATTTACAAATAGGCCCCTCCAACGACCTTTTTGTAATAGTTATCTTTATTTTTTCTACTTTTTTATTACATTTATGCCTTTGCACTGAATCTTTCAAACCTTGAGCATTTTAAGTCCAATTCACACGATTTTAGTATCGTTTTGATGCTTGTTTCATCATATATTTTATGGCATAATTTAATCATTGATTTGACACTTAAGTAAAGGTGTTAATATTTGATGATTCATAATGCCTTTTGCTCTATAGATTTTCACCACTAATAGATGTATAATCTTGATTTTAAATGCTCAATGTGACTCTGAAACTGATCCTTATTCCATTGCTCAACAATCTACCAATTCAGGGCATATTTGTAAATCTTGTTTTGCATACTTGCTTGCATCACATTAATTGAGTACATTTTATTCATGCATCATTTTATAATTTCATCATAAAATCAAATAAAAATTACATGCATCATATAATTGCATTGTTTAATTTGTATTTTATTGTACATATGCATGAAGACCTGGAGCCAGAAAATATTCACTCATTAATTAATCGACAATATTTGATAAATAGATGAAGAGGCACGTGTCCCTGAGTTCGACCTTGGTAAACTTTCCAAGTAAAATAATGTCCACATATTCGAAGATGTGGTTCTTTGCATGACCGAAATCTGCCTCATGTACTACGACAATCCCATATTCTTAAAGAGGTAGATTTCACAATCATCATCCGTAGACATATGGACTGAGTGAGCGCGCTATTCAAATGCTTGGGGATTTACTTCATGCATGCACTTTGGAGTTGAAAGGGTCTTGAAAGGACCATCTGTCATTGGGGGAATTCATGTACAACACAACTATCATTCCAGTATCGGCATGGCACCATTCTAAACCCAATACGGGTGGAGATGTCTCACACTTCTCGATTGGTGTGAGGTAGGTGATCATGCTCTCTATTCTGTAGATCTATTGGAGGAGACTACGAGGGTTGTTGATCTAGTAAGGCGGAAGCTTCTGACGGTACAGAGCCACCATAAGAGTTATGCAGACCGTAGAAGGAGATTTGGAGTTTCAGGTATCCAACCCTCTTCTCTTACTCCTTTGGAAAATATGACTTAATAAGTTTTAACTTAATCTGAACACATTTCTGTAATTGCAGGCGAGAAATTTGGTATTTCTCCGAGTATCTCCCATGAAGGGACATAGATTTGACGTTCTGGAAAGTTGGCTCAATGATATGTTGGACCATTCGAGATTCTGGCTCGTGTGGGAAAGGTGTCCTACCGAGTAGCCCTTTCTCTACACATATCAGCCATCCACGATGTCTTTCATGTATCCAATATGAGGAAATATGTACAACTCTCTTCCCTCTCTTGTTGTCACTCATGTTATTCCACATTTGGATTCCTTGCGTGCAACTTGAATCCATATTTGACCCTTCTACAAAAGACGTGTTAAAACTCTTTGGAAGTACACAAGCTCAAGCAACATTCCATGGTATAATGTCCTTTCTACCATCCAAAGTCGAAGTTAATGTTACCACGAAAGCTAAAATTTTGCGCATTCTCTATTGCAAAGAAAAACATGACCAAGTTTACGATTCACATGTTCCTCTAATAACCCAGGCATTACATGTTGTAGTTATAGAGAAGAGTCCTTGGAATTAAATTTATCTATATTAGGCCTGGAAGTTGAAAAATCAAAATCATTAACTGGAGCATTACCCTTGAAATGAAACCCCAAATATGGGGCTTTTAAAGACTTTTGGCATACCATCAAGTCCAACATTAGAACATTTTAGAGTTTAGGATAATAAGGGCTCTCTTTATTTAAAAAACTAGCGAATAAGAAAATCCTGAGCTTTGACTGCTTGGTTATTTCGGTTCTTTAAGTTCATCTACAACATATTGAACAACTTTTCTGTGAGGTTCTACATCCGAGGAACCTTTTGAATATATTACAAATCTCAGTCTCATCAATTTTATTTAGATAACCACTATCTCAGTCTATCCTAATTTCTTATGTTATATAGGGAATTAAATATCTCCTTGGAAGCTATAGATCTGAACTGTATAATTAAGGGATGGGTTTAGATAAAAATAAAGGCATAGTTATCATCATTATGCTCCTATGGAATCATAATCTCACACCCTGATTATGGAAATGTTGAAGCCTGGAACAGTATAAAAATTTTAAATTTAGAATTTTGTTTAATTCGGCCATGTCCTCTTTACAACCCGAAAATCAAGGGACCATCAATTACCGGAGAAGATTAACTTATAGAAGACTTCTATCCCAACAGATCTAGGATAGCCTATAATACGACTATTAAAGTTTTAATTGATCCTCGATCAGACTTCATAAAAAAGACAAGTCAAGAACATAAACATTTTCAATGACGAACTTCGTGGTTTTCAATCATTCAATACAACAAGAAATGGGTGGTGCAATCCATAAGAATAGAGCTTATGAAGGTTAAATTCCTTGCTTGTGAATCTTACTGTACTGATTAAACAATTAAAAATGGATGGATCTACCTCTCCAACTCCAAGAAGCTCAATTTTTTAGACCTTATTAAAAGAAATTGAAATAAAGATATTAAAATATTAAATATACTCTTCTCTTATAAAGTCAACAAATGATTTCTCAAAATCATTATGATTGGAAATATTTAATCAGTCATCTTCAAGTTTACTCTACTATATATATAGATATAGCTATATCATTAGAGTAGGTAGCAAATAATTACCTAAAGTTATAAAGGTCAACCATAGAGTAATATCAATAAGATCATTGACTAAGAAAGCTAGATCAGTAAAGCTAACCATATAAAGAATGAAGAAAGAAATAGTCAAGCAAATGAAAGAGCTGGTAAATTATAATTTATAATTTAGAACGCCATTCATGATGAACCTTACATCTGACTATGTAAGGTGCGGTGACCCTCAACTGGGTGGAGGAAAGGAAGCCCACTAAGGGCAGCGACCACCAAGTACGCGAGTCTAGGATCCCAGTCTTTGTTATGATTTTTACGTAAGCTCGCAGTATTTTTACACCTCATGGGGATCTCGACTTTTGACCAGCTTCGCTGACCCTCTATTTTAAGATACCCATGCGGGAGATCCTCGATTTTATTTTTTCCATACGAGCTCGTTAGCCCATACTAGTCGGGCTAGTTTCTAGAGTGACTTTTTCGGAGAGTCTCTCTCACCCGTCTTAGTAGCGTCATTATGGAGTAGACCTATACCTCTGATTGACCATACTTCCATTTAGATGATGAGATGGAAGATTTAGGAGACTTCCTCTCCGCTTGAGTTTTGGCTAATTTCTGCCAACAGGCTTGGCGATGCTACATACGAATCATCTATGTCTACATCTGAATCATCTAGGTCACATTTGAATCAGTTACAATTAAAATTGGAGGAGTTACAATTGAACTGGAAATGAAGCATAAGGGATCCTTGGCTAATAGATGAAATCAGTTATAAGTTGTGTTGGTTAGAGTTATTAATAGTTAAGTTAGTGGACATGTTGGGAACTTAGTTAGGATACACTATACCCTATCGCATGCCTATGGAGGCACCCCAACCCTAAGGCACTCTTCACGACTTAGAGTCATAGTGTGAGATCACACACAGACCAAAACCACATATTATCCACTAAACTTGAGAATTTTAATAAAATCAAGAATCAATTCAAAATCTAAATCGTCCCCATTATCAAAATCCAAAGTTTAAGGTCTCTAAATAACAAGAGATTAATATATATATATATATGAGTCACTAACAAAAAAAATAAGAATATGATATATAAGATAATGGGTAAAACTTGGGGCATCCCTCTGAGTAGCTTGAAAATCTCTTTCATAACAAGTAATTGTAAATTTTTAGTTGGTTATACCTTACTACTTGTCTTTTTTGTAATCACCTTAAATACCTGCTTGTTTTAATAAGTTTTCAGGAAGTACCAACGCTCGCTGACGTCTCTTATTCCTTTCATGTGTGGCAGGCAAGTAGCCTGCAACTCAGTAGCGGATTGATGATTCCAGATATGCACTGCTATTCCAGACGATACAATTACTTTTGTCACAGTTTTTGTTCAGTTTATAATGTAAAATGCTTTCCTTCTCTTTTGTATATTATGGGATACACATATACACTGTCATCTCTTTTGTTATATGATGTATATATATGGAAAAATTAATGAAATAAAATGTTGGTGACACTTGTTGTTGTTGGTTCTGTAGTTGTTAGATTGATGTTGAATTTCATTACAGAAATGAAAAACATTTCCCCGTATTTTAATGTAACTTGTGTGATTATTAATGAATAAATATCATGAATGTATTGTAAACGGGTACCCGGATCCCCATCTCGTACTGAGTATTGAAGAGCTTATACTACAATGATGAAAGAATAAAGAATGAAAGAATAAAGAAATGAGAAGTTGACCGCCCCCCTATACTTAGGATGAAATAATCCTAAATATAGCAGGTTGTATCTACATTAAGGGAGGGTTGAGGGTGGGAATAAATAGATCACAATGATAGATATTGGATAATCCTCAAGCGCATCACGGAAGCGTGAGCGTCGTATCGAATACGACGGAGAACGACTAGTCAGACTAGTTGTTCTATGCAACGAAATTTAAAAAAAGTTTATGCGATGAAACCACATGATCCAAGAACGATTTTCGGATCGTTTCATCTAGAACCACATCAAGTATAAAGGAATACCTCTTGTAGCGTGGTTGATCGAGTCTCTACAAAAAGAGACCTCATGTCCCAAGTCCGATCGTCGAAGAAGACGCTTGCGAGCGCGGGGATGAGTCACGTGATCCTCGCAATCCAACAAGTTGATCCAAGCACTGCGAACTCCTGATCTCATCGTACGAGATCGAACACCTTTTTCGCGAGCGTAGTACTCCAAATAAGACGGAGAATCAAAGAACATCGAGGCGGAGGTGCGGCGGTGAAGCAACGACGAAGGCTCTCCTCTAGGGTTTGGTGGACGGCCACCAAGAGGAGGAGAGAAGAGGCTTTGACGTGTGGAAGAGGAAGAGAGAGATGTATCTCTATTGCATTACCCTAGAGAGCATGGTATGCCTCTCTATTTATAGGGTTTTGGGATCCATGGATCACAATCCATGGGATACATAAAATCAATGGATGAGATTGATTTATGTTTAATCAAATGGTCAAGATTGTTGTTGGTAAAAGCCAACAACTAATAAATTAGTTTAGATCAAATATATTTGATAAATCAAATACAATTCAATCCTAAATTAAATCATACAAATATGGAGAGATTAGCATGGAGATTGCTCCCCATAAGGAATACGTAGGACGGCTACTAAGTTCCTTGTGGGAATTGGTGGCCGTCCACCATGACTTCATGGTGGAGGCAATCTCATGTAATCTCATGAGATTGCATATTTCCATGAAAGTCTCCCATATTTTCCTACAATATTTGTTGTGATTTATTCTACAAAAATAATTTATAATTAATTTTAAGAATATTGCAATCTTGCCATTGGAAATTTGTGAATCACATTTACAACCCAAAACAAAATATAATTTACATTTTCAATTAATTACACATTGGGTATCCAATACACATCAATAATTAATTAACAAATATAAATTATAATTAGCTCTCTCTAATACATTATAAATCACATTTATAATATATTATGAATAATTAGATATTGCTTCTACATTATTCTTATCCACTATAATTAAATCACATTTAATTATATTGGATAATTTCCACACGCATCAAGATAATTAAATCACATTTAACTATCATTCTTTTAATGCTTAGATATAATTCAACTATGAAATTATTCTTGAACACTTTCAAGAATAATGCAATTTCTCCGCAGATACTTAGAGATAAGGACATGGCAATTGTATTGTTCCACATATAGTGACTTGGATATTGAGATCACATCTCAAATCCAGATCTCATGGACCTCCCATAGATGCTTGATTAAATCAAGGCTGTAAATCTAATCTTCTCATTGCATCTGAATCTAATTCAGATCAATGTCCAATACATGGACTAAGATTAGGTCACTTCTCTACTAAGAGGAGTCACTAAAATCCAAACCTGTTTCATCACTCCCTCGGAATGGAAGCGTCATGGTTATACAATCGTTTATGATCACATCACCCTCAGGTATTCCCAACACCTGTATATCCTGCATACTAAAAGACCTGTGATCATCCTAAAGATATAGATCAATTTTTACACTGTCATCTTCAGGGTTTGATCACCAAGTTTCTCAATCTTGGTCATTGGGATTTGGTATAGATCACATGTTTTCCGAAAGCATATCTCTTACCTTCAAATTCATGTCATGCTTTCAAAGCATGACGACCATGCATGGAATTTGATCAGTCCCAATACCTCATGAGTGAGCTCATGTCTTCCGGTTCACATGTGAACTTGTATGATCCCTTTGAGAGATCGTATTACTCATATGTCCTTACATGCACACCGGCTCACCGGTGTATAGACCTTGGTTAGGTCATCAACCTATTGATCTGCCAAATGTACATACTTAGACATATAATAACACATCTGTCTTTGGTCAGAGGATGTATGCCTATGAAGTGACAATATTCAACACAGTTCTTTGGTTATCTCGATCTCATTAAGTCAACCCATTGACTCAACTAATCTGACACCTCCGAATCACTATTCCCATGCAGAGGACGTGCATCAAGAGGTCGGTCAGATATCAGCCAAATGAGAAAGGATTGCCATCTCCTACTCAGGCTGGAGATCATCACTTAACAATCATTTGATGATGCTTGATGAGTCCTCTATCTAACTCCTTAGATATTCATCCAAGCATCAACCTCTATGATTCAATCAATGAATCAACAACTGTATGATTATCAAGTTGGCCATGGTACATAACCCTTATTGTATAGAGGGACCTTATAGTGCATTCATTCATTTAATCTCAAAAAGGGAGTGAAAGACAATCAATAACTTTTATTGATAACTCATTTATTACAATAACATTTATTGCAGGAACGGTTCGCCTCGAGCTCACATTGCTAACAATCTCCCACTAGCCCTTAGAACCATCCAGGAACAATCCTTAAACCCATACTCATTACATGTTGGTCGAAAACCTTCCGTGTCAGAGGTTTGGTAAGAGGATCAGCAACGTTGTCGGCAGAAGCCACCTTGGTGATGATGATATCACCAAGCTTTTGAATCTCTCAAATGATGTGGTATTTCCTTTCCACGTGCTTGCTCTTTTGATGCCATCTGGGTTCCTTCACCTGGGCAATGGCTCCCGTGTTATCGCAGAGTAACGGGATGGGAGTATCAGAGGAAACTACGCCAAGCTTCGGGATGAACTTGCGCAACCACACCACCTCTTTTACAGCATCTGATGCGGTAATGTACTCGGCTTCTATTGTTGAATCTGCTGTAGTGTCCTGCTTATTGCTTCTCCAGCTCACAGCACCACCGTTCAACAGGAATACAAACCCTGATGTCGACTTTCGATCATCACTATCTGATTGGAAGTCAGAATCTGCATATCCCAAGACTTGGAGATCACCATCTCCATAGACCAAGATGTAATCTTGCGTCCGTCTTAATATGTTCTTTACTGTATTCCAATGTTGCTCTCCATAGCAGGATTGGTAACGACTTACCACTCCCACTGCATGACAGATATTTGGCCTAGTACACATCATGGCGTACATTAAGCTTCCTACGACTGATGCATAAGGACATCCAGCCATGGTTTTCTTTTCCTCAACAGTTTGGGGAGCCATCCCTTTAGACAGGTGGATACCATGCCTTAAGGGAAGGAAACCTTTCTTAGAACTATCCATACAGAATCATTCAAGATTCTTCTTAATGCACCCATGTTGTGACAATCCCAATATCCTCTTTTCTCAGTTTCTGAACAACTTCATGCCTAATATGTAAGAGGCTTCTCCAAGATCTTTCATCTCAAAGGTATGTGATAGCCAAATTTTCACACTGGTCATCATCCTTGTATCATTTCCAATGATAAGGATGTCATCTACATAAATCACGATGAACAATATGGTGCTCCCACTAAGCTTCTTGTACACACAAGGTTCATCAGGATTTCTACACAAAATCATAACTCTTTATGGTTTCATCAAATCTGATGTTCCAGATACGAGAAACTTACTTGAGCCCATAGATGGAATTCTTCAGCTTGCATACTTTTCCATCCTCAATTATGAAGCCCTGGGGCTGCTCCATGTAGATATCCTCCTCGAGGTATCCATTGAGGAAAGCTGTCTTGACGTCCTTTTGCCAGATGTCGTAGTCAAGATATGCAGCTATAGCTAGCAGTATCCTGATGGATTTAAGCATAGCCATGGGAGAGAATGTCTCATCGTAGTCGATGCCTTCTCTCTGTGTGTAGCCCTTGGCTACGAGCCGTGCCTTGAAAGTCTCTACTTTCCCATCAGGTCCCCTTTTTCTCTTGAAGATCCATTTACACCCAATGGGTTTTACCCCTTTAGGCGGATCCTCTAGGGTCCATACACCATTCTTATGCATGCAATCATTTTCTGATTTCATTGCTAGCATCCATCTATCCATGTCATGATCCGCGAGTGCTTCATCAAATGAAGAAGGATCATTGTCAGTTTCACCTGACACATGGAATCCATACCTTTCAGGTGGTGCAACCACCCTCGAACTCCTTCGAAGAGGTATGGGTGTTTCATCTTTATTTATCTCTTCAGTTTCTGGTTCAGGAAGTTCAGAATCCTCAGGGGATTCAATGAGTTCCTTTACTTCATTTTTGTCTTGACCTTTAAGGAAATCATTCTCCAGGAATTTCAAATCTCTAGAGACAAAAACCTTTTGGGTCTCAGGGTCATAGAGCTGGTATCCAATACCATCTCTAACATACCCAATGAAGTAACACTCATGAGAGCGAGATTCTAGCTTACTTGCATACACGTTCTTTGCATGGACCAAGCAACCCCAAACCCTCAAATGAGTAACACTTGGTTTGGTTCCATACCAGAGCTCATGAGGAGTCTTAGGTACAGATTTACTAGGAATCTTATTCAGGATATATATTGCAGTCTCTACTGCATATCCCTAGAAACTAAGTGGTAAATGTGCTTTTCTCATCATTGAACGAACCATATCCATGATAGTCATGTTGCGTCCTTCAGCAACACCATTAAGTTGGGGAGTTCCAGGAGGAGTGAGATTGGAGACAATTCCATTCTCTTTAAGATATTCCTTGAACTCATCTTGCCATCTCGATCAGATCGAATCCGTTTAAACTTCCTATCAGTTTGGTTCTCAACCAAAGCCTTGAATTCTTTGAACTTTTCAAAGGTTTCAGATTTATGACGTAACATGAAGACAAACCCGTATCGCAATTGAGTCGCGGTACTGAAGGGACCACATACATCAGTATGTATTAGGTCAATAATACCTTTGCATCTTGTAACCTTGTTACGGAAAGGCATCCTAGTCATTTTACCTTGAATGCAATGTTTGCAGGTAGGTAAAGGTTGAGCCTGTAGAAAATCCAAAGGTCCATCCTTTATCAATCTATAGATCTTATCAACAGATAAATGATCAAGTCTGTGATGCCAAATCTCATTTGAAATATTTTCATCCTCCCTATATCTTTTAGGGTTTTTATTAGTGGAAGTAACATTCATGATACATTTATCACAATTCATAGAGTCCACCAGAAGTCAAAATAAGACCCCATCGGGCACCTCCCCATTTAGAGTGGTACTTGGAAAATCATGTCATTTGCTTACAAAATTAATGCATAAATTAGAATGGACAATTAAAAAGATCAACTAGATTTATCACCATGGAAAGAAGAACAGAGATAAGGATTTAAATGAGCTTTCAGAAATCAGAAACCATGCATATGAGAACAACACCATCTATAACGACAAAGTAAAGAAATGGCATGACAATCACGTTAGAACAAAGAACTTCATTCCATGTCAGAAAGTATGGTTGTTATGAAAGGTTGAAAATTTTCCAAGGCAAACTGAAATCGAAATGGACAGGACCTTTCATCATTACGGAAGTACACAATAATGGCAGTGTCACAATCTCTGAGACAATAGACAGTACACAAACTTTCCTAGTCAATGGACAGCTGCTTAAACACTTCGTCAAATCACTTGAGCAGTTGGTCTAGGTTGAGCAGATCTCCTTCAAACATGCCACAGAATCGGACGAAAGACCCTCTTAGCCCATATGAAACCTTGATAAATGAATCTAGCCTCTTCATTGAAGCTAGAAGATTCATTCAATCACTTGTATATCCATCCATGATCCACTCGATCCTCCTCTTGATTGCTAGTTCATACTTAGGCTGACCTGAGCATAAGTATAGGGGGACCGATATTATTGTAGTTACATCATTTATATTCTTTCCTTCTCACCCTCGACCGCCCCAGTTTTTGCTCACTTGCTATACTTAGGACCTCAAAAGCCTAAGTATAGGGGGGGTGAGTTAATTTCTTTTTCTTTTCGCTAAACTATGCTTAGTATGAGCTATGTCTACATTTCACTTTGTGCCATGTGGACATAGCACAAGCTAAGTATAGGGGGTGTGTTTGTACTTTATCCATATCGCGTACTTTATTTGTTTACATAAAAAATCAGGTATGGGTACATGTTGTGTATATTATGTATACTATACTAAATTCTATGTGTCAATAATACATGTTTTCATAATTAAGGGGTATAACAAACTACAAAAATAACAAAACTAAACTAACTCAAGGTTTTATCCCTGACATTTTCACTACCACTCAAGACTTGAGGAATGAAAGAAACTCGGTTTTTTAAGGTCCTTTGATTCAGAGTTAATCGGCCTTAGTAGGGTTTGAGACTTAATAATCCACACTTCCCTAGTTTGAAAGATGCGAGTGCTAAATTGCGCTTAATCTATACCTTTAAGAATATGATCAGCACATCACTTACACAACTGCATGAATGATGAGATGAGTTGAGATTTCACTTGAGGGACTGGGACTTGAGATTTGAGTTTACACATGATTTTATGATACTCGAGGATGGGATAAAGTCGATGAAAGATTCATGAAACCTGAGTGTCAGCAAACCCTAGCCAGTATGTGAACAAATTCTCATGTTATCTTTTGATATTGACCTATGTGTTAGGATGTGATGAAACTAAATAATTGTTGATCCTGTGTGCTAAATTTTGGTGAAAGTAGTGGGGATAGCCAAAAAGAAAAGAAAAGAAAGAAATAATGAAAGAAAAGAACTCTCAATTACAAGTCAAGCTCAAAAAGCTTCAATCAAAGGAAAACGCTCTCAACCATTTTCAAAGTGTCCATTTGGACCCATGCTAATTAGTACCAATGAGTCCGGCTAGTACCTCAAAAAAGGCCCGGCATTGTAAGAGATACAAGTTTGGGTGTATGTATATTAGATACTTAAAAAAGACACACTCCGGTGTACTCTCAGGAAAACAAATACATATGACTCAACAACTTTTGACGGACGCACTGGTCAACACCCAAAAATACATGTGTTGAGTAATAAGACACTCAAGAGGACCTTTGTTCCTATGAGTGGAAGAGAAGAAAATACACAAGCCTAAATCCTCCATCATATGGCTTGTCATATACAATTTAATGTCTGAGAAACTACTGAGATGGTAGTCTTAATGCAAGAACTAATTTATTCCCTAATCTCAAGGATTATGTCTCGAGGAGAGTCTCTTGGATTAGGATTTTGAGTGACATTTCGACTCGACTCTCATGATTGCAGTACACAATAAATGTCATACCTCTTTTGCTGTATGTATGAAAAGGGATCCTGATAATTAGAGAAGTTGGATTCCTTTTGAGTAGAGCCCATTTGAGCTTAAAATTTTTGGACCACTAAAGCCTAGGATTCTTAATGAGACAAGTCTTTAAATTTGCACTTGCACGATCAGGGATTCAACCTTCTAACTCACTAAAATTTGCGTGGGGACAAGAAAAGAGCTAAGTATAGGGGTGTGATGAATCCATGATTCAAATACATTATATGGACCTCTTAGCAAAATCTCATTAATAAATCACTAATTAAACCCCTTAAAATCGATTAATTTAGGATTTAAAATCTGTAAATAAATAACCCTTGTAATTAATAGTTATTGAGCGTATTATGTTATGTGTAAATAATCTTTATTTTAACCAAACTCTTCATCTATTATATTCTTTTATTTATCGACTAACATGGCATCAAGAATTAAAATACATAAAAAGAGCAAAACTAAAAGAAATTGCAATAATCTTACTTTGTACAATTCGTATATATTTTATCTTTATTGTTTTATTTTTCTTTTTCTAACCCATAAAAAATCCAAAAAATTAGATTAATTGTGCATTTATTGTATATAAATTAATCCACTAATTAAAATCGAATAAAAAATAACAAAAAAAATCATAAAATTCAAAATAGGTATTTTATTATCCATAGAGTTCCTCCAAAAATAAATTTTGTATAGAGGATCTCTTTTGATTTTGGATCCTTTACAAAAGTTCTAGATCTCATCGAGACGAGAAACTTCAGTATTGACCACTTTTTTAGTTGACTTCATTTACTACTTCTTTTCTATTTTCTTTGATTTTTTATATTATTTTACTTTTATTTAATCCTTAATTTTATTTTTTTCATTTTCATTTTACTTTTATTATTTTATTTTAATTATTAGCTTTTATATTTTTTTCCTCTATTTCTCTTTTTTATCTTTTTCCTCTTATTTCTTTCTCTCTCTTCTATCTTATCTCTCCCCACTCTCTCTCTCTCTTCACCCCTATACCCTAGGTCACGTCAGAGCACATGATCCGTCCACCTCTCACCGCGGTAACATGTTCTGGATGTGACTCCTGTCCCCTCTCCTTCCTCCCCGTGGTTTCCTCTACTTCCGCCTTCACCTCATGCCGCCCTCCACTCACCCTCTCCAGCAATGCCTTTATCACCTCCGCTCCCCCACGACACCATCGCCTCCTCTCCCTCAACTACTCCTCCTCTCCTATTTAGCCTCCATCGTCGTCCTCCACATCACCCATTCACCAAATTGCAAGACTTCCCTCTCTAGCCCAGATCTCCTTGTAGGTGACAACAGCAAAGGTGTTGTCACCGGGCTACGACGAGGGAAGTTCCAGGTGAGATCTGCAGGTAGATATAAGGCCGTAAAGTCACTTCACGTTGCAGGAGCTCGGTCCATTCTTCATCAGAGACCTACAACAATGACCCAGCAAGAGCTTTTAGCTCCTCCTTAGGTGAATACAACTCCCATAGTCTTCTTCGATAAATCCACCATTCCAGAACCCATCTTCAATTCGACTCTACCTCAAGATCATCCTTCTCCAATTCTCCTTCTCTTCTTCCATGTCTCCCCCACCTCCGACCTTGCAAAGGTCATAGCCTAGTTACGCTCCCTATCCCTTGCCCTTGTCATCGGAGCTCTGCTCCCTATCCCTTGCCCCCATGTGTTGTTTGCTTGCATGTCCAGCAGCTCGCCCCATGTAAGAACTTCGTCGCTCCACCTTAGCTCGGTCATGTGTCAGACAAGCTCCACCTCAACGCTCCACCTCAAAGCTCCCTCGACCTACAGTTTCATCAACCAAGGTCGAGAGTACGCTCCACCTCCGCTCCTCTGCTCGGCCTCGTCGCACCCTCAGTTGAGTCCCATCGTCACCTCCAACGCTCGACCCGCCTCCAGCCACCGTTGGATCAGGCCCAAGCCATTGATCCAACGGCTAGCCCGTCACCACATGGGAGCCCGAGCCTCGGCCCAAGCCTTGAGACTCGGGTCGACCCAAGCCTCGCCAGCCCTCCATGTAGGCTGCTAGCCCTAAACCTCTAGCGCACGTGCTTAGCATGTACGTCTGAGGGAAAGTTGCAGCACCACCCCAGCCATTCTCCAGAACTTCAAAGCGGCCTAGGTTACACATATAGCTCACGTGACCTTGGGCAAATTACACGCCATCCCCCGCTTCCTCCAGGAATAACATGTATACCCTGCTTAGGTAACTTGCAGAAGACACCAGTCGATTCTCAAGAATTGCATATAAGCCCCTGTAAGGACTTATTAATGATAAGAAATTATAATTTCTTTACATTTTAGTCCCTGCTACTTCATTTTATCATATCTTACTCATTTGGACTCCGATGTTTTTGCATAATATGCCGTTTAAAAGCTAATTGAGTGCTCTACAATTATATATATCTTATAAATAGATCAAAGGCTATTTATTGATGATAATTATTTGAGTCTCAATCTGATCACTATAGGCTACATTCTGACTTATTTGTGCATTATTGAGAAGATTCTTGGTTCATTTTGCAGGGACTTGATTACGGAGCTTTGATTTTGATTAATTCTCCTGGATAATTATTGTTGAGAAGTTTTGAGAATTTAATCTGTGTAAGGGTTTATTGAAAAATAGCTTGATTGATTTATTATTTCTTGAGGAATTTTGCAAGCTTAATTTGAGATATATTTGTACTTTATTGTGAGGAATTGGATCTTTTGCAGGGACTAAATTGAGGATATTTATTGGATTTATTTCCTTGATATTATTGTTTCACTCTTTGAGGATTAAATCACAGGAAATTCAAGGATAATGTTTCTTAGATAGAATTATCAGTCGATCTTATCATTTGCAGAATTATTCCTTTAATATTCTTTAAGCATGCTGCTTGAAATTAAATCGAAAAATATTTCTGGATTTCATTTGGATTTGTGGTTCCATTTGAGGAATAATTGATTATTTTAACTAAGTATTGAAATTAAACAATCACAAGATCCCAGGCTCTATTGCTTTGCATTGCATTTTCATCATTACATCAAATTTCTTTTCTCTCTTTCTCGTGACACAGATATTAACATAACATTTAATTAATTATTGAAGTTAATTTAAAATCACAGAAATAAAAATATATGTTCACTATGTTCGACCTTGGTAAACTTACCAAGTAAACGTTCTTCACAATATTCATATTTCATGGTATTTCATTGATCGTTTTTCATCTCCTATACTACAATTATTGCTTATTAGAGAGATGAAAATGTAAATCATTAGCAACCTCGGTCAATCCTTGGTTCGTCAACTACTACTAGATTGCTTGAATTGATGTGAGGAGATGGTTGTTGACATCATTCTAAGTTGTATACTTCATATCTCCCTGTTATGGATTCTCGGCCTGTTGGGATTGTGGTCCCTTCACTCTTCCTGTAGGATCCATTTCTAGTTCTGCTTGTAGTTCTGGCTCTTGATCAGGCTCTTGATCTGAACGGTTGAATAAACCCTGATGAGTTTCTTGTTGAGCACCAAGCATTGAGATAAGTACGGGATTAAGATCAATCCCAGCTGGTTGTGGATGGAGCACATGATATTGACTAAAATTGATCTCCGTCCACAAGGGGTTAAATCTGGGATAAGAGTAATCCCGATTTATTTGGAAAGGAAGAGCTAGCTCGGCCTACGGGTCCATCCCGAACAACGGATATATTGGAGAAAGGCAAGTGATAAAAGACGAGAGGATCGGGAGTCCAAGGAAAAGTTTGCAAGATCTGAATCAGTTTTTTGGAGAGCACCCTGACTTATTGGATATGTCAGCGACACGGAATCGATGTGGGTGTCAACAAAGTCTCGACTAAACCATTCGTGGGTTGACATCTAAGAGGGTCAAAAAGAGATAGATAATGGATGAAAGATACATAGTTGAACAAGAAATAAAAGGAGTGTAAAATAGTAGACGGCTCAAAGTGAGCATGGGTCAAAGTGGAAAGGAAAATAGATGAAATAAAAAATGGTGCAAAGGCACGATATTTTTGATCTTGACCTTAACAAAAGTAATTAATCAAACCACAATATAGTAGATTAGACAACTCAACCCGTGAAGCCGTGAAGGTTCGGTAATTATCTTGGTATGTTTTAGATTGACTATCAGGTAATTATCTGTGAACAAGTCCTTATGCACTAATCCTATAGGAGCGAGAGTACTGTTGGAAGAGCATCTCGTACTTATCCTCCTCATTTAACATGTATCCTATACTTTTTAAGGTCCTTGTGTCCGGATATGGATTTCCTACTCATCCAAAGATTAAGAATGAGGAAATCAATAGTGGCAAAGCAAATACTTCGGGTCAAGACAACAATGGAATCACCCATGAGCAATCAAGAGCCTCCGCGGATGCGGGACGATGAGACAGACAACCTCGTGAGGGTGTGGCCTAAACTCAAATACTTCAAAAATGGTTGTTGTTCTACACAAGGCAAGAACACCGTCATCGACCAAGTCCTACTTACACACATACGATAGCAGCACCGGTATTTAGGAAATCCAGGTATACAACAAGGTAGTATCCAGGATGGGTTTCTGGCTCTAATCCTTACGATTGTGCTCTCTCACTTGGTAAGGACACCTCCTTCCTCAATAGTTCCTAAAAACAATGAGGGCTTTGCTCACCCAATGTAATGAATCCAATTAATCAATTTTATTTAGGTCAAGTATTTTTAGCAGTCCCTTTTTAAAAAAATTGTTATCACTTATTTTGATTAGATTCAATATAAGCACCAGACATTTTTGTTGGTTTTCTTTTAGACCTAGGTTGGAAAAATCAAAGGGAGAAGGCAGAAATGCAATGCAAGTCAAAAAACAATGATGAAAGCTCAGATAGAAGACTCAGAGTGATTCCCATTCATCTCCATATGGGATGCAAGGCGTGAATTTTTAAACCTAATCTATATGCAAATGTAATTAATGAAATCACCCTAAGATCAGGAGTGCTATTAGCAAGAAGAACTAAATGTCAAACCCTAGAATAATCACCCAAAAGTCCGATCTTGGAGACAGCCTCGGTTCCCACCACAATGGGTCCTGCTAGCGTTGTATGATGCCTCTCTCGATGCTCGATGATCACTCTAAGTTTTAACAATTATTTTTGCGCTAAGTCTAATCAAAATGTAATCTATGGGAACATGAATTGCCTTAGGGATGTGGACCTGGCTATCGAGCAAGCACACCTAGATCTAAGGGATCAATCATAGAAAACAAATAAAACAAAGGCAGAAAACTCAAAACATGGGAAACAAAAATTAGAGGTGATAAAAATCATGAAAAACTCGGTGAGCCTCCAAGTGAACAAACACTTGGAAATTAGGCTCGAGAGTCCAATAGTCCAAATACATGTTTTATTACAAATTAATTAAGCAAAAATACATGACACTCTTTCACCAAAAATAAAATGGAAGTCCTATGCTAAATTCTTCTCTCTCTCTCTTTCTCTCTCTCTCTCTCTCCTATTGGTCCACAAGTAGAAGGACCAAGTCTCCTTGACTCAGATTCCTCAACCACCTAGGCTGTCGCTGTCATCTAGAAGTTCCTTGCAAGAAAAATAGTAGAGACAAATATTAGCACAATAAACCATTATATGAACTAAGAGAGAAAATAAGTGTAGAAAAATAATGAAATAGAAATAACCCAAAATTCTATATTGTGTGTTGCTCCCTGGCAATGGTGCCATTTAATGACACAAATGTGGTGAGGGTCTAAAAAGTATCCTTAATGGAAAGCGAAGACAAAATGTAGCTGAGGCAATTGCTCACAAGATCACGTGGTCGATCAACAATCAACCCACATATAAATAGATCAATGTAAAGCAAAATCAAGTGGATCAAAAAATTTTATACCATAAAATAAAATGTATAGTGGACAAGTACCATACGGGTTGAACACAGGGAGAATGGGGGACAGACAACAAAATTGGCTAAAGAATGCAATAAATATTTTTGGGTTTTTAGGGATTTTAGAATTTTTGTTGGTTTTTAATTTAGATTTTTGTTATTGTAATTTTCTACGATTTTTTGTAACTTTTATTTTCTTTTTATACTTTCTGATTTTTTTATTTTTTTAATATGTATAAAGAATGAATAAGTAAATATAGATAAACTTAAAAGTAAAGAGCTTTTTATTTATAAATATAGCTATAAATACTCAAAAATCACAAAATAAAATATTTTTTGCATTTTAATTATGTTTCTCTATTTTTTATATTTTTTTATATTTGTACTATTTTTTAAATTAAAATAGTAACTAAGATAAATAAATCGGAATGTTTTGGAAATTAAAAATAACTTTATATCCCAAAATTTTCCAAAACTATTTTTAATATGTAATAAATACGATAGACTAAATTCATAAACAAAATGAATATTTTTGGAATTTTTTATAATTTTGATAAGTATTTTGGATATTTTTATTTTTTAGTGTTTTTCTTGTTCTATTTTTAGGTATTTTTGGTCTATAGTTGCACAATAGGACAATAAATAAAATATAATTTTTTTGAAATTTTTTCAAAATATTTTATATTTTTTGGATTTTTAGTGGTCAAACAAGGAACAAACTCGTGCCATCACTGAAGAGACAAGATTAGGCAATGAATGGCTATGATATGGGGGTCCTAGAAGAAGAAAGAAAAAACAAAAGAATCGGCCTCATTCATTATCTAAGCGAAAGAAGTAGATGGGGCTCACGAGCATCAAGTAATTACAGACTCTTCGATTCTTTAATTTTTATTTTAAGAAATAGAAAATAACCCCTAACTACTTAAACAAAAAATATTAATCGATATAGATATCATGTATTTATAGGAATTTTTTACGAATTTTCAAAGGCTTGGAGCTTTTTTTAACAAAATAAAATAAACATAAAGAAATTGCAACCTGGTAGGGACCTATATGAAATTTAGCGAAAATATTCTTCAATTCCAAAATCCTTAAAGAAATGTAGGGTTAATCATGCAAAAATACCAGAATATAATCTATTTAATATCTTGGCAGGGGTTTAATTACAATATACAAAATATGTGAGGTTCTCTTTTCAAAGTTTCCAAAAATATAAAAATGGAATAAAAAATTACAAGACTGCTTTGAAATAATAAAAGACAAGGGCCCTTCTGCAAAATTCTCACAATTCACGCGCACAGGAACTTGAGGTGATGTGGTGAAGGATCTAAATGCAATATCGGTAAACGTTGGGTGCCATCACAGAAAATATATAATTGTTTAAAAATATTACACGACTAAATGAAAATAGCCAAAAAGGTGGGGATTGGATGTGCAAATCCCCCCCTCTGTGCGTTGGATTAAGAGGCATGGATGACTTCACTAGACGTGTGGCATGATCTCCTTGCGCGATGATGGTTGGGCCTTGGACATCTGAGATTAGATCCTTGGGAGGCATCAACGGCCAGGGCTTGATGATAGAGATTTTTTGTGCGGATCTAAAAATTATCCTCACGGTGTGAAGACAAAGTATCGCTAAGGCGACCCACAAGAAATCCCAAGTCAATCAACAAGTACCCTCAATACAAAATTAATCAATGAATGGAAAAAATGTGAAGTACAATTTATTATATTCTACAAACAAAGATGTATAATATGTAAGCATGTAGAGGTTTAACCACAAAGAGCAAGCATGGTAGCCTATGTTTATTATAATAAATAACGAATGATTAATAAAGGTATATTTGAGCAACTGTCCGCTAAATGAATCAATTAAGATTTTTGTGGGATTTAGGTTTCATGATTTTTTATGTTTTTAATTTTATAAATTTTATTTTATTTTTATATTTTTTTATTTTTAATTTCTTTTTCTATTTAATACAATAAAGGCTTATGTAGATTACATATATAATACAAGGCAATAAAACTATAAATACTACTAAAACAACCAAAATTAGCAGAATAAAATGTTTTTGTATTTTTTATTTTTTTCTATTATTTTTTGTAATTTTTTAGATGATTTTTTGATAATTTATATATATATTTTAAGTCAAAAATATCCCAAAATATGGATTAAATAAATAGACTTGATTTTTTTACAAAAATATTAAAGCGTTCAAAAGAAAATACATGACTAAACAAAAATGACAAAAAGGTGGGCCGAGATTATGCAATTTACCCCCTAAAGCGTGCGGGTGAACAGTCGGATGATCTTCACATATTCACGTGGCAGCTTCAGAACGACTGATACCCCTTCATCAGTTGTGCTAGGATTATATCTTTTGGGATGAGATCGATGGTGGAGGTTCTTCAAAATCCAACGGTGGTTGGACAATATGGGACTTGGCTCAAGATCGGATGGCGTTGAGGGTGTCTGCAACAATTGGTGAAGAACTCGGCTGAGCTGAACTTTGATCAACATTATATTCTTCGTTCGGTATCCTCTATTCCTTTGAAGGGTTCTACAGATCCTTGGGAGGAACGCACGTCTCCATGTTGTCCAAGGTAGTCCAGAACCCATTGATAGGGCCCTGGTGAAGGCATGAAGAATGAGGCACCTAGAGGAGCTCCTCCTCAAATCGACCTCCAGATGAGGCTCCTTTAAGCACATGACCTACATAGAGAAATCATGGGTCGAGGGAAAAATGCCTCGACCCGATTACACGTGTAATGGAGGCGAGATGGGTGCGGGAGGCAACACTCATGCGAAGGCAGAGGAGCACGAATCGATTAACTAATCTGGTTGTGATCAGGTTACGTCGAAGGGTTGAGAACGTGGAGCAGTGTTGGGGGAAGCGAATGGGTCGAGAATGGGGGTCGGATACAGTTGGAAACACGGTGAACAGGGCCGGAGCTTAGAGCTCCAACGATCTTTGATTTTGATATCTAGACTAAACTATTGATCCAAAGATGAATAAAGGGAAAGAAATTAAAAGCTAAGATTAAACCTATATAAAAGGGATAAATGTCCAGCTCATACCTGTTGTGCACCTAGGAGCAGAGGTGTCACCAGAGCTCCACCTTGGATCGCCTCCTCTCCTTTAAGTGTTGCCTCAACCTCGGGGGATGCTTCCTCTGTCAACATGAACACACACAAGAAATGAGGGGTTTTAGGGCTTAAAGAAGGATCAAAATGAGATAGGAAGGAGGAGATTTTATTTATACACAGAGATAGGGGTCCTTATTGACCAACAATTTCTAATAAATAGGAATTATGCTCAAGGGATTAAGGATCTTGGCATGTATGAGGGTCGACCAGAGATTGATTTGCGTGAGAAATCAGATCGATGGTCCACATAGACCGCAAGAGGACAAAATAAATCAGAAAATAATAAATAATAAAAAATAAAATAGTAAACAAATTAATTAATAAAATTTATAAAATAAAAAATATTTATTATTTTTTGTAGTATTTAAATCTGATATTTATTTATTTTTATGGAGTTATTTAGTATGAGTTAGTATATACAAGTATAGTACAAGCGGGGTATTCCCTTCTAAGTTCAAGTACAACCAGCTCAAGAAGAGGAGGTGGGGAGGAGAATGGACAATAGCTAGTGTAGCTACATATCCTGGGATGCTTGATCAGTGTAGCCAATTAACCCAGCTGCAGGCTCACATGAATATGACTTTGAAGCTCAAGCTTTCTTATTCGACTATACAATTTTATACATAGTCTGGCGGGCATTTTATTTTCAACCAGGTCTGTCCAATTTTTTGGAGTTTTTATTGCATTTTTAATACTATATACAATGGCATTTACATAAGGACTTTTTCCTCTTGAGACATTAGACTATCGCTTTTTTGAAGCTTTATTGCAACCCACAACTTCTGTCTTTAGACCTCCTCGCCACTGGATAGGGTTGGGGTACAATGGCCACATATTTGTGACTTCTAATGTGTCCATTGTCGTGTGTCTCATGTCGTAAATCCAACTCTCTACCACTTCAACTAAGGTAAGCAAAGCGTAAGGTGCAAATGTGCAAGATAGGTTATTATCAACAAGAGTCATGCGTGTATTCCGAATTACTCTACTTATGTCATCAAGATGTCATCGAACCAAGTTTTGTGGTTTCAAAGAATTAAGTCTAGTAGACCTGAGGTGCCTCAATTCCAGTTCCTATAAGCTTCCATTGATTAGATGGGTTAAGGTCTAACTAAGCTCTAATCTTCGGAGTTTACTTATACTAGTTCAATTGTCATCATCAATACCCAAAATGCAAACGTTATGGACAATGCAAGAAAAAAATTTTGTTATGCAATTTTCTGATTTTGAATTTTTCGATGGGTTTTTGAAAAAGTTTTGCAATTTTTTATGCAGCTTTTGAAAAAATACAAACGTTTTTGGGATTTTTAGTTTTGCAAAAGTTTTAGGGATTTTAAAAAATAAAGGGTTTTTGGAACAAAAAGGTATGTGTAGATATTTACACCAGAGTGCATCTTTTATTTACAATAATCTGGATTCAAAAATTTACAAATTTGTATATACAATGTTTATAAAGGTTCTTTATTTGCTTGCATTATGTACATAGTTTTCCAAATAATTTGAAAATATTTTTGCAAATATTTTGAAAACTTTATTTTACAAGTTAATTTGATAAATGATTTTTGCAAATATTTTATAAAATTTGAAAATCATTTTGTAAAGTTTTTTCAAAGAGTATGTATAGATTTTTCAAACTATTTTTGCAACCATTTACCGAACATTTTCAAATAGATTTTCAAAACATTTTATTTCAAACAAAGAAATAAATTTGTACAAATAAAACATTTTTACAAAGGTTGAATATATTTTACAAAATATTTTCCTAACATTTTTCAAAAGAATTTTCAAAGAATTTTCCAAACCATATTTCAATCATTTTGCAAACATTTTTATCCTAATTTATTAATTAGTATATATATAAAGGATTTTAGTGAATTTTATACAAGTATGTGCTTTATAAATAATTGGTTGTATTTTAGATATACTTACTAAAAATACAAAGTATGAGTTATGGCTAACGTATATACAATATATATACAAGACCCCTATACTTAGCTTGAGTTATGTCCTCATAGATCGAAGAGAAAAGAAAAGACATAACTTGTACTAAGTATAAAAGAGCCTATACTACAATGACTAAAGAACTAAGACTGAATCAATGAGAAGTCGACCGTCTCCCATATACTTAGGATCAACCAGTCCTATGTATAGCATATTGTAGCTACATGCAGGGAGGGTCGAGGGTGGGAATGGATAACTCAATGACTCATCGTATCTCCCCCTATACTTAGGGTAAATCCCTAAGTATAGATAGGAATATCAACTAGAGAGGAGAAAGGTGAGGGGACAAAGAATGAACAATGGGGCCCACTCATCCCCCCTATACTTAGGTTGTAGCATATCCTAAGTATGGAAGTGATGATTGAAACGAATGAAAAAGGAAAAAGGGAAAGAAGAAAATAACAGAAGAAAAGAAGAAAACTAAAGAAAAAGTTTTTGAGGAGCATTATCTGTATATTTTGATGTTGTTGAAGTTGTGGAGACTTCTTCATTGATTATAACTTAAACTGATTCGATAATAGCCAAGAAAGTGTTACGCTCAAGGTACGGCTTCAGTAACTACCCATTGACGACGAACGGTTGTGCGTCAGGTGACAAATCTGATATCAAGATGCTTCCATTGTCACACACTTTTTTCACTTTGAATGGTCCTGTCCACTTACATTTTAATTTTCCCGGTAATATATTCAACTTTACGTCGAATAACCACACTTTCTATCCAGTCTCGAAGCTCTTTCGTCTGATATGTCGGTCACGCCAGCGTTTAACCTTATCTTTGTACGTTAAGGTGTTATCATAAGCATAGTCCCAAAATTTCGCGAGCCTTCTTAGATCCATTTTTCTTTATTGACCACCTTTCTGTGAGTTAGGTTGCAAATGTTGACTACCATAATGATTTGTGAAATCTATGACTTGTGAATTAGCTCAACGGGAAGATGGCACGATTTTCAATACACAAGACGATAGCACAACATTCCCAAGGGAGATTTATAGGTGGTCCTGTATGCCAAAATGACGGAGTCCAAGAGTTGGGACCAGCTCTTTCCTTTTGACCTCACAAGATTCTGCAAGATTTTCTTGATTTCTTTGTTCAATCGCTATGTCATACCATTGGTCTGAGGATGATAAGGAGAAGTGACTCGGTGCTTGATATCGTACTCCTTCATTAATTTTCTGACCTCTTTATTTATGAAGTGACTACCCCTGGTAGATATGGGGATCTTTTGTATCTTGGAGCACGAAATGATATTCTCTCTCAAAAATCGACAAACTGTACGACTATCTACAGCTCGGGTGGGAATAGCTTCAACCCAATGACTCACATAATCAATGGAGAGAAGGATGTGCTCAAATCTGTGACTATTGGGAAAGGGTCCCATGAAATCGATGCCCCAAGCATTGAATACCTCTGAAATATGAATGAATTTCAAGGGCATCGAGTCTTGAGTTGTGAGGGTACGTCCAATTGTCTAATAGTCAGTGCAGCGCTTTACATAAGCTTTGGCATCCTTAAATAGTGTTGGCCGCCAGAGGCCAAACTATAGTACTTTTGCTTCTGTTCTGTCTCTAGAGTGGTTTCCACTAGATTCGAGCAAGTGACAATGCTCGAAGACACTTTGATGCTCCGCCTGAGAGATACATCGATGCCAAATGCAGTCTACTCCTTCCTTGAATAAGAGTGTGTCTTCCCATTGGTAGAAATGAGTGGTGGACAAGAACTTGCCCTTCTTGATCTTGATATAATCTTGCGAGACTACACCCAAGACGAGGTAGTTCACATATCGACATACCAAGGGGGAGAATCCACGGCAAGAATTGACTCGTCAGGAAAGGTGTTTGTGATGGGTGCACTGCTCAGTGGAGGCTCTTGATGTTCAATTCTTGAGAGATGATCTTCTACCACATTTTGAACTCCAGGTTTATTTTTAATTTCCAAGTCGAACTCCTGGAGGAGAAGGATCCATCTGATCAATCTAGGTTTAGCATCCTTCTTCTGTTGTACGTATTGGATAACAAAGTGGTCAGTATAAATTGTGACTTTAGATCTAAGAAGATAGGATCTGAACTTGTCAAGGGCGAAAACTACGACCAACAACTCTTTCTCTATAACAATGTAATTTTGTTGTGCTTCATCTAATGTCTTGCTGGTGTAGTGAACGACATAGGGCACCTTGTCTTTCCTTTGTCCTAACACACACCCAACTGCAAAGTCTAACACATCCATTGTGATATCAAAGGGTAGAGATCAATCCGACAGTTGTAGGACTAGAGCTTGAGTGAATAGCTC
Organism: Ottelia alismoides; assembly: GCA_037367405.1. Taxonomy (NCBI): domain Eukaryota; kingdom Viridiplantae; phylum Streptophyta; class Magnoliopsida; order Alismatales; family Hydrocharitaceae; genus Ottelia; species Ottelia alismoides. The sequence goes on along the minus strand of JAZKJV010003927.1, from coordinate 1,656,607 downwards.
TTTCATCTAATTGAAAGAAAGGATAACATGTTGATCAACATTGAACTCAGTCTCCTTACACAATAATTCAGTTAGATGCCAGGTAATGCAGTTGAAATCTTTGATGAAGAGTCTGTAGAAACCCACATGCCACAGGAACAACCTCACATTTCTAACATTCTGAGGTGGCTCAAGATTGGCGATAACATCCATCTTTCCTGGGTCGACTTCCATGTCGCGCTTGGAAATGGTGTGGCCTAGCACAATCCCTTCAGTAACCATGAAGTAGCCCTTTTCCCATGATAGTACGAGATTAACTTCCCAACATTTATGAAGTACCCTATCTAGGTGTTGAAGACAAGAATCAAAGATGTCACCGTAGACAGAGAAGTCATCCATGAACACCTCGAGAAAATTGCCAACCATATCAGCAAAGACTGCAAGCATGCACCTTTGGAAAGTGGCAGTGCATTGTACAAACCAAAGGCATTCTCCTGAAAGCGTAAGTGCCAAACAGGAAAGTGAAGGTAGTCTCTCTCTTGATCCTCTGGGGAATTACCACTTAGTTGCACATGGAATACCCATACAGAAAGCAGAAGAACTCCTTGTCTGCCAATCTTTCCAAAACATGATCAATAATGGGCAAGGGGAAGTGGTCCTTCTTCATTGCAGCATTGAGGCGACGGTAGTCAACACACACACGCCAAGATGTTGATACCTGAGTGGAAATCTCCTCTCCTCTTTCATCTATAACCACGGTGAGCCCAGATTTCTTTGGAACTACATGCAAGGGGCTTACCCATTTTGAATCGGAGATGGGGTAAATTAAACATGTGCCACACCACTTTGTGATTTCTTTCTTGACAATGTCACGCAAATTAGGGTTCAGCCTTCTCTAAAATTCTCGAGATAGCTTGGCATTATATTCCAAATAAATGTGTTGTGAATACAAAGAAGGATTTATCCTGCAAAGGTCTGATACATGTTAGCCAAGTGCCTTGCCGATTTTCTCTAGAACCTTGAACAGTCGTGATTCCTGATCCGAGGTCAGCCTGTTGCTGATGATTACCGGATACATTTTCTCTGCACCCGCAAGGAAAGCATACTTGAGACATGTTGTAAGCAGCTTTGATTCGGGTTTTGATCGAGATTGCTTCTCAGTTACTTCTGAAAATGAAATGGTAGGTGAGTGATCGACCATGACTTTAGAGGTGCTACTCACCTTGATCACTAGTGGCTCTACTGATAATGTACTGAACAAATCATTAATGAATTCATTATGTTCAGAAGGGCATGAATCTTCTACCTCAAAAAGGTCCATTAGCAAGTAAGACTTTACCTCCCAAGTGACATTGGATCATGTATCGAATGTGTTGTATAGGTTCTCCTCTTGAGAGAGAATTTCTCGAACCCATTTGGCATTCAAAGAAATCTTTGTATCTCTGATCTCTATAATAAAGTCACGGTCTACCTCATACGGTTCTACTTGATATTTATCAGACAAGGCCTTTGGTTTTCTAACCATATCCATTGTGATTTTGTTGCTCCTCGAGCAGAACATGATCTTCCCAGACCCGTAGTCAACCATGGCCTTTGCAGTTCGCAGGAAAGGCTAGCCAAGAATAATCAGGATCAGAAGTAAGGGTACAGAAGAATACATATCAAGGACTATAAAATCTACAGGAAACTACATGTCCTGCATCGTTACGACAACGCCCTCCAATAGAACCTGGGGTCGCGTGATTGATCGATCAGCGAACTGAAGGATCATGTGTGTTGGCTTGAGCAGTCCCAGCTTAAATTCTGTGAGCAATGAGGTAGGAATGAGATTTATTGAAGAGAAACCAAAGTTCACTCGAAGACTTGGTCAGAAATCTTGCATCTGATTAAGGGTGCTCCTTTGTCTTGCTTCTTCTCCAGGAGATTACTGATTGCTGCCACTATAGCCACAGTGAGGACATGCTTTTCTACTAGCCGGTGTGTGTTGTTGAAGTTTGACTGATGCTTGTTTGTACATGCTTCATTCAAGCCCTTCTTCATGGCAGGCATATATTACATGGCTCTAAGCAAGGGTAATTCAATAGTGAAGTTGTTAAGAATATCCACAACACATGGATCATATAATGCATTTTTTTATCTTTTATTTTTTTGGATTTTTTATTGCATCAAGAAAAGTCATATGTACAAAACTGAAATAAAAAATACTATTTTTATTTACATCATAAGTCTTGTCCACAACATGTTGTACAACTGGACTACAAAAAGGTGCACAAGCTGGAGCTAGGGGTGGACATCAAAAAACTACGGTCTCCGCTCTGTCAGATGGCGCTGGACCGACTGATGTAGCTTACTCCTCCATGGTTGGCGCAGCTTCACATTGACTGCCATCATCTTTTTGGTCTTTTTCTTTTCTTTTTTGATTTTTTGTTCTTTTTGTTGGAGTCTGTGGTGGTTGGTAGCTAGCATGGCTCCTCCTCCTTTTTCCTCACCCGAACCTGTAGCTAGCACGACTGATGCAGAAGACAACGATTCACCAGATGAAGCTTTATTCTTCCCCCTGATAGTGGCAGGCGGAGACAAGGTCCTATCGCTTCTAAGAGTAAAAACATTAGATAAAACAAAGTCACAATCATCTGACTCTACAGGCATAGACGGGACTTCACATTCTACATGCTCTCTGTGCTTAAAGTTATTGGGGTTGGCTTTTGCCTGAGCAGAGATTGGAGTTTTCATGTCCATGAGGTCATCTAGCTTCTGAGTCATCCCTGCTAGGCCCTTGACTAACAAGGCCAGACAGTTGAGGCTCGAGTTCACAAGAACCACCTTGAAGGGTTTGACGTGCTTCCCACGTTGTGGTTGATGGTGTGAAGGCTAAGAAGGGTGCTACTGATATTGTTGCTGAGGTGGAGGAAGTTGATATTGATGCTAGTGATGAGGAGGATACTGCTGATGAGGTGCAGCTGCATACGACTGGTATGGCTAGTACGGACAGTATTGCTGCTATTGGTATGACTGGTTATGTCTCCAATTGTTATGATACTACGGAGACTGATGGTACTGAGGTTATTGGTGAGACTGGATGAATCTCCCCCCTTGATGCTAAGGGAATGGGCGAGAATGGTTGGCCTTGCTGAGGTCCGCCTAGACGGGCCAGCTACATGTCATTCGACCAGACTCCATTCACCTCTTGAATGAGAGACGGTAGAGGAGAGAATGGTTCATAAGGAGACTGTACTTCTAGCTGGTAAACAACCAATTGTTACTGCTACGATCCCTGATCGGGAGTCTGCACATAGTACACGTGCTGGACCGCTAGCTGTTGTGGAGTGGGTTGAGGCTGATGCCGCATGGGCTGCTCTTCTTTCTTCTCAGCAGGAGTCTCAGACGGTGGAGTCCTTGAGTAGCAGGCACTGATGTTACTCACAACAAGTCAAGTTACTTGGTTATCTTATCCAAATTGTCCAGATTTTGTGTTGTTTGTTCGATCACAACCAATTTTTCATGATCATGTGATCATTTCTCAATGATATCAACTTTGGAGAGATGGCCCCCGATGATGCTGAGATTGAAGATATCATTGCTCTCTGCCTTGTGAGGCGTTGCCATGTGCATTGACTTCTGAAAGACATGGGGATGTCTCTAATAAGCACGGGATGAAGAGAGGGTGGCCTCTCCTTCGGCCATCTCTTCAAAATCTACCAGACTACATTTTCATCTTTGTTAAATGGGATCCCCCCACAGGAAGCATCAACTAATCTCTGACTTTCAATATTCAAACTCCCAAAAAGGTGTCGGACCAAGCAGGTCCTCGGTATTTTATCGTGGGGGCATTTCTCCTACAGATCAGTGAATCGCTCCTAGGCTTCATGAATGGACATGTGGGCAGCCTGAGAGAAGTTGCTAATCCTAGCTCGCATCTAGTTGAGTTGATTGAAAGGGTAAACCTTGTGAAGGAACACACTATTAAGTTCCTCCAAGGTCGTTACAACCTTTCCCAAATGGTTGACTTAGTACAAGGCCTTGTCTTGGAGACTCAAGGAGGATGTGGTCGTCATGACTACACCTAACGAGATGTTAGGGTAGTATGTAGTTCTGCATATGCGAGAGAATTGTTGTAGGTGAATGTTGGGCTCCTCATTAGTATTCTCGTAGAATGATGGTAGGAGCACACGGAACTGAGGCTTTAGCTCAAAGTGAGTGTGCATCGGTGGGATACGAATCCACTCGATCATCTGGCTATCTCCAGGGTTATATGTCTCTTTCAGTGTAGGTTTGGGGTTCCCATTCCTTGCACCCTCTTCTTCTTGATCATCACGGGGTCTTTCATCCTTTCCTCCTCCTCATGGTATGTTTCTCATATCAGCTAGCATATCTTGGAATGTGGTCTGTACCAGGGCCTGCTCAGTTAGTTGTTGCTGGATGGCTTGGATGGAAGCAAGTAACTAAGCGTTCACTTGATTATGATATGGTGCTTTGCCCTGCTCTGGTTGGGGAGGTTGTTGTCCTTTTCCTTTGCCATGAGGAGCAATCTTTGGGTCTGATCATGATGAAAGAATTTCCAGATTGTGATCCAAGTCCGACTTCTATCTACAATGCAAGAGGAATCCTAATCAGACCACTGTGAAATTGAATCCTATATGAAGTGATGTGTCTGAGATTAAGGTCGATCTCAGATAGTTGTGAATGGAGCAAAAGATGTAGACTAAAATCGACCTCCATTCGCAATGGGCAGAACTGGGACAAGAGTGGTCCCAATTTATTAGGAAATAAAGAGAATGGAATAAAGAGAACGGAAACAAAATGAGGAGTCTGGAGATCGGTTCGCAAGGCCCAACTCGGGTTCTCGGAAATTGCCTCGAATTATTGGCAATGCCATGTCCATGGAATCAATGTAGGCATTGGCGGAGTCCCGACTAGACTATCCATGGATCGACATCATGAAGAAAAAGAAGGATCGATGTAGGACGAAGGATACGATGGTCAAGGAGGCATAAAAAGGGATGTAAAATAGTAGAAAGGCTCGAAATGAGCAGGGGGTCAAAGAGGAAACACATAAGACAAAATTTGCACAAGTGCACAGGACTTGATCTTTGAACCTTAATCTAGATCCATACAATACACACTACAAAATTGGGTTCACCCACTCTACACATGTGAAACTGTAAAGGGTCAGCTATTTTCATCTTTTCAATTTAGAGTTGTTATTTCAGACATATCTTTTAACAAGTCCTTAGATGCTACCCCTATAGGAGCGAGATTACTGCCACAAAAGTATCTCGTACTTGTCCTCCTCCTTTGTAACCTATAGTCTGCACTTTTTGAAGTCATTGTAACCCTTCCTGGATCCCTACTCAGCCAAATAATAAGAGGGAGGGAGACAATAGGAGAAACCACTATTTCGGACCTCACTCGCAATGGAATCACCTGTGAGCGTGCAAGGACCTACTCAGATGCGAGACGATGAGACAGACACACCTGTGAGGGCATGGCCTAAGATCGGTATTTCAAACAAGGTCGATGTTCTACACAAGGTGAGAATGTCATTGTTGACTAGGTCCTACTTGTCCACGTACGATAGAAGTGCCAATACTTCGAAAATCCAGGCGATACACAAGGCAGCTACAGACTGGTTTTTTGGCTCTAATCCTTAGATGGTTTGCCTCATTCATGGGAGGGGTTTTGGTCCCCTCTTAAGGTACCTGAAAACAATGAGAACTTTATGAACCCCAAACAATACTATCCATTACATATTTTAATTAAGGTCAAAGTTTATTTAGCAATCCCCTTGTTTTAGATTTTTGGTTTTTACCTTTTTAGATATTTTGCGTACAAGCACCTCATGATTTTGTGAATTTTCATTTAAGTCCTAGGTGCTCAAAATCAGAGGGAGATATCAAAAAAGGAGTGCAAGTTTATTCGGTAATGGAAATCTCATCATTGAATCGAATGATGCATGCAGAATTAGAGGACTTATAATGCTTCCCATCTCTCTCCATGTGGTTTGCAAATTAGAATTTTTAAACTTATCTACATGGAGGTGTGAATCGATAAAATCACCCTAAATAGTAGCTATTATTAATCTTGAAGAACCATATGCTAATTTTTCAAAAATGAACCTGAGAGTCCGGACATGGAGACACCTCGATGCCCGCCACAATAGATATTGCTAGCATTGTATATGCCTCTCTCAACGTGTGGGCTCAAGTCCAAATAGCTAACAATTATTAACTTGACTAGATCCACACGTAGAAGACTATATGAACATGATTTCTGTCCGGGTTTGGACCTAATTATCAAGACAAACAACCCTATATCTAAGGGTTCCATGCACACAAAACAAATAGAAAAAGGCAAAAAACTCAAAACATCGGGAAACAAATAAATGGAAGCGAGGAAAACTTGAGAAAAAAACCACGACGAGGCCCCCAGGTGAACAGAAATGCGGTTAGTGGACCTCGTTAAGTATAGTAATGTCTAAGTCCAGAAATTATTACAATTAATAAATTAATGCATCACTCTCTCACTAAAATAAAATAAAATCCTAAGCTATCATTTATGCTAAGTGTCTTCCTTACTATGCTTAGCCTCTCTTACTGGCCATGGCAAGAAGGCTATTCTCCACCATGCTCGACTGCATCAACTACAAAGAAGATGTCCTCGTGTAGCGGGCCCTCGCATCAAAAAAACAAAAGAGGTATTAGCACAAATAATCAAATAATCTGTATAAATAACGTAAGAGCTATCAATATGTACAAAGTAAAAGAAAGAAAGAAAAGCAATATACAAGAAAAATAAAATAAAATTATGCACAAATTAGGATACCACACATTGCTCCCTAGCAACGGGGCCATTTGATGATAGAGATTTTTCATGCAGGTCTAAAAATTATCCTCACAAAGTGCAAACACAAAGTGTCACTGAGGCGACCCATAAGAAATTCCAAGTTAATCAACAAGTACCCACAATACAAAATTAATCAATGAATGGCAAAAATGTGAAGTACAGTTTATTATACTCTAGAAACAAAGATGTATAACATATAAGCATGTAGAAGTCGAACCACAGAGAGCAAACATGGTAGCCAATGTTTATTAATTATAAATAAATAATGAATAATTAATAAAGGTATATTTGTACAACTGTTTATTAAATTAATCAATTAAGGTTTTGTGAATTTTAGGTTTTATGATTTTTTATGTTTTTAATTTTTTAATTTTTACTTTCTTTTTATATTTTATATTTTTTTATTTCTTTTTCTTTTTAATATAATAAAGGCTTATATAAACTATATATAATACAAGGTAATATAATTATATATACTACTAAAAATAACCAAAATTAACAGAATAAAATGTTTTTGTACTTTTTATATTTTCCACTGTTTTTTAATTTTTAAATGTTTTTTCTAATTTTTATATATTTTCAAAGTAAAAAATATCTAAAAAAATCGAGATTAAATAAATAGGCTGAATTGATTTGAAGATTAAAAATAGAAAAAAGTCTCAAACTTTCTCCAAATCAATTTTAATATATAGATAATATATAATTACAGAATAGAAATTAATATTTTTGGGAGTTTTGGTGATTTTTTATAATTTTTAAAGGATTTTGCATCTTTTTAATTTTAATAATTTCCTTTTTATATTTTTAGGGTTGTTGGTCTGGATTTGTAAAATACTATAATAAAAACATAATTTTTTAGTATTTTTCAAAAAGGTTTTATATTTTTTATGGGTATTTTACTGTAAATAGGTACAAAACATTTTATTTTAGATTTTTAGAAAAATAGGAAAAATGTGTGAAATGCAAAAATAATTATGTACCGTAAAGAGAATGCAATTAGGCATCTAACCCTATTTTTCATAATTTTTGGAGCACACTTGATATTTTTAGAAAATAGAAAACAATCACAAAAATTGTTGAACTTGCAAGGGTATAACTGTAATTAAAAAAGTATGAGGTCTATTACGCAAATACTCAAAAGTTTTCAACTGAATTACAAATTTTAAATATAAATGGACAATTACAAAAACCCGCAATAGTATACATGCAAAATGCCCAACCCACGTGGAATGACACTTGAGTTGATCTAGATTGGACCCAAATGTAATATTACTTAAGCACATGGGTTCACTTGCAAATTTTACAAAATATAAAAGCATTCAAAAGAAAATACAGAACTAAACAAAAATGATAGAAAGGCGGTGGAGAGATTCTTTAATTTACCCCATAAAGCGTGTGGGTGAACGGCCGGATGATCTTCACTTATCCACTTGGTGGCTTCAGAACGGTTGGTACCCCTTCGTCGGTTGTGTCTAGGATTAGATCTTTTGGGATGGCATCAATGGTGGAGGTTCTTCAAAATTCAACGATGGGTGAACAATCTAGGACTCGGCTCGAGGTCGGACGGTGTTGAGGGTGTCTACAAGAACTGGTGAGGAACTCAACTGAGCTGAACTTCGGTCGGTGTTATTTTCTTCCTTCGATGTTCTTTAGTCCCTGGAAGAGTTCTACAGATCCCTGGGAGGAATGCATATTTCTAGGTAGTCCGGAACCCAATAATAGGGCCCCAGTGATGGCGTGAAGAATAAGGCACCTGAAGGAGCTCCTCCTCGAATCAGCCTCCAGATGAGGTTCCCCTAAGCACAGGACCTGCATAGAGAAATCACGGGTCGAGGGAAAAATGCCTTGACCTGATTAAGCATGGAATGGAGGAGAGATGGGTACATGCGACGATGCTCTGGAGAAGGCAGAGGAGCACATGTCGATTCAGAGATCTGGTGGTGATCAGGTTGAGTTGAAGGGTCGAGAACGTGGAGCAGCGATGGGGCGGCAGAACAGGGTCGGAGCTTGGAGCTCAGGTGATCTTTGATTTTGAGATCTAAACTAAACTATTGATCCAAAGATGAAATAAAGGGCAGGAAATTAAAAGCTAAGATTAAACATATCTAAAAAGGGATAAATGCGCAGCTCATATATGGTGTGCACCAAGGAGCAGGGGTGTCGTGAAGCTCCACCTTGGACCACCTCCTCTCCTCCTAATGCTACCTCGACCTCGGAGGATGCTCTCTCTGTCACCGGAAGCACACACATGAAATGAGGGGTTTTATGGCTCGAAGAAGGATTAAAATGAGCTAGAAAGGAGGACGTTTTATTTATACTCAGAGGTGGGGGTCATTATTGACCAGTGATTTCTAATGAATAGGGGTTATGCACAAGCTATTAAGAATCTAGGTGTCTATGAGGGTCGGTCAAAGATTGATAAGCGTGAGAAATCCGATCAATGGGAGTGGTTGATCATCCCGGAAAAAGGGAGTAAAAGCAGGGAGGCGACACATCTGACAGAGTAGAGGCGCTAAAGGCTCAATTAACCGGAGATCAACAAAAACCATCCTCTCATTTGTCCACAAAAACCGCTAGTGGACAAAACAAATTAGAAAGAAGAGATAACAAAAAATAAAATATTAAATGAAATAATTTTAAAAAGTTATAAAATAAAAATATTTGTTATGTTCTATAGTATTAATCTGATTTTTACTTATTTTTATGGTGTTATTTTGTATGAGTTAGTATTTACAAGTATAGTTATAGGTATATTTACCTATATATAGCTTATTTTATTTTTTTTGTATTTAAATTTTATTATTTTATACACTTAATATGTATATTTATAATTTATTTTTCTGTATACAAATATATTTTTGTTGTGTTTTTATTAGGTTATTTTTACATTTAAATAAATAGATGTGCTTATTACATAGGTATATGTATAGTACATGCATCTATGTGTTTTAGTATGTTATTTTATTTTATTGTTTTTCTATATGCTTTTGTTTTATTCTAAATATGTACATATATTATAAATAATATCAAATTAAAGAAATATAAAATAATGCAAGATATAAATAATAAATAAAATGAACATTTTATTCAGATATATAGTACAATCAGGGTCCAAAACCTAACTCTTGCATTTGAACTTCAAATTAAATGAAACCACCTTCAGTAAATAGCTAAATAAAAGTTATATATATTTAGAGATGATTTTGATGCATTTTGAGTTTTATATAGAAGATATGGGTCTGTGAAGTTTGGGTTTTGGAATCTTATTCAGGGTGAAGAATGAATATTATATATTTTTTAGATAAAATCATTTTTTTATTTTTCTTTTATTCCGATCTACAACTTTCATGTATAAAATTTCTTTACTTGATGTATAAATAATAAAGAATAAAATGGGTCTAAAAAATAGATGATTGGAGGATAAAAAATAGTATTTTTATTGTGTTTTTGATCCTTATCTCGCCCTACTTTATTCCTTGTAGACAAGGTCATCATGATGCCTACATCTTGGATTTTTAAGGTCATAAAATACCTTTGGCATTTTATTTTTTTTCTTTTTAATTCTTTATTCTTTTATTTTAGCTTTAAACAATGAATGTTAATTTATACAATATTTACACAATAAATAATTAATGTTAATTTATGCAAAATAATGGGATTTACATGCATTTAGCTAGGGTTTAAAGGCCAAAATGAAAGAATAAAGGTGATGAAATGGAGATTCATCAGGGCATCGTTCGATCGGATGGCACATGCACCTCCTGGAGATGGGATCTTGATCCGATGGTTGGAAGGAAGCTTGGAAGGAGTCACTAGAATAGCGAGTTTTTCCTTACTTCAGATCAATATCTCTCATGTCTCAAACCTCCAAACCCGTCGTTGATTGGCTCAAAACGATCGTGGATGGCTTTCAAAGATGGCCGACCCCTCAAAGAAGTCCAAAGCTCTACGGTGGAGCTTTGGTGTGCGTGAGCATCTAGAAGCTTCATTCACCAGCAAAATCGCCTCTCGTGAGGCTCCTGAGCGTTCTAACCTGCATGATTATCTTAGAGAAAAGGAGGAGAAGGTCTTGGGGTGTTGACGAGTGAAATGAATGGTTGTGGAGCAAGGCGGAGGATTGCCGGCGGTGCGACGGAGAGGGAGATCTATTGCCCTGATCTAAGCGAGATCAAAGGGGTCAAAAGTGCCTGGGATGTTTATAAGATGATGGTGGTGACAGCGTAGGCGGATGTTGGTCAAAGTGATCGAAAAGAGAGGGCGGAGCTGGAGCTCTACCGATCAAAGATGGTAGATTTTACACTAACTTAAACAAAATCGAAAGAATCTAAAGGCTAAACTACACTACTACTACACCTAGGAACGAAAAGAACACGAAAAGACAAAGCTCTACCTGACTTGGAGCAACCGGAAGCGAGCTCGCGGTGGAGGAGGTGGCTGAGCTGGATGAACCTTGATAGATGACAAAACTGTCAAAAAATGGTAAATAATTAGGAATAAAATAATGAATAAAATAATTGAATAGAAGTTATCAAATAAAACATGTTTATTATTTTCTATAATATTTTAATATGATTTATTTATTTTTATGAGTTAATTTATTATAGATTTATTTTTAAAAGTGTCAATATAGGTATATTTATCTATATATTGTATATTTTATTTTTATTTTACATTTTACATTTTATTATTTTATATACATAATTTTTATATTTATAGCTTATTTATATACATATAAATATATTTTTTATTTTATTTTTCTGAGTTTATTTGTACACTTAATTAAATATAGGTATTAGTTATATATGTGTATGTATAATATATTCATCTTTGTATTTTATTTATTTTAGTGTATTTTTAATGGTTTTATTTCATTCTAAATATGTACATATACTATAAAGAATATTTTGCAAAATTATAAAAATGTAAAATTGTGAAAAATATAAAAGAATAAATAAAATAAATATGTTATTCAACTATATTGTATAATAGGGGTCCAAAACCTAACTTTTGCATCTTAACTCCATATTCAATGAACCACTTCATTAAATAGCTATAAAATGTTATATACAATTAAAGTGATTTTTATGCATTTTGAGTTCATATACAGAGATATGGTTCTAGCAAGTTTGGGTTTTGAAAATTTACTTTGAGTGTAGAATGTGCACTGCATATTATTTTAATGTGAAATAAATTTTGTATTTTTTATGTATTTTTATCTACAACTTTCATTTACAAAGTTTCTTTATCTGTGGAATAAATAATAGAGAATAAAATAGGTCTCAAAAGAGAATTATTGAATAATAAAAATGAGGGTTTTTATTGTGTATTTGGCCCTTATATACCCATACTTTATTCCTTGTCGACCTAGTCATCACGATGCCTAGGTCTTGGGGTTTAGGTTCAAAAAAAACCTTTGAAATTTTATTTCCTTTTCTTTTCTTTTATTTATTCTTTTATTTTTCTTTAAATGCAGTCTTTTATGCAATATTTACATCAATTTCAAAATACTAAGAAGTCAAAGAAAAGAAGTTGTTTTAGTCTGTACATAAGTCCCTTTTATTTTATTTCTTTATTTTTTGATAATTAAAAATACCAGAAAAATATATAATGTGTAAATACATCTTTATTTAATTGTTTTTTCTTTGAATTTTATCTTAATTCAAAATCAAAAACTTACAAAAGTAAAAGTATGGTATTTTATATTCATTGAATGTCACCAAAATTTCTACTTTGTACAAATGGCGTCTTTTTGTTTAGATCCCTTCACAAAAGTTGTAGATCTCATCGAGATGAACAACTTTTGTAGAGAAGATATTTGTACTCACCCATACGCAAACGTATCCCCAACCGCTACTATCTTGGACTATTGGAGATGGGCATGGTTCAATGGTCCTCTTATTTCCCTTTTTATTTTCTTTTCTCTTCCTGTTACATGGCACTTGCATGCCCCTTCGATCCAAGGTCATCGGATGGTTGAGACTCCGTCCCCCGCCTCTAGAGCAATCGGACACACCCAACAATGGCTGACTCCATCTCTTCTAGCCACCATCTCTACCTCTAGTGTAGACCACACCTAAGCAATAGATCCCAGAATCCGGGTGTATGGGTGTGTGTGCATGCTGATGAATCTATGATTCATCACTCTAAAAATTGAAAATAGATCTTCCTTCTCGAGCAATTAGATGCATATTTCCATTTATTATGCATTATTTGCAATTGCATCTAGAATTAATGTTCGCATTTTAGCATTCATATTTGCATTAAATAAGAAGCCAAGTTCACTTGTAAATATTCACCTATATATTAGTAAATTCACCTATTTGTATAAAATCAACTCTATGGTGTATATATTACTAACACTAATCAAAGAGAAGTATCAAAAAAATACTAACTTGTAAAATTGTCCAATAAAACCTGAGCCCGAGTTTGAGACTAAGAGCCTTAAAATGCGCATATCTTTCTCATACAGTGTCCGATTTAGGTCTGCGCACTTTTAAAGTAATATTCATTCAAAGAACTTCAAAATAAGACTAATTACATAAAAATCAAAGATCGTATGTGAAACTTGGGATTTCGGCCCCTTTTGTATATTGTTCATATTGACCAAAATACCCTTCATTCTATCTTTTTATTTTCTTAATTATTAAAAATCCAAAAAATAGATTAAGTTGTATATATTTCTTTCATATTTTCTCTAACTTTATTTTGATTTTTCCCTAAAAATGACAAAAAAATTGCAAAAGATAAATATTCGGTATTTTATACATATTAGATACCATCCAAAAATACACATTTTACATATGATTTATTTTGGTTTTGGGTCCTTCACAAAAGTTGTAGATCTCGTCAAGACGAGTAACTTTTATGTTAACCACTTTTTGATTTGACCCTTTTTGTTATGTCTTTTTATTTCTTTTACATTTAATTTTTGATTTTTCTAGGTGCGACAGCTCCTGGAGCCGCCATGTGTCACCCCATTTTTTTATTATTTTTGTTACTTATTTTATTTATTATTATATTATATAATTAATTAACTAATTAATTTCTTTTTAGTTTAATTTTTATATTTTTTCTCTCTTCCATTTTATTTTTCTTTTTTTCATTATTTTTAGTAGCCTACTTATTTTATTTATTTATTTTTATTATTTTCCCCTTTTACTTCTTCTCTACTCCAACTTGCTACCCAAGCCACCAACTCCCCATTCTCCCCCCATATTCCACCTTTTTCTCCACCTCTTTTTCAACTTCCCCTCATCTTTCTCATTCTTTTTATTCCCTTCACCCTCTCCATTTTCATCATCCGCCATTTCGAGAGAAGAGAGGTCGAGTCCCTTTAACCTTCAGGTGACAACTGTAGGAGACAAGTTGACCGATGACAACCTCAAAGGCGAGATCCACGACATCACCATTATCATGTCGCGAGCTTCCAATCAGGCTCTCTCAGCTTCACAACGCATCTGCTACACCGCTCGAGGAGACGATTGGAGTTGCAGCATAGCTCCTCGAAAATCTGGCAATATTCACAGGTAAATTCTCTATCCTTCTCCTTAGTTTTTTTATCCAACATTTTGTTGTTGTTATTATTTTACGCCATATTAACATAAATCATCACAATCATTTTCATTACCATCAAACCTTACCACCATCATTTCATCATCAAAAGCACACCACCTCATAATCATATTTTTTATTTTTATTCTTACATCATAATACATCACCAACACCACCTCTTCATTCCATTTTTAGATTTTCATTTTTTGTTTAAAAAATACAGAAAAAATTACAAATAATAATAAAAAAAAGAGCAGGGGAAGAAGTCGCAGCTGCCACTCCCCTCCGCCACAGTTACCGGCCATCAGCCACCTCCGTACCCCCTAGCGTGCCACTCCCAACCGCGATCGACGCCTCCTGCACAACACCGTTGTCCACCTCACGTACATCCTGCCCTTGATCCAGTGGCAACCAACCCAGCCATTACCAGCCCACCTGCTCGCACGACCCCCTGCCTGCGTACACCTCCGTGCTCCCTCGCCGACTCCTGGCCATCCTCCTCTGCTCAGTGCGCGACCCTAGAGCAGACACTATGACTCCTCTGCCGCACCTATGCACCTCATCTCCCCATCTCTGCGCATTCAGCCCTTGTTGCGTGCCCCTATGTAGCCTTCTGTGCTCCGGCTCAACAGTCGCGCGCTGCCCTCCCGCAGTCGGGACCACTTCGGGTTTCAGGCCTCAATTGTATATTGTACATATTGACCAAATTACCCTTCATTTTAATCTTTTTATTTTTTAATTATTGAAAATACAAAAAATAGATTAAGTTGTAAATATTTCTTTCATATTTACTCTAACTTTATTATGATTTTTCATTTATTTAAAAATGATGAAAAATTGCATAAGATAAAAATTCGGTATTTTATACATATAAGATATCACCCAAAAATACACTTTGTACATATGATTTATTTTGATTTTCGATCCTTTACGAAAGTTGTAGATCTCGTCGAGATGAGTAACTTTTGTTAACAACTTTTGATTTGACCCTTCTTGTTGTTTCTTTTGTTTCTTTTACATTTAATTTTTGATTTTTCTAGGTATGACACGTAGCCCCTCCTGGAGCCGCCATGTGTCACCCCATTTTTTTTATCATTTTCATTATTTATTTTAATTATATTTTTTTATTTATTTATTATTTTATTATTTTTATTTTATAACTAATTAATTAACTTTTATTTTAATTTAAATTTTATGTTTTTTCTCTCTTCCACATTATTTTTCTTTTCTCTTCATTATTTTTAGTAGACTACTTATTTTATTTATTTTTTATTATTTTCTCCTTTTACTTCTTCTCTACTCCAACTAGCCACCCAAGCCACCAACTCCCCATTCTCCCCTCATTTTCTACCAACTTTCTCCACCTCTTTTTTAACTTCCCCTCATTTTTCTCATTCTTTTTTATTCCCCTCACTCTCTCCATTTTTCATCATCCACTGTTTCGAGAGAAGAGAGGTCGAGCCCCTTTAATCTTTAGGTGACAACTGTAGCAGACGATTTGTGCGACGACAACCTCAAAGGAGAGATCCACGGCATCACCATTGACATCTCGCGAGCTTCCAATCAGGCACGCTCAGCTCAGCTTCGTGGCTCATCCGCCACACCGCTTGAGGCGACGATTGGAGTGGTCGCATAGCTCCTCCAAAATCCAACGATCTTCACATGTAAATTCTTTATCCTTCTCCTCAGATTTTTTATCTAAGATTTTTTTGTTGTTATTACTTTACACCACATCACCAAAAATCATCACAATCATTTTCATTACCATCAAACCTCATCACCATCATTTTCATCATTAAAAGCACACCACCTCATAATCATATTTTTTATTTTTATTCTTACATCATTATTATCATCATACTTCACAAACACCACCTAAATTCCATTTTTACATTTTCATTTGTTGCTAAACAAAAAATACAAAAAAATAAAAAAATAAAAAAAGAGAGCAGGGGAAGCAACCGCAGTCGCCACCCCCCTCCGCCATAGATGCCGGCCATTAGCCGCCTCCGCACCCCCTGGCACGCGCCACTCACAGTCGCGACCGACGCCTCAAGCACAGCACCGTAATCTACCTTACGCACCACTTGCCCTCGATCCAGCGGCAGCCATCTTAGCCGCTATCAGCCCTCCTTCCCGTGCCTTCTCGTGCGTGTGACCCCCTGCCTATGTGCACCTCCACGCTCCCTCGTTGACTCCTAGCCGTCCTCCTCTGCTCAGTGCATGGCCCCAGAGTAGACACCGTGACTCCTCCGCTGCACCTCTGCACCTCATCACCCCATCTCCGCGTGTTCAGCCCCCGCTTTGTGTCCCTACGCAGCCTTCCATGCCCCAGCTTAGCAGCCATGCGTTGCCCTCCCGCGGTCGCGATCTCTCCACACCATCTAACCAATTGCCCTTCCTCCCCCTTCGTTGTTCTTCGTGCAGAGCCGTCACCCTCGCAGCAGCGACCGGCTGCTCCCATCTACGTACAACCGCACGTCCTCCTATGCCAGCTCTCCGCCCATGCACACGCCCCCTCCGCTGTCTGCCCACCAGCCGTTACGTGCACCTCCCTCCTGCCATAGCGTGTGTGGGAAGATGTGTTTGGACGAAGGTTGATTTCTTTCCTTTTATTATTATTATTTTTGTGAAAATTGTAATTTCTCTTTTCATGCTTAATTAATTGCAAACATACCCTTGTATGCATTTAAATGTGTTATCTTAATTCTGTAATTGCACGGACACCTCTGTATTTTATATTTAATTTGGACATTTATTTTGCATCAATTTTCAAATACAAAAATTGCATGTTGTAGAGCGTAGAATTATTTATCTTTCTGATATTTAATTGGATTTTTCTGAACTTTGGGTAATTAAGTAAAATTATCACAGTGAAAACTTGCATATTTTACCCACTGTATGGTTTTAAATTAATATTTAACGCACAGTTGATCCAAAATTCCTCAAAAATCACAAATGGTATCTTGAAATGTGATTTATTTTCTGTCCAAATTTCATCTAAATTGGAGTAGTCCTGTGTCTTAACTAATTTCTAGAGTAATTTTAGTAAATGACTTTTAATTAAATCCACGTATATTATTTTTGCAAAATTTCAACTCTCTTGTATTTCTTATTTAAACATCTTTTTGAAATAATTTGCTACCTAGATAATTTGATTTTGTGGATTTATTAGAAATTAAAAACACATAGTCACTCTACTTTCAATAAAAAATTCATAAAAAATGGTCAAAAAATACCAAAAATTTATACTGTCGCTTCATTTCATCATGTTCAACTTCCAGTAAAATTTTCATAATTTTTGCATTCTATTTGCACAAAAAATTGCATAAAACCCCCTAAAAAGTTTGTATTTTTCATTTTTGCATCTTAAATCCTAAAATTACAAAAAAAAATACATTTTGCATTCATCATTAGATTAGATTTTCAGGAAAAATAAATTTTGGCTGAATTGGATTAATTTCGCTTCAAACTTAATTTGGCTAATGTGCTTGTTTTCTTAATAACCTAGTTCAATCGCATTTGTGCATTTGTTTTTTTTTTGTTGCATAAAAAAATACAAAAAAAATCCACTTGGAAAATCGTGAGCTAGTTCATCTAATTTGATTTGAAGTTGTTCATTTAACTCCTTGAGTCGACTCTAAGGCTTGTCCAGGTTAAAAATACATAAAACCACACTTTAATTAATTCCTTGATTCATCAATTCGTGTGGTTAATTTTTTATCGATCCTGATTGCCCGACTACAAGAACAATTGCACGAATTTAATTAGGGCATTTCAACGATCCACTAAATGGCTTCGTAGTCGGGGAGGCAAATGGCTTAAGATCATCTTAGAAAACTAGAATTAGGTTTTCCTATCTTTCGGGTAGTCTGACCCCCGAACTATTTTGTAATTATTCTATTTTTATATAATTATTGTTCTATTTTTTTTTTGTATATATTGTGTTTATCTCTCTCTGACGTAATTTTTTATCTTTTTGTGTGAGGGCCTGGTGGACTTGGAGCGGCTTTCTTGAAGTCGACGCATCTCGAAGAGCATCGAAGGCCGATGATTCTTGAAGCGAGCCGGCTATGGAGGCATCAAGAAGAAATTATTTGAGAAGAGATATTTTAATTTTTTGAAAAAAATTATTTGTAATAATTGCATATTTACAGCGGATTTTGTTTGGAATCTCGCGCATGTACCTAGACCATTGACATTGGACCCTTCGTGGTCATGTGATTTGCTTGACGTGGACTAGGACCTATACTCGAGGCTCTCAGAGCAAATTATTGATTGTTGTACTATATAGGACCACACATCACACTTAATGAGACACATGTATATCGCAGAGCTATTAACCTGTCTAGGAATGGTTTTCTCGTTTACATTTCATATGTTGTAAAAATTTCAATTCAGTTGTGCATCTTGCATTATAGAGAGCTGGAGGCATTGTAAGTCTTCTGACTCAAGCATTCATCATTAGTTTCTCGATCGCAACGGCTTTTTCCAATTCCCTCTCTCAGTTTTTCTAATTTAGGATAAAGGAATTGGGACTGGACGGTAGACGTGATTGCTTGTGTGAATTAACTACAGTGACAATTAATCTCTAAAATTAGGACTGCTAACTGAATTGGGTCAAAAAAATTGACTAAAATTAACCCTTGTTTGTGGGGGAGCAACCCCATCATTGTCTGAATTTACTTGCAATTGAGAGAGAGAGAGAGAGACAACATTAGGATAGAGCCAAAGCCATGATTTTCATATAGACTACTATTTCAAAATGATTACCACTTTTCAGTGAGGATTTACGGGTATCTGGTAAACGGTCCGGATTTCCTTAGCAGAGTGTGAGGTTTAGAATACACCTTATAAGGCCTTGTCCTCAAGAAACGATAGCCGTATTTATACGGTCCGCACTTACTCCTATACTGGTTGAAAGTGGGTTTCGTAAGAATCAGGACAGTCTATAGGGAACTACAGGCACCCAACAGCTCGTTAATCTTTCAAGACTTGCATTTATCACCAACTAAAACTGACAAGATAATTCAGTCGAACCTTTACAACCCCTACGTGTTGAGTTGGTGAAATTGGGGTTTGCTCTTGCATTTGTTTTTTGTCTGTTTGTGTGTGTTATCCTGTGTACTTGCAAGTTTTCTACCTCGATTCACTTACATTCATTCATTCCTCTTCAAGATGTCGGGATATTGGTCATCATATCCAGGTCACTCCTCTTCGACCATAATCTGATCATCTTCACCTCCTTATTGCTCCTCATACCCCCATCCAGATTGTGAAGTCAGAACTTCAACTGACTTCCCTCTTTTTCGTACTTCTCACCTACCTTACCTTCTTATACCCCTGACCCACTTCCAACCTGGGCTAATTCACCTTATAGTCGTTGGAATCAAGGAATAATTCGAAGAGTAGGCCACTGTTGAGACAAATTATTGGCAGAATTATGTGCCCCCACAGACCTCATTCTCATCTCATGTTGGGACAGGACAACCATTCACATATACATATCCCTACATGACCTTAGGGCATAACATTGTTGATCGAACAAATCGAATAGAGAGGCTTGCATCATATGATCTTCTTGACTTGATTGACCTAAGTAATCAAGCCCACAACGACCAGTCTTCATTCTGAGAGCCTACACATTTAAGGGCTTGGACTCATGAGCTAGATGTACCAGCCCAATCACTTACCTTCCCCTCCTTCACCTATTCAAAATAACAAAAAATCGAAAATCCCAAAAAGACCAAAAAATTGAAAAATCAGAAAAAACACTCATAAAATAGAAAATGAAAAAGACTTAAAAAATTGGATCCTGCCCTAAGGGAAGCACTTATTGAAGAATTTATTTTTAACCTTCCCTTAATAAAAGCCATAGATCACTTCCCTGGCCTCAAATGATTTGTGAGAAGTAAACTGATGTCTAAGAGGTCACGCAATAAGAGGATAAGGTCTGAAAGATACATAGTGTCTATGGCCACCTCCTTGGTGATGGGGAAGACCAAGATCCACAGAGTGAAACGGTTGCCTAGGGTTAAATATGAAATCAAAGATACTACATTCACCCATGCTAGAATCGATGATAACACACCGATAAATATTCCCTCGACCTTTGTGTTTGACAAGCTCAAACGCAGGCCAATCAGAAAGTCGAGAGAAATCGCTCAGTTTGCTAATTGATCTATAAAATGGCCGCGAGGAACCATTTCAGTCGTCATTACTTTCCAATGTGTTATACTCCAGGTAGACTTCACTATCATTGACATTGAGCACCAAGGAGAGTTTACCCAATCTTCTATTATTCACAGGAAGCTGTTCTTAGCCTTGGCTAAGGAGACTATAGATTACAAGACTCGGGAGATCGATTTTACAGCATTGGGAGCGCTCCGACCTCACCCATTCTTTGATACACTTTACTCTAAGGTCATCCGCATAGCCGCAGACAGTTGTTAACATCGAGAGATAGATGAGTCCCATCTCTCTACTACACTTGAGATATGAACTGTCCAGATGACCATTGGTTTAGAGACTCCCCACGCCTCTACTTCACCAACTTCTTGCACAACCACCGTGACAACTTCTAAGGAGGACTCACGACCCGAAGCTATCATTGAGTCAGACACGTCATTTGCTGATTATCTCGACCATTTTGATGATCCGATACAAGAGCCCACTCATGTCAAGCCAACTAAGATCACTAGCACCTATCTGAGATGTGTGTTGACCTTTCAGGAATATTATAATCTATATGGAGACTCATCCGATGAGGGACTCATGGTCAGCATCGCACCACATCCCGAACCTTCAAAGGAGACAACCAAGACTAAATTGACCCCAACTAAAAACACGAGCTCCCTCCTCTAGTCGGTTATCTAGTGAGAGGAAGTCGAGAATAGATTCCTTGAGGTGTTCCCCCGAACCCCTCAAGGCGTGTCGCTCTCCACTCCCTCTCAATGATTCAGGTTCTAGAAAACCGACTAAGAAAGTTTCATTCAACATACCGGAGAATGAATTTTTGGAGGAATCCTCATAGGGTCTAGATGAGGTGATTTATATGAGTGAGCTCAGTTTGGTTGTTCTTAAGCCATATCTGAGCAAGCAATCATGTGTCGACCCTCATTGGACGATCCCTACACCTCACTATTATTCATATGAGGACGATTCCGACAGTGACACATATGTATATTACCCACCCCCTCGCTCCCGCAAGAAGGTTCGTCACAAACCTTCTTGATTATTGTATATTCTTACCCCTCCTTGTATTGATATTCTTTCTTTTATTTCCCTCCCTTCCTAGTGATTCGTATCACTCGCCCTAGATCCATATCGTTTCATTTTATGTCAATATTTAGGATGACCAGATCATAAGTATATGGGGAGAGTGGCCTGGGTCTCTTCACTATTTTTTATATATTCTCTAGATCCCATCGGTTCTCATACTCATTCATGTCATATACTTAGGCTGACTAGAGACTAAGTATAGGGGGAACTGATGCCCTCCATGTGTATATACTCATCCACTTCTTCTCTAGACCTCGACTGTCCCATCTTTACTCTTTTTCTACACTTAGGCTGATTAGAGCCTAAGTATAGGGGGGCAGATCGACTTTTATACCGTTTGTTGTTTTAGCTCTCCTACGCTTAACATGAGCTACGCCTTTTTCTCGCTTCTCGTGCTATGAGGACATAGCACACGCTAAGCATAGGGGTCATGTATATATTACAAATATACTTTACCCATATCTCATACTTTCGTGTATTTTTGTATATATTATGCAACAACTACGGGCTGGGTAAAAAATGAAAAAAAAAACTTTTTTTTAAAATACATGTATACTTGTATAGTATATTGTATAATACTTGCAAACTCTTATAAAATTTGTTGTAAAATAGGAGGTATACCAAAAAACAAAAAAAACAATAAAAAAGGAAAATAGGCTTCGTATTTACTCTCGTATATCATCCTTGCATGCAAACAAAAATGTGCCTTGCACTTCATTCATCTACATTGCATGTCATCTGCATCTCATTTGTATATCTAGCATATGCAATGTAAAACTGTAGTGGGTTCTGTCCAAGTTATGAATATATATCGAGGATGGATTTGATTTGACCTTAATCTACCTAATTTTAGAGGAACCTTACAGGATCTGGAGTTAAGATTTTTTCAGGTCAAGTGACTTAATTCTTTGAGTCCGCAAGTCTATGTTCACATGTCATCTTGATTGATCTAAGTAGAATATTTCATGCACACGCACAATTCTTTTAGACAGTGACCTAAATTGGACAAGCACCATGCATGTAACTCTTCGTAGGTACTGAGGAGGTGGAATCCTTTGGCTTGGAGGGCCACACCGGTGGAAACATCTGTCCTCCTCTAGGGAGGGTAGTGCATCTCAACCTAGTTTAGTGGCGTCGACGTCTAACGACAGGATGTTGTAGGTTGCAATAATGCTTCAAAAGAGGGATAGTCTACTGGCTCAAGAAGAAAAACTCTTGATGTGCATGCTACACCTTGTATATATGTCAAAGAGAGAGAGAGAGAGAAGAGAAGAAAAAATGCAGAATCTCCAAAAGTGGATAGGCCTGATTGAAAAGAAAAATGCATGATGGAGTGTATATACAAGTATAGAAAAATAAGAAGAGCTTCAAAGTTTTTGTAAGCTTGCAGCTGGATGACTTAGCTACATTGGTCAAGCGTCCTTGGATATGTAGCTACACTGGCTACCATCCATTCTTCTCTCCCCTACCCTCTTCTCGAGCGGGTCGCACTTGAACATAGAAGGGAATACCCCGCTCCTCGAGGAAAGAGTTGCTAGACCAGGGAATTAGAGTTACCTTGTTAGAGGAGGCTGGTTCTTTGCCATTTTTGATGTGGAGAGCTATATTTCACTTACACAGTACAAGTAAGATTCATAGTCATCAAATTTGCATGTGAGGATCTGTTCTGACCTGACTGTTGAGGTGTCTTAAATAGAGACTTGTGGAACTTAAAGGTTGTTAGGTCTTAAATTCAATTCCTAATTAGGTTCCACCACATCATTAATCTTAGCGAATTTACTAAGATAATTTAACAATAAATCCCTTAAAATACATGACTAAATAATTGATATGTTGTATATAATTAAGGCTAATTGTTGTATATTAAATTCTTAAAAAAATCATTGTCTTGTTTTTGTATATATTCACATGTATAATGACCTAACTTCGTACATGTTCAAATAATCTATACTAACTCAAAATGAAATATAAATCAACTCCATTGTGTACATATCAATAACATTAATACTGAAAAAATAACATAATATATTAACTTGTATATATGTGAAAAAAAACAAAACCCTAATTCAGAGATAAAAAATGTAAATGCAAATGTTTCTTACATACAGTCTCTTATGAACCTATACTCACTTTGAATTAATGTACATTCCAATACCTACAAACCAAGACCAAATTCAAAAGAACTGAAGTTCAAATGTGAAATGTGGGTTTTGGGACCTAACTATAAATTGTAATTATTCACTAGCTTTGACTTGTCAATTTACATACATAGTTAACTTTTTTTAACTTATTCGTTTTTTGTTTATTTTCTTTGATTTGTGTTTTAATAAAATGTGTAAAAATAAAATTTCAAAACACTAAGAAGTCAAAGAAAAGGAGCTGTTTTGGGTCTGTATACAAAGTCTGTACACAAGTCCCTTTTATTTTATTCTTTATTTTATTGATAATTAAAAACAAAAAATATAATGTGTAAATACATACTTTTAATTGATATTCCTTTGAATATTTTCTTAATTAAAAATAAAAATTGCAAAAGTAGAAGTATGGTATTTTATATACATTGAATACCACCAAAATTTCCATTTTGTACAAATGATGTCTTTTGGTTTAGATCCCTTCATAAAAGTTGTAGATTTCATCGAGATGAACAACTTTTGTGGAGAACATATTTGTCCCCCCCATACACACATGTATCCCCAACCGCAGCTATCTTGGACCATTGGATCTGGGCAAGGTCCAATGGTCCTCTTATTTCTTTTTTTATTTTCTTTTCTCTTCCTGCTACATGAAACACCCATGCCCCTTCGATCCAAGGCCATTGGATGGTTGAGACTTCATCCCCCACCTCCAGAGCTGTCTGACACACCCGACAATAGTTTACTCCATCTCTTCTGGTCGCCATCTCCACCTCTAGGGTAGACCACACCTAAGGAACAAATCCCAGAACTCGGGTGTATGGATGTGTATGCATGCTGATGAATATGTGATTCATCACTCTAAAAGTTGAAAATATAGTTTCGTTCTTGACCAATTAGCTGCATATTTCCATTTATTACGCATTATCGTATTCATGCATCTAGAATTAATGTTCGTATTTTAGCATTCATATTTGCATTAAATAAGAAGCCAAGTTCACCTGTAAATATTTACATGTATATTAGCTACATCTACATATTTGTATCTATTTTATACCAACTCCAAATATAATAAAATTAACTCTGTAGTGTATATATTACTAACACTAACAAATGAAAAATATCAAAAAAATACTAACTTGTCAAATTTTCCAATAAAACCTGGGCCCTAATTTGAGACTAAGAACGTTAAATTGTTCATATCTCTCTCATAAATTATCTGATTTAGGTTTACTCGCTTTTAAAGTAATATACATTCAAAGACCTTAAAAACAAGACTAATTTCATAAAAATCGGAGATCGTATGTGAAACTTGGGTTAGGGGCCCCTATTGTATATTGCACATATTGACCAAAATACACTTCATTTTTATCTTTTTTATTTTCTTAATTATTGAAAATCAAAAAAATTAGATTAAGTTTTAAATATTTATTTCATATTTTCTTTAACTTAATTTAATTTTCCCCTTATTGAAAAATGACAAAAAATTGTAAAAGATAAAAAATTTGGTATTTTATACATATAAGATACCACCCAAAAATACACTTTGTACATATGATTTATTTTTGTTTTTAGTCCTTCACAAAAGTTGTAGATCGTGTCGAGACAAGCAACTTTTGTGTTGACTACTTTTTGATTTGACCCTTTTTGTTATTTCTTTTTTATTTCTTTTACATTTAATTTTTTTATATTTCTTGATGCGACATGTGGCAGCTCCTGGAGCTGCCACGTGTCACCCCATTTTTCATTATTTTTGCTTTTCTATTTTTCTTTATTATTTATTTATTTTTATTTTATAATTAATTAATTAAAGTAATTTATTTTTAATTTAATTTTTATTTCTTCTCTCTTCTATTTTATTTTTCTTTTCTCTTTGTTATTTTTAGTAGCCTACTTATTTTATTTATTTATTTTTATTATTTTCTCCTTTTACTTCTTCTCTACTCTAACTTGTCACCAAGACACCAACTTCCCATTCTCCCCTCATCTTTCACCACGTTCTCCACCTCTTTTTCAACTTCCCCTCATCTTTCTCATTCTTTTTATCCCCCTCACCCCTCCATTTTTCATTATCCATCGTTTCGAGAGAAGAGAGGTCAAGCCCCTTTAACCTTCAGGGGACAGCTGTAGGAGACGAGTTGAGCGATGACAACCTCAAAGACAAGATCCGCGACATCACCATTGCCTTGTCGCAAGCTTCCAATCAGGATCGCTCAGCTTCGCAGTGCATCCACCATATCACCCGATGTGACGATCGGAGTTGCAGCATAGCTCCTCCAAAATACGACGATCTTCACAGGTAAATTCTCTATACTTCTCCTCAGTTTTTTATCTAACATTTCTTTTTGTTGTTATTATTCTACACCGTATCACCATAAATCATCACAATCATTTTCATCACCATCAAACCTCACCACCATCATTTTCATCATCAAAAGCACACCACCTCATAATCATAATTTTTTTATTCTTGCATCATTATCATCATCATACATCACCAACACCACCTCTTCATTCCATTTTTACATTTTCATTTGATGTTAAACAAAAAATACAAAAAAATTACAGAAAATAAAAATGAGAGCAGGGGAAGCAGCCACAACAGCTGCCCCCTTCCCCCACAACTGTCAGCCATCAGCCACCTCTACACCCCTTGGTGCGTGCCACTCCCAGCCGTGGTCGATGCCTCCTGGACAACACCGCCGTCCACCCCATGAACCCCTTGCCCTCGATCCAACGGTAGCCAGCCCAGTCGCTATCAGTCCTCTTGCTCACGCCTCCTCATGTGCGCGACCCCCTACCTTCCTGCACCTCCAAGCTCCCTCGCCGACTCCTGGTCGCCCTCCTTTGCTCAGCGCGCAACCCCAGAGCAGACACCACGACTCCTCCGCTAAACCTCAGCACCTCATCGCCCAATCATCGTGTGTTCGCCCCTATGGTGCGCCCCTGCGCAGCAGCCACGTGCTGCCCTCCCGCAGCCACGACCACTCCGCACCATCTAACTAGCTGCCCTTACTCCTCCTCCACCGTTCCTCGCACAGAGTCGTCACCCTCGCAGCAGCAACCGGCCGTTTCCACCCGTGTACAGCCGTGCATCCTCCTACGCCAGCTCTCCGACCAAGCACGTCTCCCCTTCGCCATCCGCCTATTGTCGGCCACCAGCCACGCCGCACGCCTCCCTCTTACCCTAGTGTGCATGGGAAGGTGCGTTTGGATGAAGGTTGATTTCTTTCCTTTTTTTATTCTTCTTTTTGAGAAAATTGCAATTTGTCTCTTCATATTTAATTAATTGCAAGCATACCCCTGTATGCATTTTACTTTATTTATCTTTATTCTATAATTGCACGGACACCCCTGTGTTTAAGACTTAATTTAGACAATTATTTTGCATCGATTTTTAATACAAAAATTGCATGTTGTAGAGAGTATAATTCTTTATCTTTTTATTTAATTGGATTTTCTGAGCTTTGGGTAATTAATTAAAATTATCTAAGTGAAAACTTGCATATTTTAACTACTATGTGATTTTAATTTAGTATTTAACTCACAGTTGATCCAAAAATTCCTCAAAAATCACAAATGTTGTCCTAAAATGTGATTTATTTTTTATCCAATTTTCATCCAAATTGGAGTTGTTTTGTGCCTTAAATAAATTGCATAGTAGTTTTAGTAAATGATTTTTAGTTAAACCCATGTATATTATTTTTACGAAATTTCAACTATCTTGTATTTCTTATTTAAACATCTTTTTGAGATTATTGCTACCTAGATAATTGGATTTTGTGGATTTACTAGAAATTAAAAACTCACAGTCACTCTGTTTTCAGTAAAAAAATCATATATTGTCAAAAAATTCCAAAAATATTATTGTAGCTCCATTTCATCATGTTTAACTTCCAGTAAAAATTTCATAATTTTGCATTCTATTTGCATGAAAAATTGCATATAAACTCCTAAAAAGTTTGTATTTTTCGTTTTTGCATCTTAAATACAAAAATTCCAAAAAATACATTTTGCATTCACCATTGGATTAGGTTTTCAGAAGAAAATAAATTTTGGTTGAATTGGATCAATTTCTCTTCAAATTAATTTGGCTAAGTGGCTTGTTTTCTTAATAACCTAGTTCAATCGCATTTGTGCATTTGTCTTTTCATTACATAAAAAATACAAAAAATCCGCTTGGAAAATCGTGAGCTAATTCGTCTAATTTGATCGGAAGTCGTTCCTTTGCCTCCTTGAGTCGACCCTAGGGATTGCCCAGGTTAAAAATGCATAAAACCACACTTCAACTAATTCCTTGATTCATCGATTCGTGTGGTTAATTTTTGGTCGATCCTGATTGCCTGACTACAACAACAATTGCACACATTTAATTAGGGCATTTCAACGATCCATCATTTGCATGCATGCGTGTGTGGAAGGGTCCCTATACTGTTTTTACAAAGCACAGTTTTGTAATTTACAATTTGCATTTTATAGTTACGAACTCTTACGAACTTTTTACCTAATTTACTATGTTATTGATTACTTTTACAAACTCTTACATCCTTAACTCGGGAAGCTCTGTCTCTCTCTCTCTCTCGTTCGCTCTGGAGGTGAAGGTCTAACAAATGGTAGATAAGTTTGGGGTCATGATTGAATAATAATTTTATATGGAGTTGGGCCTAGGCTGGAGCTCGAGGAGACAATCGTTAAGGTCGCCGGGCATGACAGAGGTACAGGTTCAAGTGAAGGATGAGGGCTTAGAGGATGTGGAGCAGTTGCCTGGTGGTCTCAAAGATGGTGGCACAATACTACAAATTGGCCTACATGGAAAAGGAAGATGGAAATGGAAGTTAATCGAGATCAAAAGCTATGAATGAAGGACATTTTCATCCTTAAGATAGAAAAGATGACCGCAGTGAGGTCCTATTAGATAAAAATCACATTGTTACCTGACTAAACCACGTTATTTTTAAAAGTTGGGACATAACATTGAAATTGGATGTATGATTCAAGGACTTCTGTGTAATTTACTATATATTTGTGTCTTTATATGTATAAATACACATCTGTATAAACATGTGCTTGTGTTTTATTCATTCTCTATATTATCAACTCTTTCTCCTCTTGCTTCTCTTTTTTAGCTAAATGTTAGGTTTCTGAAGCATTTAAATGTGATTTAAATGAGAATAAAACAGTTCTTCAAGGTGAACAGATTGAATTCTTAAGCTTTCTCTAGATTATTTGTGTTATTTAGGTGAAAATTGTGCAGTAAGCATTAAGTGAAGCTAGACTCGAAGTGTGGTACACTGGATTTCACTAAGTTTGATATCCTAATGCAACGAGTTCGGGGCATTTTAGTGTGGTCTCCAGTGAAGAAAGTGAGGGTAAAGATTACTTCTCATCAAGCATTTAGGACAAAGCCACATCTTTCTAGTAAGGTACAAAATTATGGGTTAGACAACTAGATTTGAACACCTCAGCGAGGCAAGAGGCATAACCAAGACAGCAGGATTTACGTTACACCAATGTGCAAACAGTTGGTGATCGCATTCGCTCAAGGATACGGTAGGAACCATACAACACCATCCTAAGCCTGTATCAATCACTCAAATACATCAACGTAATGATATTTTTCAAAGCATAATGGACATTGGGACACGGCAATCCCAGCAGCTAATTTTGACCTAGAATTAGCGATACCGCAGAAGATGAATTCAGAACAGAAAAGAGAAGCATAAATCATCTTTTTATTGCAATGACAATCCAATTCATTTCTAAATCATGCTATGTTAGCAGCAACTGTCAACAACATCAGTAAGAAAAGAATTTGGAACCCTATTAATATTAGACGATGCTAATGCCCCAAGTAATTGTCACCAAGGCTGCCAAAAATGTCCTCTTCCTAAAAGAGGACGAGTTTAACTTATTGCACATTGTTTCTACTCTTTCTCCACAACGCAAGGTTTGAGGAATAAAAAATCAGGGGCTAACTGAATATTCCGTAGAGCATCTTATTCCATATATTTTACCTAATCTGCCATGAAAAATTCTGGCACCAATGCACCAATGCCTTGCTTCCAAAGTTGATTGACGGTAGTATATCAACTTCTCTACCATCAGTAACTGGCGAGGAAGCAAGCCAGATTTTAATTGCTCCGAATGTACAATCAAGCACTGGACCTCGGCTTTTGCTTCTGCTTTTTGGACTGCAAGGATGAGAGGCCTGCACCAAGCCCTACAGGAGCAGCTTGATCTTTATCGGCCTCAGTGGACATGTTCTCGACAACGGTACCCAACTTGGAATCGTTCTCAGGTGTAGACTCAACAGCATTTTCTTGGTTGGGTTCACTCCCAGTTGAAGAATCAGGAGTGGCACTAGAGTTGATGATGTTTAGTAGCTGAGCCAGCTGAGGCATAGCTTGTGCAGATACACCATGGGGCCGAACAAGCAGCCCCTTTGCCGCAGCCTTCTTACGAGCTTCTGCTACAGCACGTGCAGCTCTTTCATCAACCCCTCTCCCACGAGGTAAAGCCTCCCCAACTCCTAGAGTGGAACTGGGGCTTCCAGATCCGGCGGCAGCAGCTTGGAAGGCATGTACAAGATCTGGATGGGCCTGCAAGTCAAAAGAGAATTCATTTTTCCTATACCTACCCTGCTAAAATAAATAGTGGGATCACATGAGCTCAACAATCCAGAATATTTTGAACAAATATACCGTCAAAATATTCAATAATACATGGATTCATCATTTTATTTCATTAAAAAAAGAAATCCCATCATATCATTCCCGTCAAATCTCCAAATTTTTAAAAGGCATGGCTTGTCTCCTTTTGTAATTCAAAGCTACGAGGAAATTACTAAAATGGTCGGCCTTTCAAGTTGCTTCTCCCATGAAATGGTTAAATTTGCATAACTATATGTAACTATCGAGAAACAATTTACCCACATATAAAAGTCCAGAAAAGACCAACGACTCACTTTAAGAATATCTATAGCCTTCTGAGCAGAAGCTGCATTAACTGCATGTGCCTTCCGCTTCTCTGCATTCACCTGCATCAGGAAAACTTAAATTACCACGAGTAATCGGTACGATGGTTTGCGATAAGTCCATTGTAAATGGACGTTTGATCTAGGTAACAAAATGATTCCCATCTCCCAAATCCAGTTATACTAATAATGTAAACTGCATGAGCTAGAATAACAGTTAAAATTCTTCAAACAATGCTACGAACGGCAAGATCCTTAACAAAACATCCATTCAAAAACACAAAACTTCAGCCAACTTAATTACGTGACTGGTAGAGTGACCTTTTCACCACAATCCAGCGAGAGGATAGGTATTCGGCTAGCTTACTCGAAGTATCGAGACATTATTAGAAGTGGACAATCGAGTGGTTGCACCAGCCAAAAGTGGCATACATATGATTGCAACACCAGTTGATGCAGCTCAAAGTTGGGATGCATCTTCCTCAGGTGTGAAATGTGATGACATACCCAGTATTCAGAAATGCTCAGGCATTAATCGCATATGAGGATGCATATGCCTATTCAATAGGTAGACCAAACTGCATTCTCTATCCAATGTATTATGGGGTCCTCACCACATATCAAGCCCACATAGCCACATAATCGAATGCATAAACCGCATCATTAGTCCACATTCTTGATAGACTTGATATATTAATAAGACTTTAATATTACTTCAATTAGCCTTTTTGTAGCTTTTATTAAGAAATAAGGAAACTAATACCTACACGCAAGCTATGTTTATACAATTTTATTATCGAAATTTACGTTAAATCTACGAACTTAAATTTTATTTCGAATCACGGAAATCTCTTTTTATTCAAAATATAAAATATTATAAATGAAATGCCATTTAATTTTAATTTAAAATATAAATTCACTTTTTCTGCTTCATTTTTTACAACCATTTTCTTATTATAGCAGTTATGACTAGGTCTTTTGTCCTTACTTCTTATCTCTCATTTTCCTACTAATATTTCTATTATCATATTTCTCTATACATGTTTAAGGAATTTCGTTTGGTAACATGTTTGTGTTCTTCCCATTAGGGGCGCACATAGATCCGATTGGATCGGATTTTGACTTAATCCATGTCCAATCCACATTACATGGATTTTTTATTTTTCCAATCCATTGAACATGCAAATCCAATCCAATCCATTCCATTCCATCGGATTACAGCTTGGAAAAGATTTTTGATGCTCACTTATTGTCATAAGTTATGATTAAGTTTGTAGCACACACTAGACCTTGACATTTGAATCATGATTCTAAAATTGAGTATGGATAAATGTAAAGAAAAGGATAGTTAATTTTTTTGGAAACAAAAAATATATGCTTGTTATGGATTTAATATGAATAATCATTGTATAGCTAAATATAAATAATATACCTGAAATTCATAGAAATTGTAGAAACACAACGTAGACTCTGAATAAAAATTCAAGTTTGTGTATATCAAATAAGAACTACAACTAACCTGCTAGGTTGTGCGGCGCAGGAGGGAGGGTTGTGCACGAGCGAAGTTTGGGACGAGGATCGTGCGCGACTGTGCGGTTAGGCAGAGACGCACCTAAGGTGTCTGGTTGTGTGCATGAGGGAGGACTGGGAGAGCCGGGGACGAGGCCTAGCTACACATGCACGAGGAAGGTCTAGCTATGCATATGTGTGGTTGGATGAGAATAGCACAATTGAGGACTAGGATGACGGTCGGCTGGGGACGAGGCATGGTTACACGTGCGTGAGGGAAACCTAGTTGCGTGTGCACCCAACTGGGGATGAGGACGGCAACTGGCAACGATGTGTGCGACCGAAGTGCAGAGATGTGCAGCGAGGTTGGGTATTTTGTTTGTGTTGGGAAAATAGAATGACTTGTTATTCAAGAGACCATGGGGCTCTCTTATATAGGAGAAAAGTCCTGGGTTAATTACATGAGAGGTACATAAAGGAAAATGAAATATGAAATAAATGTGAGATACAAATAACTCAACGCTCCCCCTCAAGCTGGAGCATATATGTCTATCATGCTCAGTTTTGAACAACATTTATGTAATGGGCCTCTAGTAAGGGCTTTGGTGAATATGTCAGCAGCCTGATCTCCAGTAGAAACATGGGAGGTGGATATGAGACCTTTCTGGATCAGGTCTCTGGTATAGTGGAAATGCACCTCTATATGCTTGGTCCTTTCATGGAATGCATGATTATTTGCAATAAAGAGTGATGCTTGATTGTCACATAGAAGTTGCATGGGAAGAGGTACATCAATAGCAAGATCAGTCAGAACCGACCTAACCCACAACATCTAAGTACCTTGATCTATGGCCATGTATTCGGACTCTGCACTAGATATAGCAACCATTGTCTGCTTCTTACTTTTCCATGACACAAGTGAGTTGCCAACAAAAATAGCGAAGCCAGAAGTAGACTTCATGTCCCTAGGGCATCCCGCATAATCTGTCTGCACATGTTGTCACCTCAAGAGAAGTACCTCTGCTAAATATAAGACCGGTACCTGGCGAAGACTTCAGATATCTCAAAATCATATAGATATCATCCATATGAACATTCTCGGACTGCTCCATGAACTGGCTCACCTAGCTTACAACAAAGAATATGTCTGGCCTGGTGAGAATAGCATATAGAAGCTTGCCAACCAGTTCCTCGTATGTCCTCTTATCTACTTCCTCAGTATCTTCATCATATAATCGTATGTTAGGATCCATAGGGGTAGTAGCAGGCTTGTACCTTGTCATCTATGTCTCAAGTAGAAGATCTGTCACAAACTTCCTATGGGTCACCACAAGACCCTGCTGGTTCATGGCGAACTCTAATCCAAGGAAGTAACGAAGACTACTAAGATCCTTGGTCACAAACTGCTGACCTAAGAACTCCTTGGCAACCTGAATGTGAACCCCTTAGGATCCGGGTGCCCGTTTACGACACATTTCACAATATTCCATTTATTACATCGCATTAAAAGCATAAATTTATCGGGAAATTTTTCGCGCTGAAGCTACATATGACATTCATATTCATAATCATAACGACAAGCTAAAAGAGATAAATACCACCAAAATATTATTTCATTGACTTCCATATATTTTACAACATGTACAGTAACTGACAGTACAATGTCTGCTAGTACATACAATATCCCAAAAATAATCTGACTGAACATAAGAGAAGCATTATACATAATCAACCGAACAAAAACTGAGACAAAATAAACCATACCGTCTGGTATAGACCTTGTCTCCTGGACCATGTATAGCTACTAAACAGCAGCTTGTTTGCCTGCCAAACATGTTAGGAAAGAAGAGGCGTCAGCGTGCGCTGGTACCTCCCAAAAAATTTTATAAAAAAATAACAGGCATTTATTGTGATCAAAAGCAAGCAAGTAGATAGGCATGAGCAACTCAAATAAAAATTTACTTCTACTTGCAAATGCAAAAAAATTCCAAATTTCTAGTAAGCACCTCTCATGATTAGCCATTAACCCAACATTTCCCACATAAGCATATTTATATTGTAAATAATTGATCATAAGTAAGTATATTTTATTCTCATATTACTTAGAGATCATATTTGTGGATTTTGATGATGGGAAAGATGAGATAAGAAGATATAATGATTTATTAAATTCTTATGTCTAGTGGATAGTCTGTGGTCTTCGTTCGTGTGAAACCTCACACTATGACTCTAAGACTTGGGGAAAGTCTTAGGGTTGGGGTGTCTTTCGAATTCAGATTATAGTCACTTCCATTTACTCAACTTAAACTGTGATCTTTATAGGGATTTCAAAACAGATTATAGTCATTTCTAATCATCTCAATTTTAATTGTGATTTCCTCCAAACCTTGACTGCAACTCTCTCTCTGATGTAACTCTCAATGATGTAGATATAGATGTAGATATGGATGATCTGCATGTAGAATCGCCAAGTCTGTTGGCGAAAGAAAAACTCAAGCGGTGAGGAAGCATGCAAATGGCTCTTCCGTCTCGCCCCCTAATTGGAAGGACGGTCCAATAGAGGGATATGTCTACTCCTAAACTACGCCACTGAGACGGGTGAGAGGGACTTCCCGGAAAAGTCACTCAAGAAAAACAGTCCGACCGGTAACGGGCAACCGAGCTCATACGTAAAACTGAAAACCAAGGATCTCCCGCCTGGGTATCCTAAAACAGAGGGTCAGCAGAATAGTCTAAAGTTGGGATACCAACGAGGCATAAAAACACTGCGAGCTCGCGTAAAAATCGTGAAGGGACTGGGATCCTAGACCCACGCATTTAGCGGCCGCTGCCCTAACTAGACTTCCTTTCTTCCGCCCAGTTGAGAGTCACCGCGCTCTCGCACGATCAAGTGTAAAGTTCACCATGACCGGCACTAATATCTGTTACCGCTTATACTCATCAAATTATATTTCTGTGTTGACATCCAAAAACAAGCTAAAGGTGTATACCCACCAGATGATCTACTGTAGCACGTTGCATATACCTAGTTTTCGTTCAGATCATGATGCCAAGATCACTATATATATACTATTTTTAAAGGAGTGCAATAGGTTCCTTGACTAAAATAAGAATGATTCATATGTCGTCTTTTAAAAAAAACGATCTCAATGATCAAATACTCTATGTACTTCCAACTTAGTTTGAACATTGTTTGATGATAACGTTGTCCCTACTTGGATTGATCTTTCAAGTTTGAAAGTTTATTTGCACAATCACAATATGCACATTCAATTACTTAAGATTGTATCTGTTAATTGGTCTTCTAGAGTCCTTGATTAAACAAAGATTATAAATCAGAAGATTCCAAAATTTAACAAATTAAGTTGTAAATGATCACAATTTGAAGAAATGTGTGCTTGGCAATAAGGGGAAAGATAAAGATGTGGTCAAGACAAAAAGGTTAGGGCTCCTATTGATGATCAAAATATATATAAAAAAATATCATAGGTTGGTTGATAAGCTCATCAACATGACTGATGTCTCGGTCTGGAAAAAAATTCCAACAATTAATATATTTCAGAACATGTGACGTCATTAACTTAGAAAACACGTGTTCATGGAATTTAATTTTGATTCATAAGCTTCTCAAGGAATTAGTAGCTGCGCTTTATATTTATGCCACCGAACATCTTACAGGCATAAGTTAGTTTATTCAATGACACAACAGATTAACACTACAATGGATTAAAGCCATAATAAATCAGTGATGCTATTGCAATTATAGATCAATCGTGGAGTTCTTTGGTCTTAAATTGGAAATGATGAGGTAGAATTCCAATTGATCTATATATAACAAAATGATCATATAGTAATGATATGTTGTTCTCATGTCATTGATTAAATGGACGTCCAATTATATGTTGATGGATCCACAACATCTCTTCCATTCTATGCAGGACGGAAATATAAAATTTTGTCATTTAAACTGAATACAATAATCTTTACATATTTTACTCAATATGTCTTGCAATATCAAGAATAGCAACTAGGCCCTTTCCCTGTTCAAGTGTGGTTGTTATTATGATTTATGACTAACATTTTAGACATGTAAAACCTTATTTAATCAAAATTTTTAATTAACTACAAACATATAATAATTTTTTTTCAACATCTGACCAAGGTTCAGGAAAGCGGTATGCGTATGCGTTCGGACTGGTCACCGAATACTGATTAAGCGGTATGCGGGGGCATATGCGGGGTATATGCGGTTCTAAGCGGTTTTCTAATTTTTTATTTAAAAATTAAAAAATATCTATGAATAACATTACCATTGAAGTTATGTATCTAAGTGGAGTTAAAGAAGATCTAAGAAAAACGGTTCATGTTAGATGGGTGTGCATATATACTTTTAATTGCCTCATATTTAATCACAAAAAAACATTTACCCTAAAAACATCACATTATATGATTCGTAATAACAAAACTTCAATACGCATACATGCACTACATGAGCAAAACCTCAATCGGCATATATAAAAAACATTCGACGATACATTGCATATACTCGTGAAAATAATACAAGAGAAAAACATAAAACATTGCATATACATAATGGTATAATGCATTGCAATTGTATAGAAATGCATGCCATATTCTAACAATTGAATAAAGAGGCAGAGTTACAGAATTAAGGACCTGAATGAGAAGATTGAAAAGTTGGAGCTGCTGGAGCAGTATGCGGGATATGCGGGGCATATGCGGGGCATATGCGGACCGCATATGCGGGGAGAGCGCATAATGCACCGATTCAAGTAATCGGTGCGGCCTGCACGCCGCACGGGCATATGCGGCCGATTTAGTGAACACTGCATCTGACACTAGATAGACCATATATATATATATATATACTTTTTGCTAACTAATCCATCACAATTTCAATTAGAGGCATCATAATCACAGGACATACTGAATGAATACAATTTCAATTAACAAATATACAATTTAGCCACAACATTCATCACTAAAATTTGTAAATCCCTTGTTATGGTTTCAGATAGTTAATTTATAACTGCAGCATGTGGTTATCATAAAATCATTAACCTATCAGAATACTATATAAATTAAAATTTTCCAAAACAGTAACTGATTCTCAAAACAATAGTCATCCTCAAGATAATTGAAAGAACATAACAGACAGTAAAAATGTTCTATGAATCTCTAATAACCTACACGGTAATTTTACAGAATAATTAGAATGATAAATGATATATTTTCTTTGGTTATAATCTAAGAACTATTGCAGAAATTTCAGTTATGAAAATATGACTTGGTATACACAGGAAAATCTTAAAGAGCAAAGTAATAGGTTTTTATTACGGGGGTATAATATTTTTATTTTCATAAATATCAAATTTATCACTATCATTTTCAATCATGAATTTGGAGTTAAGGATTTGATATCCTATTAAGTGGGTATATGTACCCAAGATGGCAATAAAAAAAGCTGGAGATGATGCATGCATGATTATTATAGTCAGGATGCCATCTTGAAATAAGGATGAAATTTATGAGCAGAATTTATGGATATGCATGATTTATACTATATTCAGGGTGTCATAGTTAACTACAGATCAAAATGTATAATAATTTCATGTATGACAACAAAAGGAGTATAGGATTGTACATAAGATCTTCAAATTGGAGAAAAGTATAGATCTTGCATGTAGAAATTGGCTGAAAAAAAATAGATTCAAATACTCATGCCTGGCAGCAATAAGAGGAGGGGGATGTACCTAAATTCCTTCAAGAATTTGAGATGAACATGTATGCAAATGCTGGAAATTTTAAGGCTGCGGCTCCTTGAGAAGAAAGTAGCTCCAGCAAGTGGTTTCTTAATGGCTCCAGGGACTCGATTTCAGAATAGGAAGAATTTGGAGAAGAATTGAGAATTTAAAGAGAAGAGAGGACAGTACTGCCGTTGGTTTTTGGGAGAAAATGGGGAGGAACTTTTGAGGGAAGAAGGGGCTCTTGGACTGTATTATATAGAAGAGAAAGGGAAATTAAAATTGACATGTGGAAGTAATAAATATGACAAGTGGTCAGAAATTTTGAAGGGTGAGTGGAGGCTGCAGTCTGTTTTCTTAAAAACAATTATTATTTTTTTGTTATAAAAAATCTCTCTTTATTTGGAAACCAAAGTCCTTCATACTCGCGCCTCGAATCTCCGATTCCTATGTGCAATATTTCATTTTGACTGTCTCTGAACGATGATCAAAATGAGTATAATATCCATATACTTTTGATCGGGTTTTGAATACCCGAAATTTTCAGATACGGTTTTTGTTTAAGATTAAATTTTGTGATTTAAAAATATCATACGATCTCTGATTAACGAACGGTCGATTCCGTTGGTCTTGTTTCGTCGAATCAGATCTAATAATGGTCTTGGTTTGTTTTGCGGTATCCGAATTTGCGTCGCGGCTTTTCACGGCACGCATTACGAAGCGACGGATTTTTGGTCGATTTTACCCGAACGACTTCTGATTCACGATCAATTGATCGTTTTACGTTGTCTAGTATTGACCAACAACTTTATTAGGTTATTCGGACCCTAATCGGGTCGGGTTCGAGTTCGATTGGAAACCGGATGTTACAAATATAAAACCTCAAAGGGAGTCATCCTCGAGACTCGAATCAAGGTCATTAGTTGTCTTGAATTTTATATGGTCATAAAAACCTCAAAGGGTTTTGAACCCATAAAAACCTCAAAAAGAAAACAAGCCATATATTTTAATCATATATCTAATTATAAATGCTTGTTTTGATTTTTACCTCAGAAAAGCTGCGGGTATCGTGCCCGCATGTCTGCTTCGGTTTCCCATGTCACTTCTTCGACTTCGTGTCGATGCCACAAAACCTTGACCAATGAAATCTCTTTGCTGCGAAGCTTGTTCACAGCACGGTCAAGTATCTGTACCGGCCTCTCCTCGTATGTCAAGTCAGGCTCTACGTCAAGATTCTCGTAACTGATGACGTGTCGAGGGTCGTGTACATACTTCCTCAGGTTGGATATGTGGAAGACATAGTGAATCGCTGATAGATGTGGAGGAAGGGCTACTCGGTAGGCCACCTTCCCCACTGTTGCAAGAATTTCAAATGGACCCACATATCGCGGCGCCAGCTTGCCACGAACACCGAATATCTGTACTCCCTTCATGGGAGATACACGGAGAAATACCCAAAGACTACTATATCGTGGAGGCACGGCGGTAGAAATGGATGCGCTCTCCTGAGGATGCCAATCGGTCAAAGCGGCAAGCGTATCCGATGTATATAGCCAGTTCGACGTACCATCAGCATGCGCTCTCCTGCTGAGTGCATCAGCCACCACATTTCCCTTACCAAGATGGTAAGAGGTCGTGCAATCATAATCCTTCAGCAGCTCGAGCCATCTGCGTTGCCTCATGTTCAGCTTCTTCTGATTAAAGATGTACTTCAGACTCTTGTGGTCTGTAAAGATCTCGAAATTCACCCCATATAGGTAGTAGCGCCAGATCTTCAAGGCGAAGACAACTGCCGCCAACTCCAAGTCATGTGTGGGGTAGTTCTGCTCGTACGGTCTCAACTGCCGTGATGCGTAAGCAATCACCTGT
This sequence comes from Ottelia alismoides, assembly GCA_037367405.1. Lineage (NCBI taxonomy): Eukaryota > Viridiplantae > Streptophyta > Magnoliopsida > Alismatales > Hydrocharitaceae > Ottelia > Ottelia alismoides. The sequence continues at coordinate 1,616,702 of JAZKJV010003927.1, read as the reverse complement.
CCTCTCTGCATCAACACTGCTCCTAGACCTTCTCCAGATGCATCTGTGTAGACTGCATAGTCCTGAGTGCCTGAAGGAAGAGCAAGAATAGACGTTGTAGTCAACCTCTCCTTCAGTGTCTGGAAGGCTTGCTCACATGAATCGTCCCAAATGGAGTTCCCTTCTGTGTCAACCGTGTCAGAGGGCGGGCAATGCGTGAAAATCCGCTGACGAAACGTCTGTAATAACCCGCTAATCCGAAGAAACTCCGAATTTGAGTAACTGTCTTGGGCTGCTCCCAAGACATGACTGCCTCAATCTTCGTAGGATCCACCGCGATACCTGCTCCAGAAATGACGTGTCCCAAAAATGAGAGTAGCGATAACCAGAACTCATACTTGCTCAACTTAGCATATAGCTTATGATCCCGCAATGTATCCACAACAATCCGTAGATTATTCGCATGATCCCATTCATTTCGTGAATAGATGAGCATATCATCAATGAACACCACTACAAACTTGTCCAAGTATGGACGGAAAATACGGTTCATCATATCCATGAAAGTCGCAGGTGCATTGGTGAGCCCAAACGACATCACCACAAACTCGTAGTGTCCACAGCGAGTCCTGAAGGTTGTCTTCGGAATATCTGACTCGCGAATCCTCAGGACCTCAGCTGATGATAGCCTGAGCGAAGATCGATCTTCGAGAAAACCGAAGATCCCTGGAGCTGGTCGAATAAATCATCGATGCGTGGCAAAGGATAACGGTTCTTTACCGTTCTCTTGTTCATCTGCCTGTAATCGATGCACAGTCTCATGGATCCATCCTTCTTCTTGACAAACAGAACCGGAGCACCCTAAGGTGAAGTGCTTGGCCTCACGAATCCCAAATCAAGTAATTCCTGCAACTGCACCTTCAGCTCCCTCAATTCGGCCGGTGTCATGCGGTATGGTGCCATAGAGATCGGTTGTGTATCTGGCAGCAATGTGATCTCGAACTCGATCTCTCTCAGGAGGTAATCCTGGTAGCTCATCAAGAAATACGTCAGGGTATTATGATACTACTCGGATGTCCTGAGTCATCGGCTCCTGATCAGATACCTCCCGAACAAATGCAAGATATGAATCGCAACCCTGGTCAACAAGTCGTTGGGCTCACAAAACTGAAATGTACTCCATGGTGGAGTCATGTATAGTACCCTCAAAAGTAAACTCGGGTAGATCTGGAATTCTGAAGACAACCGTCTTCCTAAAACAATCAACAAGCGCATGATGAGCGGATAACCAATCCATGCCCAAAATCAAGTCGAACTCATCAAGCTGCAGAAGTAGACAATCTGCGAGCATCTCGTATGGGCAAGTGCCTGACTATCAGAAAAATAATAAACAACTGGCCACCTGACCCTTGTATGTGATATGGGGAAGAGAGAGTCTCTAAGACTCTACCTAACGAAGCAAGTAACCTCGAAGCTAGACACTGATCGGTAATGTCCCCATTCGTGACATCGGTAACATCTGACTGGTCGAGTAGATGGAGTGGTTGTGTCTGCTCGCTGCGACCTAGATGGTCGAGCGGAATCTGTGCCACGTCCGGCAAGTGCTCCTCCTAATGTAGACGATAGAGATGAGCGAGCACTACCCAAAAATGCTTTTTCTCTTCTTGGGATATACTATGAAAATTTATGAAATTGGTGACATTTGTGGTTATTTAATTCGAATGTCATATTTCCCTTCTCGGACTCACGACAAGTCGGGAGACTGTCTCTATCCGAGAACTTAATGCGATCATAATAGTAGTATTGCGAATGTGGCGTATCGGGGTACCACTGCTCTGATACCAAAAATGTGAACCCTTAGGATCCGGGTGCCCGTTTACGACACATTTCACAATATTCCAATTATTACATCGCATTAAAAGCATAAATTTATCGGAAAATTTTTCGTGCTGAAGCTACATATGACATTCATATTCATAATCAAAACCACAAGGTAAAAGAGATAAATGCCACCAAATATTATTTCATTGATTTCCATATATTTTACAACATGTACAGTAACTGACAGTACAATGTCTGCTAGTACATACAATATCCCAAAAATAATCTGACTGAACAGAAGAGAAGCATTATACATAATCAATCGAACAAAAACTGAGACAAAATAAACCATACCGTCTGGTATAGACCTTGTCTCCTGGAACCATGTATAGCTAGTAAAGAGCAGGTTGTTTGCCTGCCAAACATGTTAGAAAAGAAAAGGCGTCAGCGGGCGCTGGTACCTCCCAAAAAATTTTATAAAAAAATAACAGGCATTTATTGTGATCAAAAGCAAGCAAGTAGATAGGCATGAGCAACTCAAATAAAAATTTACTTCTACTTGCAAATGTAAAAAGTTTCCAAATTTCTAGTAAGCACCTCTCATGATTAGCCATTAACCCAACATTTCCCATATAAGCATATTTATATTGTAACTAATTGATCATAAGTATATTTTATTCTCATATTACTTAGAGATCATATTTGTGGATTTCGATGATGGGAAAAATGAGATAAAAAGATATAATGATTTATTAAATTTTTATGTCTAGTGGATAGTCGGTGGTCTTGGTTCGTGTGAAACCTCACACTATGACTCTAAGACTTGGGGAAAGTCTTAGGGTTGGGGTGTCTCCGTAGGCATGCGGTGTAGTATAATGCATCCTAACTAAGTTCCCAACACGTCCACTAGCTTATTAAGATTTCGAATTCAGATTATAGTCACTTCCATTTACTCAACTTAAACTGTGATCTTTATAGGGATTTCAAAACAGATTATAGTCACTTTTAATCATCTCAATTTTAATTGTGATTTCCTCCAAACCTTGATTGTAACTCTCTCTCTGATGTAACTCTCGATGATGTAGATGTAGATGTAGATATGGATGATCTGGATGTAGAATCGCCAAGTCTGTTGGCGAAATAAAAACTCAAGCGGTGAGGAAGCCTGCAAATGGCTCATCCGTCTCGCCCCCTAATTGGAAGAACGGTCCAATAGAGGGATATGTCTACTCCCAAACTACGCCACTGAGACGGGTGAGAGGGACTTCCCGGAAAAGTCACTCTAGAAAAACAGCACGACCGGTAACGGGCAACCGAGCTCGTACGTAAAACTGAAAACCCAAGGATCCCCCGCCTGGGTATCCTAAAACAGAGGGTCAGCGGAATGGTCTAAAGTCGGGATCCCAACGAGGCGTAAAAACACTGCGAGCTCGCGTAAAAACCGTGAAGGGACTGGGATCCTAGACCCGCGCATTTAGCGGCCGCTGCCCTAACTGAGCTTCCTTTCTTCCGCCCAGTTGAGAGTCACCGCGCTCTCGCACGATCAAGTGTAAAGTTCACCATGACCGGCACTAATAGTTGTTACCGCTTATACTCATCAAACTATATTTCTGTGTTGACATCCAAAAACAAGCTAAAGGTGTATACCCACCAAATGATCTACTGTAGCACGTTGCATATACCTAGTTTTCGTTCAGATCATGATGCCAAGATCACTATATATATACTATTTTTAAAGGAGTGCAATAGGTTCCTTGACTAAAATAAGAATGATTCATATGTCGTCTTTTAAAAAAAACGATCTCAATGATCAAATACTCTATGTACTTCCAACTTAGTTTGAACATTGTTTGATGACAACGTTGTCCCTACTTGGATTGATCTTTCAAGTTTGAAAGTTTATTTGCACAATCACTGTATGCACATTCAATTACTTAAGATTGTATCTGTTAATTGGTCTTCTAGAGTCCTTGATTAAACAAAGATTATAAATTAGAAGATTCCAAAATTTAACAATTTAAGTTGTAAATGATCACAATTTGAAGAAATGCGTACTTGGCAATAAGGGGAAAGATAAAGATGTGGTCGAGACAAAAAGGTTAGGGCTCCTATTGATGATCAAAATATATATAAAAAAATATCATAGGTTGGTTGATAAGCTCATCAACATGACTGATGTCTCGGTCTGGAAAAAAATTCCAAAAATTAATATATTTCAGAACTTGTGACGTCATTAACTTAGAAAACACGTGTTCATGGAATTTAATTTTGATTCATAAGCTTCTCAAGGAATTAGTAGCTGCACTTTATATTTATGCCACCGAACATCTTACAGGCAGAAGTTAGTTTATTCAATGACACAACAGATTAACACTATAATGGATTAAAGCCATAATAAATCAGTGATGCTAATGCAATTATAGATCAGTCTTGGAGTTCTTTGGTCTTAAATTGGAAATGATGAGGTAGAATTCCAATTGATCTATATATAACAAAATGATCATATAGTGATGATATGTTGTTCTCATGTCATTGATTAAATGGATGTCCAATTATATGTTGATGGATCCACAACAACATCTTTTCCATTCTATGCAGGACGGAAATATAAAATTTTGTCATTTAAACTGAATACAATAATCTTTACATATTTTACTCAATATGTCTTGCAATATCAAGAATAGCAACTAGGCCCTTTCCCTGTTCAAGTGTGGCTGTTATTATGATTTATGACTAACATTTTAGACATGTAATACCTTATTTAAACAAAATTTTTAATTAACTACAACCATATAATAATTTTTTTTCAACATCTGACACTAAATAGACCATATATATATATATATACTTTTTGCTAACTAATCCATCACAATTTCAATTAGAGGCATCATAATCACAGGACATACTGAATGAATACAATTTCAATTAACAAATATACAATTTAGCCACAACATTCATCACTAAAATTTGTAAATCCCTTGTTATGGTTTCAGATAGTTAATTTATATCTGCAGCATGTGGTTATCATAAAATCATTAACCTATCAGAATACTATATAAATTAAAATTTTCCAAAACAGTAATTGATTCCCAAAACAATAGTCATCCTAAAGATAATTGAAAGAACATAACAGACAGTGAAAATGTTCTATGAATCTCTAATAACCTACACGGTAATTTTACAGAATAATTAGAATGATAAATGACATATTTTCTTTAGTTATAATCTAAGAACTATTGCAGAAATTTCAGTTATGAAAATATGACTTGGTATACACAGGAAAATCTTAAAGAGCAAAGTAATATGTTTTTATTACGGGGGCATAATATTTTTATTTCCATAAATATCAAATTTATCACTATCATTTTCAATCATGAATTTAAAGTTAAGGATTTGATATCCTATTAAGTGGGTATATGTACCCAAGATGGTAATAAAAAGAGCTGGAGATGATGCATGCATGATTATTATAATCAGGATGCCATCTTGAAATAAGGATGAAATTTATGAGCAGAATTTCTGGATATGCATGATTTATACTATATTCAGGGTGTCATAGTTAACTAAAGATCAAAATGTATAATAATTTCATGTATGACAACAAAAGGAGTATAGGATTGTACGTAAGATCTCCAAATTGGAGAAAAGTATAGATCTTACATGTAGAAATTGGCTGAAAAACAATAGATTCAAATACTCATGCCTGGCAGCAATAAGAGGAGGGGGATGTACCTAAATTCCTTCAAAGATGAACATGCATGCAAATGCTGGAAATTTTAAGGCTGCAGCTCCTTGAGAAGAAAGTAGCTCCAGCAAGTGGTTTCTTAAAGGCTCCAGGGACTGGATTTCAGAATAGGAAGTATTTGTTGAAGAATTGGGAATTTAAAGAGAAGAGAGGACATTACTGCCGTTGGTTTTTGGGAGAAAATGGGGAGGAACTTTTGAGGGAAGAAGGGCTCTTGGACTGTATTATATAGAAGACAAAGGGAAATTAAAATTGACATGTGGAAGTAATAAATATGACAAGTGGACAGAAATTTGAAGGGTGAGTGGAGGGCTACTGGAAAAATCCAGCAGTCTGTTTTCTTTAAAAAAAATTATTATTTTTTTGTTATAAAAAAACTCTCTTTATTTGGAAACCAAAGTACTTCATACTCGCGCCTCGAATCTCCGATTCCTATGTGCAATATTTCATTCTGACCGTCTCTGAAGGATGATCAAAATGAGTATAATATCCATATACTTTTGATCGGGTTTTGAATACCCAAAATTTTCAGATACGGTTTTTATTTAAGATTAAATTTTATGATTTAAAAATATCATACGATCTCTGATTGACAAACGGTCGATTCTGTTGGTCTTGTTTCGTCGAATCGGATCTAATAATGGTCTTGGTTTGTTTTGCGGTTTCCGAATTTGCGTCGCGGCTTTTCACAGCACGCATTACGAAGCGACCGATTTTGGTCGATTTTACCCAACGACTTTTGATTCACGATCAATTGATCGTTTTACGTTGTCTAGTATTGACCAGCAACTTTATTAGGTTATTCGGACCCTAATCGGGTCGGGTTCGAGTTCGATTGGAAACCGGATGTTACACTGAATGCCCGTCCATCATCACCTGTGACCAAGGTTTTAAAAAACGTGAGGCGGATCGAGGCGGTTTTCCGTTATTGAGATGAGGCATAAGCCTCAAGGAGGTCGAGGCGTAAGCCTCGATTTATAGAGAAAATACATGCCAAAATTATTATTAAGCATAATTATATTATCATAAAATTGTAAACTTCAAATATTGACAAAATATATGATCATAAATCCTAAATTTGAATATTTTAAATTTAATAGATGTACAAAGAATACCATATTAACCATATATGCTAGTTTTAATTTGTGATTAAGTAATATTAATATTGTAAATATGTGAATTTCTAATATTCTAACAAAAATATACAGTTTCTTAAACATATGTTATACTCATTGTAGCGATATAAGCAATCGAATATCAATTGTTGACATAAAATTTGTTCATACTAATTAGAAACAATCATTGTACACTTGCATGATTTCCTTGATGCAATAGTGATTGTAATATAAATGTATAATTGTATATTTATGAAATGTTATGTTTTGGTAATAACATATGATGATACTATAACACAATATTGCGATTGTGACTTGTATGTTTGTAACTAAAATATGCTTTATAACTTTAATATTATTATAAAAGTACAACTTTATATAGTTTTTTTATTTATTTACGTAAGAAAATGCACAATAAACCGAGGCGGCTCCTCGGGACCGCCTCGGGTCTTTGACGCTTACGCCCTAGATATCCAGACTGAGGCTATAGCCTCGAGGCGGTTTTCTTGGAAAACCGCCTCGAGGCTTACGCCTTGGCGCCTCGAGGCGTGTTTTTTAAAACCATGCCCGTGACAATAATATCATCAACATAAACCAGATAGCAACATGACCTCTCTGTGTCATCTGGACAAACAACGAATGATCAACAGTGGACCGCGCAAACCCCTGGTTCTCAATCAATTCTGACAGCTTCTGGTACCAAGCTCTCGAACTCTGCTTTAGGCCATAAATCGCCTTGTGGAACATGCAAACCTTCTGAGACTCCCCCTACACAACAAATCATGGTGGTTGCTGCATATATACCTCTTCCTGCAGATCCCCATATAGAAATGCATTCTTCACATCAAGTTGGTAAAGAGGCCAATCTCGAGATACAACAACTGGTAGAAAAAAGCGCAACGTCGAATGTATGACCATCGGTGAAAAAGTATCCTGATAGTCCATCCCATAAGTCTGGGCGAACCTTCTTGCAACAAGCCTTGCCTTGTAGAGATCCACACTGCCATCTGCCTGATGCTTCAATGTAAAGATCCATTTGCACCCTACAACAGAGGCACTTGGAGGAGGAGAAACAACACTCCAGCACGAGACCGCAACGCGGCCATTTCCTCCAATGTGGCAAGACGCCAACTACTATCATGTACGGCCTCTTGGTATGTGTGTGGTATAGCAACAACCGAGAGTCTCATGACAAACCTCATGTACTCCTCTGATTGATGATCCAAGGAAACATAAGCAGCAAGTGGATAAGTGGCACATTTACGACGCGGCTTCCTCAAGGCAATAGGTACATCAAGATCATCGTCCTCTGTCTTCTGATATCATCTCTTCCTATCTAGTATCCTGAGGTACAAGCATATCACCAGTGCCATTAGTTGAAACAATGTGCTTATTACATACCTGAGGTGTGTTGGATGACGGGGAAGGCATATGAGAGGACCCACGAATGTAGAAACGTGGCAAAAAATGTGCCAAGGTGGATGGTGGATGTGGTGGTGGAGAGGAATGTGACTCAACTAGAGGTGGTGGTGGTGGTGGAGATGTCGGAGGTGGTGGAACAAAAATAGAGAAAAATTCGTATGGGTCGTATGTCTCGAATCTTATCCGCAGCATACGGTGAATGTTTTTGTATTTAGTTATGTACCGTGACAAAGCCGCATTTTCAAACAGCGGCTTCCATTTGAGCCAAAATATGAGATCGAACGGTGCATACACACAAGATCCAAAGGTTCCATTTGAACAAGAAGCCGCCATTTGAAGAGGCAGCTTCAATTCACAGCACCAAAGCCGCCTTTTCAAAAGGCGGCTTTGTCTCAAATGGAAGCCGCCTTTTGAAAAGGCGGCTTTGTCACGGTACATAACTAAATACAAAAACATTCACCGTATGCCGCGGATAAGATTCGAGACATACGGCCCATACAAATTTTCCTCAACAAAAATATCTTCTCCACAGTCAGAGTTAGACAATCTTTCACTTGTAGGGGAAAAAACATAATAGACTCAAAAAATGTGACATCAGCACTCACATAATATTCTTCCTACGAGATCAAAACATCTATAGCCATTTTGAGTACGCGAATAGCCAACAAACACAAATTTGACAGCTCTTAGAGAGGGCTTGTCACGACCAAGGGTAAAATTGTGAACAAAAGCCATAGAATCAAATACCTTGGGAGTAAGGGAGAATGTCTTTCTCAGGAAACGCAATCAAGAAAAGAACCTCTTCTGCAAGGACCGTGGAAGGCATGCGGTTCACAAGGTAACAAGCAATCAGAACCGCATCACCCCAGAAAAAATGAGGAGCTCGACTCTGAATCAAAACAGTCCGTGTGACATCAAGAAGATGACGGTGTTTACGTTCACCAACATTGTTCTGCTGCGAAGTGTAAGCACAAGTCTGATGTACAATACTAAGAGATCTCAGAAATTCAGATAACTGTAAAGTGAAAAATTCTAAGGCATTGTCAGTGCGAATAAACTTCACATTAGCAAAAAAAATATTCTTGATTTCAATAAGAAACAATCAAATGACAGTACCAGCATCAGACTTATTCTTTAACAAGAAGCCCCAAGATAATCTAGAGAAATCATCCACAACAACCGTATAGAACATATGTCCCTAATGATCGAGAACACGACTAGGACCCCGGATATTAACAAAGTTGCAAAAGTCGGTAGTCGGCACTTGGTCGGTTAGATCACTGACTAAGGATTAATCAGGAGTCACGCGACTAATCGAATTTAGTCGGGTTTTACTCAGCTTTGAATTTTTTATTATTTTAAATATATAAATCATTTTTATACAAATATTTATATAGATTTTGTACATTATTATACTATCATAATGAAATAAAAGAAGTAATGGAATTTAAATAAAACATTAGACGTATTATAATAAGTTTGTTTTTTAAAAAAAGCAAAAAATTAAAAAAATATGGTATCTCCAACCAAAAATCGGTCGACTAGTGTGCCTAGTCAGTACTCGATCGGCCACCCCACTGACTAGACTAGTCGGACCTACTAGTCAGGACAGTCGGGTGACTTTTATAACATTGGATATTAAAATGAAACATCTCAAACGACTGACTACTATGACGACTCTGACGGCTCGGAAAAGAAGACCGTTGGTGCTTCCCAAGCTGGCATGCCTCACACTCCAAGGTGGTGCGAGTAGAGATCTGAGACAAAACATGACACAGCTTCTGCAAAGGAAGGTGTCCAAATCAAAGATGTCATATGTAAGGAGAAACAAATCCAGAAGGAATGGTAACAACACCAGCACACGAAGGCTGGACAAGTATGTAAAGTCCTCTCTGCTCACGACCACATCCAATCACCCTGCCCATGAGTATGTCCTGAAACACAAGAAAAGACGGATCAAATATGGCACGACAATGTAAATCTTTGTAATCTGTCTAATTGGCAAAAGATTAATCTGAAATGCATGAGCATATAAAACATTCTGCAGATGCATGGAGGGAGCTAGGACAATCTCCCCCTGACCAACGATGGGTAGATGAACCCCATTAGCAATCACCGCTGATCTACTAGGATAGGTAGACCTATAGAAACTAAACTGAGCTCGATCGCCACACATATGATGCGATAATACAGAGTACATGATCCAATCAGTCAAACCTGAACGGTTGTAATTGGTAAGGGCACACGCAATACCCGACGAACTCGAAGAAGCTCTAGCAGCATCTGTGACATCTGAAATGGTTGGTGTAGTCATCATCTCCCTCAACCTAAGACGGAGCTGGAGACGGCTCTATATGCTCAGCTACACGAGTAGATGTAGGATACCCATGCTTCAGATAGCATGTCTCCTTCGAATGACCGGGACGGTGGCAGTCTGAGCATGGGCCACATTGACAACCTCCTCCTCGACCATGGCGTCCTCGCTCCGAAACTGTGAAGTACCCCCTCTGTCGCGAGAAGCAGCCATAGCAGAGGGAGTCTGGGCTACGGTAGTAGATGAAGTAGTAATCCTACTCAGCCTCTTGTAGACCTCCTCCATTGGAGGTATCGTCTCACCAGTAAGTAGTTGAGTACGAGTTGCATCGTACACAGAGTCATGTGATTACAGGAAGACTCCTATCATTTTGGCATTCTGATATGCCTGTTGTTGCTCAGTATTGTTAGTAATCGCCATAAAGTTATGCGGACGCTCAAACATACCTCGAAGATGCAAAAAATGAGCATGAAGAGGTCGACCATTCTGCTTGGTCGAAAAATTGTCATATTGTAGAATCCTGCTCTCATTTTTGGCTTGCCCATATGTGGCAGCCAAGATGTCCCACAGGGCCTTAACTGTGGGTTGATTCATTATCTCGTTGGCAATCTCCGTGGTGAGCGGCCCGAAGAGCCAAATTCATGCATAGGTATCATCTTGCTTCCAAGAAGCATTATCCCCAGCCTTGTCTGTCGGCTCGGAATACGTCAGAATGTGCTCTTTGTTATGGCACTACATGAGGGTGAGAAATTGCATGGACCACAACTTGTAGTTAGTCCCATCCATCTTGACGATGGGAGTCAGGCCCTTGAAGGCACCGAACGATGAAAATACATCACTCTTGTTTTTTGACATGATAAAGGAATGCTGAGCAAAAAATTAAATTTAGAAAAAGACTGGGTAGTAGACTACTCTGAGTGTCTCACAATCATATGTGGGAGTGGTTGTATGAGTAGACTCATACAACCACCCTCTTCAATACTTGATGAAGTCTACGTACGAAAAACATGATTCATGCACCCAAAATCACAATCTCCAGTCAAAATCAGGTTGTATATGGCTTAAGCAGTGGCTGAACAGCCGCCTTATGGCGTCGGAGAAACCCACGAAGTGTTGGGCATCGGCCGACCGCTGGTGGAGCAGCAGCCCACGCCTTGGGAGTGTCGCGACTAGCGGCCGCACGCTAGATGTGACATCCAGCGGCGGCCCGCGGCTGGGCTCAAAACCAGGCGGAGGGCCGAACAGAGGGTCCGCGATGTCGGGTTGGATATCCGGACAAGCGACGGCGGCGGACTGGAGCATGACCTCAAATTTCTGTCGAATATCGATATCCTGTCAAAATCGAAATTTGATCGAAATGGATGAAATGACCGAAATATGAGGCCCTAGTACTAAAAATGATCGAAATGACCGAAATTTCGATCGAAATTTTACCGAAATTCGACCGAAATTCCGTTTCGGTCAATCACCGAAATGGTGACCGAAATCGACATTTAGGGCATTGGGCTGGAGAGGCAAACGACCGACGATGATGTTGGGGAGAAGGGGGTTTGGGGTTGGCGGGTAGGATTAGGGAGTTGGTGGGATACGGGAACCAAGGTCTAGGACCGTTGCTCTGATACAATGTTGGGAAAATAAAATGACTTGTTATTCAAGAGAGCCTAGAGCTCTCTTATATAGGAGAAAAGCCCTCAGTTAATTACATGACAGGTATATAAAGAAAATGAAATAAGAAATAAATATGAAGAGATAAATATCTCAACAGTTTAGATGGGACCGAAAGAAGTTAAGGTTTAGGTATTTTTTTAAGAATGGTGTTTCGTTTGGAAAATTGGAAGGAGACGAAGGACATTGTGGGTAGGTATTACTTGTTTTTAAACAAACTAGTGAGGTGTGGTAAGGGAGTTTCTAGCAAGTAGGGAGTGGTAAAGCTTGAGTTGGAATGGATTTAAACTATAAAGAGAGTAGTTTGGATATTTATATATAGATTTCAAATAAAATTAATTATAAAATATGCTCTGATGGCAGTAAATGAATTATTATTTATTAGCTATTATTTATTTATTGTTAATGGATTAACATATTGGATCGGATAGGATTTCGATAGTAATCCAATCCATATATGAATGAATTTTTAAAATTTCAATCCGATCTAATCCAATGACAACATATTGGATCGTATTAGGATTTTATCTGATCCATATGCAACCCTACTTCTCATCATAATTATTTAGTGCTATAGTTTTTTAGAGCTAAAGTTTTTAGTACATGTTCAAAGCATCATCTAAATATTTAACACTACATCTAAATACTAATATTATGCTTTGCCAATATTTGATTATATAGATTCATAGATATAATTATTTGAATATAACTGTGTAGATTAGGATTATTTATGTCATTTTACGGCATTTAATACTTATATATTGGTGACTAGTACTATCACATACTAACTATTTTATCAATCCAAATTGTTCCATGTTCTGCAGGAAAAGATGCAACTCCACTTTTATTACATAAATTTAAAAGTTGTAAATATTTATATTATATGTTTATTTTAAAATGAAAAATTGGAAAAGTGCATGCAACAACATAAGCCATGTATATGCCCACACATTCCTCGTATTCGGTATTCAGTAACATTTCCGAGCATATCTGCATATCTCGCTCCTGAACCTGGGATGTACCCGATCATTCAAATCAAACCTTCATTTCGGTACAACGAGGAGTTTGCTATGGTATGTGCAGTGAGATTCTTGGAACTAATCATGCCTTTGTCCATGCATGTGGATACATAGGCCGACTCTTGAGCTCACTCTGGCTCAGCCCACACCACATAGGATACGATCCCCCCCACCCTCGAACAAAGCTTTTACAACAAACAGCTAGAGCAATAGGGAGCCAAGGATTAAAGCAGTAGAAAAGATAAAAGAATGGGTCATGCTCCCAGTAGGAGAAGAGAAAATGGTTAGGATAACGAACTTGTGCTCATGTTAGCTTCTCAATCTTAAAATGTTAGAAAGCTAGAAAAAAGATAGTAGTCATGCATTAGAGTTCCAGGTCTAAGTCTCGAGAAGGAACAAAAGGACACAGGAATGAGGCCAAAATTACTGGTACTTAACCCTAGCCTACATACAATTAGTCCCATCGGAGTGAGGGAAAGGACCAGCATGAGCTGAGTTGTAGCGGATTGACCAAAGACTAGTCGGCTGACTGGCTCGAGGGAATGGGAAGCATAATCAAAGTGCATGGTGCTGGAAGGTTCTGTGTGCAGGAGAAGTCTCTACAAGCTCAGGCTCATGCACCATGCTCCTCTTCTCCATTGGTGCAAGACATCATCTATAAAGACCACCATGTAACGATATGGCCATGCTCTTCCATTGTCTTGATTTTTTTGCTACAAATCTCCAAGCAATGGACAACTTGCGGGTTGCATTCATTGAGCCCCACCCACCACCCCCTCACGACCTTATCATGGGCAATAAAAGTAGGTATAAACAACACATTTGTCTAATCTCGGTGAGGAGATTACCAGTAAGTGGACAAGGCGTAATCTTCCAAAGCAAAGAGAGTTTGAGCACTGGTATCGGATTGGTATGAACTTTTATGCCTATCTAAAATGAGGCCACTCATGCGTCGAGAAATTACTTGGGTAAAAAATCCTTCCTGAATGAACTACAGATGTTGTTCTAGACCTCGTCAAGGGAAGGCTGCTCTGCCGTATGTTGTAAGACCACCCTTTTGGGCTTCCATGTCTTCTTAATTGAAGGAACAACCTTCCTTCAGAGATAACCATCCTCCGCACTCCATCCTCTTTTTGTACTACGTAGTATTGTAGTTATGTAGAAGAGAAACCATGGTTCCTCCTATCTAGGCCATACTCAAGATGAACCTGCCCAAATTACACACACACCTCTAGCAGTGACGCCCAATAATCACATCAGCTACTCACTTGATGTTAATGCCATGAAATCAAAGGGCGTCAAGCTCCAATCTCCTCGTATAATATCCACATCAAAGTATTGGAGAATAGTTATACCGTACACTCCTAATTTATTATTGGAAAATTCCTCAGAACCTATGTTTAAATTTACCTAGGCAATTTTCATGATGAATAAAGAACAAAATACTTGTAAATTTTTATAGGAGAAACGTATAGGTTGGCTAAGCTTGAACGAGCATCGGCCCAAGCTTGTCCCGTAAATTATATGGACTATATTTTGATCCGGGACTGGTCCATTTCAATTCTAGGCTTTGGTTGGGCCATGCTAAGACGGCAGGGGTTTTGGGGGGGACTTGACCAACCCTACCTGTTGGGAAAATAAGAAGACTTGTTTATTCCATCCACCCTAGGCTCTCTTATATAGGAGAGCAGTCTATGGGTAAAATGCATAAAGAGTCCAACAGAAAATATAAATATAAGAAAGAGTACAGAAGTGAATAATATATCTCTACACTCCCCCTCAAGGTGGAGCATAGATATCAATCATGCTCAGCTTGGACGAACACTTCTGGAACGGCCTTCGAAGTAATGCCTTGGTAAAAATATCTGTTGTCTGATCCTCTGAGCTAGCATGGGATGTAACAATAAACCCCTTCTGAATCACGTCACTTATTAAGAGACAATCAACCTCAATGTGCTTGGTTCGTTCATGAAATGCTGGATTATTTGCAATGAATAGAGCCGCCTAATTGTCAAATTCCAGAGCCATACGAAGCGGGACTTCTATATATAGATCTGCAAGCACAGCTTTTACCCACATCATTTCTGTACTGACCTGGGCCATAGCCCTATATTCAGACTCAGCACTGGACCTTGATACAACCGTTTGCTTCTTGCTTCTCCATGAGACTAGAGAATCTCCAACATACACAGCAAACCCAGTAGTGGACTTCCTATCCTTGGGGCATCCTGCATAATCTGCATCTGCGCAAACTGATATAGTAACCTCCTTGCCTTTCTTATATATCAAACCCACACCTGGAGATGACTTAAGGTACCTGAGTATCATATGTATAGCATCCATGTGTACCTGACGTGGTTGCTCCATAAACTGGCTCACTCGACTCACAGCAAAGGAGATATTGGGCCTGGTAATAGTAACATAGAGAAGTTTGCCCACCAGTTCTCTGTATCTTCTCTTATCCACCTCATCAGTGTCATCATCATATAATCTCATACTGGGATCCATAGGTGTAGTGGCAGGGCGGCAACCAAGCATTCATGTTTCACTTAACAGGTCAGTGACATATTTCCTCTGGGTCATTACCAACCCATGAGGATTTCTGGCAAACTCCAGTCCCAGAAAGTATCTAAGAACCCCAAGGTCCTTGGTGACGAATTCACGACCCAGCATTTCTTTTGCCCCTTAGATTCCCTGTTCATCATCTCCTGTAATCAGAATATCGTCTACATACACCATAATAGCAATGATACCTCTGGGTGTCTTCTGTACGAACAAGGAATGATCAGCATTAGAACGTATGTACCCCTGTTTCTCAAATAGGTCTGAGAGCTTCTGAAACCAAGCTCTGGGGCTCTGCTTAAGGCCATAGATAGCCTTATGAAGTCTGCACACCGTAGGACACTCCCCCTCAACAGCAAAACCAGGTGGTTGTTGCATGTAGACTTCCTCCTGTAAGTCACCGTATAGGAATGAATTCTTCACATCTAACTGGTATAGAGGCCAATCACGAGTAACTGCAACAGAAAGGAGGATTCGTAGGGTGGAATGGCGAGCAACAGACGAGAATGTATCAAGATAGTCCACCCCATAAGTCTGGGTGAAGCCACGAGCAACAAGGCGAGCCTAGCATCGATCAATGTTGTCATCTGCATTCTGCTTAACTGTGAAGACCCACTTGCAGCTAACTGTAGACACATCAGCAGGTGCAGGAACAAGGCTCCAGGTGCCTCTGGATTGAAGAGCGGCCATTTCTTCTTCCACAGCCAAGCGTCATTGACTATCCTTCAGTGCATCTTGATAATTCCGTGGAATATCCACTGCTGACAACGCAATGACAACGTTCCTGAATTCTCCAATGAGGCAGTCAAACGATATAGAAGATGCTATAGGATATGACGCGCAGCTCCGCTTCTGCTTCCGTAGAGCAATAGGTACATCTAAATCATATGTCTCCTCAGTTGGCCTCTGTAACACATCCTGCTCAGGAAAATCATTAGATCCATCAATAGTAATATTTTCAGAACATACCTCAGGTGAGCTAGATGATAAGCGGTGACCATGAGCAGAAGAAGGCTTACGGGTATAGTGGAATGGCAGTGGTGAAACGGGCACAGTGACAGAAGGTGTAGGAGATGATAGCGGTTCTGGTGGTGGTGGTGGTGGCATGTATATAGCATCAGTAGTGTCAGAGGGAACCAACTGATCACCTGTAGATGAGAATGACATAACAGATTTGAAAAAGGTGACATCAGTACTGACTAAATATCTCCTGCGCAATAGATCATAACACTTGTACCTCTTCTGAGTTCTGGAATACCCGACAAAGATACACTTGACAGCATTAGGAGAGAGCTTGTCAGTCCCAGGAGACAGTTGGTGGACAAAGGCTACCGAGCCAAACACACGAGTAAGAGAGAACAATTCTTTGTCAGGGAAAATAAGAGAGAATGGAATCTTCTCAACTAAGACAGATGACGGCATTCGATTAATAAGATAGCATGCCGTAAGAACAGCATCACCCCAGAAAGAATGAGGGGCATGACCTTGTATAAGAAGCGACCTGGTGACATCGAGTAAATGACGATGTTTTCTTTCAACAACCCCATTCTGTTGGGAAGTATAGGCACAGGATGTTTGGTGGATAATCCCTTGAGATGAAAAATAACTGGATAGAGTATGAGTACATAATTCCAGGGCATTATCACTTCTCACAATCATAACAGATGCAGAAAAAACATTACGAACTTCATTACTAAAATTAATGATAATATTCCCCGCTTCAGATTTATTCTTTAACAGAAATACCCACGACACACGAGAGAAATCATCCACAATGACTATATAAAACATGTGTCCCTGATGATCGGGAACACGACTAGGACCCCAGATTCGACATGAAATAACTCAAAATTGGAGGTACTACTCCAACACTGACGACTGGGAAAAGTAGACCGATGATGTTTTCCCAACTGACAAGCCTCACATTGAATGGACGTGTGAGGTGAAACCTGAGGTAACATATGATGCAACTTCTGAAGCGGTAGATGTCCAAAACGCAGGTGCCACAATAATGGGGAGATAGGTCCAGCGGATAGAGTTGATGTTCCAGCATAAAGAGTCTGACTAAGGCGATAGAGGCCGCCTAGCTCATAGCCACGCCCAATCACGTTGCCCGTAAGGATGTCCTGAAAAACAAGAGAGGATGGATCAAAAATTGCTCAACAATGTAAATCCTTTGTAAGTTGGCTAATGGACAACAAATTCATCGAAAAATCAGGTGCATGTAACACGTTCTTGAGATGCATGGATGGTGTCAATCTAACATCCCCCTGACTAGTAATCGGGGAATGTGTTCCATCAGCAATAACCACTATATGGCCTGGAGAAACCTGTCTGTATCCTGTAAGTACACCTTGGTCACCGCACAGATGATGTGTGGCACCAGAGTCCATAATCCACTCTAAAGTATCTGCTCCACTACTGCTAGTGAATGCATAGGTGCTACCTGATGTACTGGTGGGTGCAGATGCGAAGGCAGCAACGTCGACGTGACTCTCAGAAGTAGATGCTGATGCAGTGGGACCAGATGGAGGAATAATGCCCCTCAGACGGGCCACAAGATCATCAAAGCGTTGATCCATAGATGATGCGGCTGGGGGCTCGATCTGTTCAGCGACTCGTGCTAAAGCCGGAAATCCATGCTTAGAATAGCATGTGTCTTCGGTATGTCCAGAACGATGGCAAAACGTACATAAGGGCCGAACACAGCCTCCTCTACCACGAGGTCCAGGGCCACGGAACTGATGATGACCTCCTCAAGCTCGATTTGCTGCCATAGCTGAGGCTATCGGATTCGTAGCAAACTAGGGAACAATGATCCGACTCAGCCTATGAAATGCCTCCTCCATAGGAGGAATAGTAGAGTCCGCCAAAATCTGGGAACGTGTTGCCTCGTACTCAGGATCAAGGGCAGCAAGAAAAACACCCACCATAGTGAAATTCCGATAAGTTTTATGTTGCTCTGGAGTGGCTGATAGAGGCATGAAGCTATAAAGCTTCTCAAACATTCCACGTAAAGACGTGTACAAAGAGTGTAGAGGCCGTCCATTCCGCTTGATAGTAAATATGTCATGCTGGAGTTGCAGAATCTTCGTCTCATTCTTGGCCTGAGAATATGTAGCAGCCAAAATATCCCGCATTGCCTTTGCAGTGGGATGATGAAGAATATCATTGGCAATCTCAATTGCCAGGGTTCTAGATAGCCAAACCTTGGCGTATGCATCATCTGCCTCCCATGAGGCATTGACCCCAGTCTTCTCAGCAGGCTCTTCTTCAGTAAGAATGTGTTTCTTACCGGTTGACTTCATCATACTCATGAACTGCATTGCCCACAGTTCATAATTTGAACCATCCATCTTCACAATCAGCGCTGGACCTCTGAGGGCGCCTACAGACGGGATGTCTGCCTTGCTCCCTGACATAGTAATTATGGAAGACTGGAGTAGTAGACTTAAGATATGATCGTCGACACGGACATTAAAGGGTTTAGTTGCATGTGTAGAATCAAGCAACCAAACCCATTACTTTGGAGAAGCACGCGCGGAACGAGTTCTGAGGTCACGCACACGCACTTGACTTAGGGTTTCGCGTGCACGAAGTCGAGACCTTTAGAAGGTCACGCGCGGGGGACGCACGCTGAGCACACGAAGATCGCGTGCACAGATCTCGCGCACGTACAGGGGCACGATCTTGCACGCACACAGATCGTCACCAGTGCGCACGCACAGGGGCAGCCTAGGAGGAGCGCACGCACAACGCTGATCGTCGCGTGCAAGTGCGCAACACGCACAGCACATGAAGCGCGGAGGCACGTGAGATCGACGGCGACAGCGAAGGGGAGGCGCTGAGATAGGAGGCGGCGCGCGGAGGCGCGAGGGAGACGCGCGAAGAAGGTGCGCAATGCAGGAGGACTCGAAGGTGGGGCTAGGGTTAGGGTTTGGCTCGAGAACTCCGGTCTAGGACCGTCGCTCTGATACCATGTTGGGAAAATAAGAAGACTTGTTTATTCCATCCGCCCTAGGCTCTCTTATATAGGAGAGCAGCCTCTGGGTAAAATACATAAAGAGTCCAACAGAAAATAAAAATATAAGAAAGAGTACAGAAGTGAATAATATATCTCTACACTACCCATTGTTCATTTCTACCAAACCTCAAGCCACTCGATTTTAAGTTGAATGCTTTCACAAATACAATTCTATGGGACTTACCAAACTAAAAAATCCAAACACCCACAAGTAGAATTCTCATATAGTGGCTTTCTTATTGGACATCATAGCATTAAGAGTAAATGAAACACGATAATAAATAATCAGCAATCTCTACCTGCTGATCCCTCATTTGGAATGTCTTTATCCAACTTTCTGAGTCACGAGTCCTTGAGTCATCCTCCCCAAGTTGCTTGACAAATATATCATAAGTCTTCTTCTCATGCTAGCATCATCAGGAAAGAAAAACCAAAAGATACAAAATGAAATTCCCGGCAGGTAAGTTTAAAAGATTCAAAGGAAAAAAACAAGCTAATCTACGAAGTCTGACAGCTAATCTAAACCGAAATGTAGTGAAAAACTACCAATACTAACAAGCAATCTGCCCATTCAAGGAACAAAGAAATATACCTGAAGCGATAACTTGTAAGCACCCATGCAGTTAAAAGCAATCGCAAGAGCGTGGTAGCATACTGCGGTTTGGATGTGGTCTTGTCCAAGAAGCCTTTCATTCTTCTTCAGTGCTTCCTGCAAATACCTGAGAGCTGTATTCATTTTGCCAATATCTTGATACATCATTGCAATATTGATGAAGGTGGCTGCAACATCAGGATAGTCAGCCCCTAACGATAAACTTAACAATAGTAATGTTCTTGACATGTGCCGCAAAGCAAGCTCAGTTTGATTTAGTCCATGGTAGAATAGAGCCATGTTACCATAACTGTGAAATAAAATGAAAAAAATTAGCATAGACAACAAGATGACACATCAGCAATAAAAGAAATGGTTTTTCAGAATATCAGGGAAACATTAGAAATTGTCATAGACTCTAAAATACTGATACTACTATACCATTAGAAGCAGTGACCTACATTGCATGGCTTAAGGATGAAAATACGTTTGAGTCCATCAATGTCATTGCCAGAGAAAATGTTTTTTTCTTATCCACAGACAATTTCTCGTCAATCTTTCAAAGTATGTGGGACAACTACGAGAGTCCAAATCAAATGAAGTAATAAAAACGAGATCCTAAAAATAGAAACAAAGAACACGCCCACTCAACTTCAAGCATATATATATAGGATATCTTTCAAATGAGACATGGTCCTTCCATCTCTATGGAAGGCCAACGATCCCGTGCGTCGATCATTAATCAGACGGTTGTTATTAAAGACATGTTAATATTATTATTTAATTAATCAAAAATCCATTTTTGATCATTATCAATTATCTAAATATAGTATGTAACTACCTAAATTATCTCCTCATTAATTCCTCTCTCCTAATTTGTCATTCACATTGCATTTCTCTCTCTCCCCTAATTTGCCATTCACGTTGCCACATTCACGTCTCCTCCAGCGGCGATGGGCGACCGAGATGCGAGGCGATGCTCGATGCGATGCTCGATCTGGGGCAATGGTTCCTCCTCCGGGTAGTCAAGTGGAGCGGATTTGATGTCGAGTGCAAGGAGGCGAGAAACGAGCGGGAGAAAAAGGAGGACGAGTTCCTTGCGGACGTCGTCGACGATGACACAGATGATTGCAACGAGGAGGACGTCGGGTGCGGTGGCAGCAGATCGTGTATCGAAATCCAGCGGCTTGAGAGCAGAGACGAGGACGGGTATTGCGTTGGATCGTGCGATGGACGTCTTATTGGCGGGATCGAGCGAGATCGTACGTCGATCGTACGATGCACGCAGCGGCGTTGGACAGGAGCACGGGGGAACGCGAGAGGAGGAATGGACGCAGCGTGGAGAGGTCCCATCGACACGGAGCTACAATATTGATGTGTATTATACATTTTTTTGTGTATTATACAATTTTGACGTGTATTATAGATATTTGATATGTATTTTTACATATCAATTGAGTGCAAATGACAGTTGTAGTTTTTTATGCATATTGTATATTTGAAGTGCATTACACATTTTGAATGTGCGTTATACATTTTGAATGTATATTATACATATTTCGGTGATATTTTACTCATCGATTGAGCGTGAATGACTACTGCATTTTTACAAATAACCATAAAATTCTATTCTACAAAGAACCATACAATCATTACAAATAACCATGCATTAATTGCTAATATGAATTGTATTTTACAAAGAACCATACAGAATTTACAAATGGATGATTGATTTTGAAAGAAACACAGTAAATACAAAAAGCATACACTCGTTACAAAAGGAACAACATATTCTACAAAAAAACACATTAAGATACAAACATTGCCCTACGTAATGTAGTCCAGAATAAAACTGGATATTTTTTAAATATGGTATTGCAAAAATACCAAAAATAAAAATAGCTAAATTTAGAATTTCAAAATATTTATTGGCGTGCATAATTAATGCAAAAGTTGATGACCAAAATGCCCTTTTGGGCAAATAAGTTGATGATGCCGTTAGATTTGAATCTAACGACCAGGATCGTTGGCCTTCCTTAAGGATGGAAGGACCAAGTCCTATTTGAAAGGCCCCCTATATATATATATATATATATATCATGTCTAACTAATTTAAAAAAGCATGCTCCATCTTGAAGAGGCATTTAATGAAAGTTTCTGCCAACTGAAGCTCGGCAAAGATGTAGACAGTAGATATCTTCCCTTGGAAACATTGTGAGTACTGTAAATCAACCTCAAAAATGTGTATTGTAGTGTGGATTGTCTGCAAGGAGCAAACAATCCATGCCACCTCAAAAGTGATATGAGTCATATCTCAGAATTCCACTTACCATAAGATTGTTTCTTGATCAGTAGTAAACTGCCTACCAATGAGGTAGTGAAGTCTAGTAAATCTTCAAATAAGCCAGCATAGCCAGCATCAAAATGGATTGAGACCTTCAAATGCCCACTTTCTTAACATATAAGTCTATCTTAAGAACACCCTTCAAGTATTTGAGAATGGAACAAGAACAATCCAATGTCTATAGAAAAAGCTTCTCCGTAAATTGACTAGCATACTGATGACAAAGCAAATTTCAAGTTTGAAGATGATCAGATACAAGACTTTCCCAATAATGCTCCACTATAATCAGGCATCATCATCAAAAGGAGGATCACAGTATGCCTTAATTTCGCAGTAACATCAATAGAAACAAATGATGGTTTAACTTAACAAATGATGGTTTGACTACCAATATTAGTGCAGCACTAGGTGGTCGACTAGACCGACTATTCTGTCTTGCTATGAGGTCTGGGGATGTGACCAAATGAATACTCGGTATCAGCCAATAGCAGGTCCAATTAGTCAGCCAACTACTGGACTACTGGCTGGCTGCTTTATAAAATGATTCTTTTATTTTCAAGGGTTCTGAAATATCCCATTATCACCAAAAATATCAAAATAACATCTTAGTTTTCCCATGAACTCTTTTTTTTAAATGGCTTCAAGTTTCAACTACCATGAATAAAAAGAATTTATAATGCACAACCTCTTCTTTTCGGAATTAAATACTCCAGTATCATACACCTTGACTTTGTCTAAGAGATAGTGGAGATATTGATCAAATATGAGTCATAGATGACATGCTAACTGATGACCATATATGTATAAATATAAAAGACTATATGTATTTGATATATTTTTTATATTTTAAATAATTCAAAAATACATAACTAAATCAAATAGTCACTTGGATACCGTCTATTCGTTATTTAGTGTCACGTCTGACTGAATAGCAATACTGACTTTTGCAATAATGACTATAAAAATGTGTGCATCGTTGAGAATTTCCATGGTAGACTTTCTTTGAGAAAGAACCAAACCCTGTGAATTTATTACAACCTCAAAAATGCTCAAAAAATTAACAAAGCTATACAAGATCTTGTCTTAAAAAATTTCCCACAAACCCGCAATGCTATAATCCTTAAATTATCATCATCAATTATAATCAACATATCAATGTAAACACTCGGATATCACAATCCCTCTCTTTCTCATCCTTGCAAAGATGGATTGGTCAATAGTGAAGTGAAGAAATCAATCTTTACTATCTTGCTACCATAGTTTTAAAAGACGATGCCTCGAAGCAGTGACGTGTACACCTCGATACAGTAAAACATACGCCTTAAGGTGAGGTGCAACCTTTTTGCCTTGAGGCATGCGCCCCACCTTGTGAGGCGGTGCCAAGTAATTGAGACATCGAGGCAAAAACTGAGGTGCATGCCTCATGGAACTGGTCTTATACGTGCACATTGTTTTGGGTAATGATCTCTACTGATCCTCCAAGAAGGCTGATTAAGTTGTCACTTTGTAGTCCTACTTGCATCATGGACACGATATGGAAAAGTCTGCATGATGTTAATGTTTTTATTATGGTATTTAGCAACTTCTAAAACATGAAGACACTACTCTATGTTTTCTCCGGGTTGCAATGCTAATAGTATCATCTTTAATTTTTTCAATCATGTCTAGAATCTACAAGATTAGTTACAGTTTTTATAAAAGTACAAGTACCTATAATTAAATCGATGTGTTGCTTTAAAAAATATGGGTTTCCCTAGTTGTTAATCAGTTGAGAAGGATTAAGATGCTCTCGTGTACCCTACTAAGCCATCAATGCTTGTCAAAGAGATATGGTTGCAATTCCTAAATCTAATAGGGAATTTGGCATAAAATTACCATCATTGATTGATATGACTATAACCTATACTTGTTCACCATTCACTATAACAAGTATCAAATGAAATACTTCTTCAATATTTCATTGTATATTAGCATTGTTTGTTTAATATTCACTATCATCATTTAATAACATCATAGTTGATAATATTCATTGTTCATTTTCTAGTACTTACTATCAGTTATCAAATGAAAAACTTTGCTCATTTAATAAAAAGTAGTAAGTACTAATATATTCTTTCATTCTAGATGATTGTGACCACATGAGTTGTGAATCTTGAAAACGTTACTGTAGACATTTGTGTTCCTTGATGTTAGCACTTTTCCAAGGCAAATGCTGAAACTGCTTATATGTTTTATATTTTACTAGCATGGAAATATTTTGAATGTGTTTCTACCAAATCTTCATATTGTTGTAGTTCTATTTCAAAGTACTTTGACCTAATTTTCAAATTTTCCTCTTTAAAAAATTGAGGTTTACGCCTCGTCTCTTATCTAGGGAAATCGTCTCAAAATGCTTTGCATTCTTTTAAACATCGCTTGTTAGTAAGCATATCAAATCAAGTTCTAGACCTTCTTAAGCCCAACTACTTTCTTCTTTAAGTCCAACAAAGAATAATTCGAGTCATCAGAAGAAAAGAGACCCAAACAAATTAGACTTACCGTAGGAAGATTCCAAGGTATTCAAACCCATATATTAGAATGATGCTTGACAGTGTGCACTCATCAACGTGCGACCATGATGACATTTCTAGAGTCCCTCTAGAAACAAGTAATCAGCCAAAGAAACTCCATAGCCAAGGTTTAATTCATGCATCCAGTTTACACTTCTCATTTTCTCATCCAAGTTCCCATCCAGCTAGCCAACTTTAGCTCCTTAAGCATCATGTCAACCGCTTGCATCCAAGTACGTGTAAAGGTGAGCATTATTTAGGAAAGTACAAAGTTAGAAAAGTCTCGGCAGAGCATACAGGAGGTGTGAGCCTTCTCAAGCTTTAACAAATTAAGCAATACTGAATGTGGATAATGTAGAACCCAAATTATATTTCATCAAAGGGTATTGGATTTCGTTGATAGATCTAATGTCTTCAACCCTACCACTCTAACAACAAAAACTATTACCAAGGATGACCCATGATTCAGACGTTACAAAACAACCGATATATATTTATTGTACAATGTTAAAAAGTATGAACCCTAATATTTCTTTAGTTTTCACTTGTCATTTTCTCATCCAAATTCTCATCTAGCTACCATATCATTGCTCAAAACATGGAATCAAATTTCGTCAAAATTCGGTCGAATTTCGGTTTCGGCAGGTGACCAAAATTCGGCAGAAATGGTCTATCTCGATCGAAATTTGGGGGGTCCCATTATAAAAACCAACCGAAATGGCCGAAATTTCTTCGGTGGGTCACTGAAATGGTCACCGAAATGGAAATTTGAGGCCTTAGCTCAAAATGGGTCAATTAAATAGTGCAAATTGGAGACCCAAATCATATATCTTCGATGTATATTGGATTTGGTATATGGTTCATCTCTTTAACCCAACCCAAGTTTGGATCCACCCAAACCAACTACTATCGGCTTGCAAGATAATATTAGAAATTCTAAAGGCTAATATATCTCTAGATTTCGCTTCTCATTTTCACCTCCAGAATCTCACCCAACTAGCCACTTCTTGGCTCCGAGCCTCGTTTCCATCCATTTTGTGACTCTCCAACCAGATTTGCGCATAATAGAATGCCTATCTATGTTGAGAGATATTTCGTGTTCCACCTAATCATGGGTACAGTACACTAGTCTTTTCTCTACACTGTGACTCATATTTACCCTAAAATCTAGGGCTCCATATCCTTGTTGAGAGATATTTTGTGTTCCACCTAATCAGGGCTAGACTTCTCTTTTCTCTATATGGTGACCCATATTTACCCTGAAACCTAGGACTCCACCCAGGTAAACAGCCCTAGAGGCTAATATATCTCTAGTTTTCGATTCTTATTTTCACCTCCAGACTCTCATCCAACTAGCCACTCATGGCGTTCCGAGTCTCGTTTCAATCCATGTTGTGACTCTCCAACCAGATTTGCGCATAATAGAATGCCTATCTATGTTGAGAGATATTTCGTGTTCCACCTAATCATGGGTACACTAGTCTTTTCCCTACGCGGTGACTCATATTTACCCTAAAATCTAGGACTCCATATCCATGTTGAGAGATATTTTGTGTTCCACCTAATCAGGGCTAGACTTGTCTTTTCTCTTTACGGTGACCCATATTTACCCTGAAACCTAGGACTCCAGCAATGTAACAGCCCTAGAGTAGCATATTTAATTCAAGCAATTCTCTCATATTCTTCAATTTGGTATAAGATCATGTGGTCTGCTCTCCCCCCTCCATTGTCACCATCACATCATGCACGAACACCAGCCTCCATCACTCTAAATCCCCAGCAACACCGTCTACACATCACCACCCTAACCTCCATCATAGCCATCAACATCACACCCCGACCGACCCGAAGCCCTAGCCTCTGGCCCCTAGCCTCCAGTTACACCACCTGAAAGCCTGACCCTCCAGCCCCAGTCCCCCAGTTCAACACTCGGTGCCCTCACGAGCTTCTTCCCACCACATGCGTCAAAGACGTGAGGCGCTCTAAGGCGCTAAGGGTACAAAATGCCCGAGTCCCTAGGCGCTCGCCCGAGACAATCAATGCGCTAATATAATGTGTGCATATACATTTAATAGAAAATTTATATAACTTATACAAACTACAAATGTCATGTAATTGTTACACAAGCATGCAATGAATAATATACAAACATAAAATAAAAAAGATTTTAAAAACCTCGAAAATTTCTTGAAATAGTTAGAATGTTCAAATTACATTATGAATTTTTTGTATTCATCATCATCATCAAAACTGATATCATCGACATTGTCTTCAACTCCACCATTATCCACCCACCCCCCTCATCTTTTTTATTCTTCGAATTCATTGCCATGTGAAGCAAAAAACTCTTCTGGAAGATCCAATGAGTGATCCATGCCTTGTATATTGCAGTGTATATGTTTGTGTCTTTGCAACTCCAGAAGTCATGCCACATCTCTCCATATCCATATATCATCTTCGAAGAAAAAATCTTTCTCTGCATCATTTGTCTCCATTTCAACTAGAAACTATTCATTAACATCATCGACTTCACTAAGAGCAATCAGATCTATGGTGTTGCGTAAGTCATATTGATCCTTCAAAGCTTGATTGTACTTAATTTATACCAAATCTGGCAACCTTTGATTTTTTATTATGTTTCTTTTCTTTGACTGAATCTGCGAAAAAATAAAAGCTATTAGGTTAAAATTAAAAAGTCCAAGTTTGACTTAACAGAAAATTACATATGCACTCGAATATACTCCAATTACGTTGACACTCGGATGAACTAAATGTCGAGCTCAAAATCTTCATAGCTAGACTGTAGAGTGTAGAGAACGATATTATTATTATGTTTTGTACCTTTTCGTAATTCCTCTTTACTCTCTGAACTACTATGTATTTTACCCGTGAGGTCTCTCCCTATATAAGAGAGCTTAGGGTTCCTTGAAATAATAGATTGCTCACTTTTCTCAACATGGTATCAGAGCCCAGGGGATAACCCTGGCCCCAGCCCTAGGGTTTCTTCCACCGCCGCCGCCGGACCCCCACCACCACCCTTCCGCCGCCGCCGCCGGAACCCCCAACCCCATCACCACCTTTCCGCCGCCGGTTCCCCCTTCTCCACCACCAGCCGGACTTCTTCTACACACGCCGAAGGGCCCCTCCACGCCGTCGGGCCCTTCCCTCTTCCACGTCGGGCCTCTCCTCCACGCTGGGCCCCTTCTCCACGCCGCAGGGCCCCTCCACGCCATCGGTCCCTTCCCTCCTCCACGCGGGGCCTTCCCTCTTTCACGCGGGCCCCCCAATCGTACCGTAGGCCACCCTACGCCACCATCCGCCGTCGAGTCAAGCCCTAGGTAGGGTACCCTAACCACCGGGTTCCCCTCCCTTACACACCGACATCTACTCTTCCGTCGGCCGATCTATCTCCATGGATTTGAGTGCGTAACGTCTACATATGCACTCAAATCCGATCAAGTCTTTGTAGACACCGGTTTCTAGTCTACAATCCCTAGTTCTTCATTTACGGCGACATGTCAGAGAACAAAGTTGATATGCTCTCCATAGGCGCCTTCAAAGGTCCTGCGCCTATAATCAAGATGGGCGGGACAAACTATGAGCTCTGGGCGATGCAGTTTATGAGTCTCATGATGTCAAACGGTAAGAAGCATATTCTTACCGAAGATGAGCCGGCAGAGAAAACTGGGATATATGCCTCGTGGGAGGTTGATGATTCTTATGCCAAGGTTTGGCTGTCAGGTACACTGTCGATGGAGATTGCCAATGATGTCCTCCATCAGCCCACTGCCAAGGCAATGTGGGATATTCTGACCACTACTTATTCTCAAGTGCGGAATGAGACCAAGATGTTACAGCTCCAGCATGATATATTCACGATGAAGCAGAATGGCAGGCCACTTCACTCATTGTACACATCCCTGAGAGGGATGTTTGAGAAGTTATACAGTACCATACCACTCACGGCGACTCCTGAGCAGCAGAAGACATTTCGAAATGCTACCATGGTGGACGTTCTACTTGCAGCCCTAGATCCTGAGTACGAGGCAGCCCGCTCTCAAATTTTGGCCGATACAGTTATTCCTCCAATAGAGGATGTTTACCGGAGGCTCAGTCGCATATCAGTTTCTTCCAGCACATCTACTCCAACCCCATCGGCAATGGCAGTATCGCGTGGGAGAGGTGGTCAGTCTTCTGGTCGTGGACGTGGACCCCGTGGTAGGGGTGGTCGCTTTCGCCAACCATGTTCGTTCTGCCATCGCACAGGCCACTCGAAGGATACATGCTACTCTAAGCATGGGTTTCCAGCATCAGCGCATGTAGCCGAGCATGTTCTGCCCCAATCAGCATCTACTGCAGATAACCGATTCGAGGAGCTTGTGGCACGTCTACGTGATATTATGCTACAATCATCTACAGATTCTCCAGGTGGACCTTCAGATGTTGCTGCTACAGCTTCCGCCAGTTCGTCTGCTACTGCTAGTACCTCAGGTAGTGCTACTGCCTTTACATCTTATCATGATATATCTGATTGGATTATAGATTCTGGCGCCACCCATCACCTCTGTCGAGATAGAGAGAGACTTGAGTCCTACAGGGACATCCCATGTGGCCGCTCAGTTCAGTTAGCAGATGGTACTCATTCCCCCTTTGTTGGACAGGGGAGGTTTTCTTATCGCCTTCTATGCGTCTAAACATTGTTCTGCATGCTCCTGAGTTCTCCATGAATTTGATGTCCATTAGTCAGATTACGAAGGATTTGCACTGTCGTGCTATATTTAACCCCTCATCTCTTATTTTTCAGGACATACTAACGGGTAGGGTGATTGGTTGTGGCTCTGAGCAGAATGATCTGTATCGGCTGGTCCGGAACTCTTATGTCGGCATCTCTTCTCATTCCGTCGGACCATTATCTCTGTACATCTGACATCTTCGTTTTGGTCATCTCCCGCTCCAGAAAATGCGACATCTATTGCCTCAGATCTCTTCCAGTTCATCATTTCGCTGTGAAGCGTGTCAGTTGGGAAAGCATCATTGGTCTAGCTTTCCTCGTCGTCAGAGTCGGAGCAGTAGCTCCCCGTTTGAGTTATTTCACATTGATATTTGGGGTCCGAGTTATGTACCTGATCATCAGGGACACAGGTTCTATCTAGTTGTAGTGGATGATTTCTCTCGTGTATCTTGGGTCTTTCTTTTAAAGAATAAATCTGAAGCAGGGATGTTATTAAAATTTGATTAATGAAGTGCAGAATGTTTTCTCTTCTACTGTCAAATATGTTCGTACAGATAATGCACTGGAATTTTGCACCCGATCTCTCTCTCAGTTTCTCTCGTCTAAGGGCATTATTCACCAAACCACTTGTGCTTACACATCTCAGCAGAATGGTGTGGCAGAAAGAAAGCACTGTCACCTTCTTGACATTACTTGAACCCTCCTTATTCAGAGTTGTGCTCCTATCCCTTTTTGGGGAGTTGTTGTCCTTACAGCTTGTTACCTGGTCAATCGTATGCCGTCATCTGTCCTTGGTGAGAAAATTCCTCTTTCTATCATTTTTCCTGATAAGGAATTATTCTCACTTACTCCTCGTGTCTTTGGTACTGTTGCGTTTGTTCATCTCATGTCTCCTGGACTTGACAAACTCTCTCCTAGAGCTGTCAAGTGTGTCTTTGTAGGTTACTCTCGGACTCAGAAGGGTTATCGTTGTTATGACCCAATATACAAGAAATACTTTGTCAGTGTTGATGTCACGTTTTTTGAGTTTGTTATGTACTCTTCCCTGCAGGTGACAGGCTGGTCCCATCCACTACCAACGATGATGTCTATGTCCCTCTGCCTCCTAGTGTGAGTTCACCTGAGTCCACTCCTGCTCCAGTTGCTACGTCACCGAACCAAACGTCACCTCCACCACCACCACCTCCACAACCTCATATTCCACCTTTACCAAAATTCTATACGTGTCGGTGACGTCTTGCTCAGGCTACACGTCAGGCATCCATCACGCCTCAGGTATGTTCAGATGGCATCACTACTAACTGGTCAGATATGGTACATGTGCACGATTCTTCATTGCAGGAGGAGACTACACCATCCACTACCGTGCACGACGACCTTGATATTCCTATTGCTATCCGGAAGCAGAAGCGGACGTGTGTGTCTTATCCTTTTGCTTCCCAGGTGTCTTTTCATCGCCTCACAGGCGACTTTCAGAGATTTACTGCAGCATTGTCTTCTGTGGACATACCACAGACCTATCAAGAAGCTATGAAGATTAATTGCTAGCGACTGGCTATGGAAGATGAGATGCGTGCCTTACAGTCTCGTGGCACATGGAGCTTGGTTAATGCTCCTCCTGACGCATCCATTGTTAGTTGCAAATGGGTATTCACAGTTAAATACCATGCTGATGGCAGTCTAGATCGATACAAGGCACGGCTGGTCGCGAGAGGTTTCACACAAACCTATGGCGTGGACTATATGGATACATTTTCTCTAGTGGCTCGCCACTCTACTCTTCGCATTCTCTTATCAGTTGGTGTGGTACGTGACTGGACTATATCTCAACTTGATGTCAAGAATGACTTCTTGTATGGAGATTTGCAGAAGGAAGTCTACATGCAGTAGCCACTAGGGTTCACTGCTGAGGGGGAGAAGCATATGGTGTGTAGACTTCACAAGGCAATTTATTGCCTTAAACAGAGACCAAGGGCGTGATTTCAGAAGCTTTCCCATCTGACTGAACGATAGGGGTTCAAAAGATCAAATGCAGATACTCGTTGTTTATTCAGAAGTCTTCTGCAGGTACGATTGTCATCATGGTCTATGTTGATGATATTTTGGTTACAGGAGATGATGTTCAGGGAATAGAGAAGGCAAAAGCACTTCTGGGCCGTCAGTTCGTCACGAAGGATCTTGGAACCCTAAGATACTTTCTGGGGTTGGAATTTGCCAGGAATGCACAGGGTCTGGTGATGACCCAAAGGAAGTACGTTACAGATTTTTTGACTGAAACAGGCATGGTTGGATGCAGACCATCGAGTATTCCCATGGATCCAAACATGAAGCTGTATGACGATGACATTGATGAAGTAGACAAGAGGAGATATAGAGAAATGGTGGGTAAGCTCCTTCATATGACTATAACTCGAGCCGATATTGCCTTTGCAGTAAGCCGGGTGAGTCAGTTCATGGAGCAGCCAAGACAAGTTCATATGGATGCCATATATATAATAATGAGGTACCTAAAGTCTTCTCCAGATTCAGGGTTGCTATTTCGAAAGGGCACAGATTTGTCTATTTCAGCATGTGCAGATGCCGATCATGCAGGATGCCCTAAGGATCGAAAGTCAATGGAAAAGCAAGAAACAAACAATTGTGGCAAGGTCCAGTGCTGAATCTGAATATAGGGCCATGGCGCAAGCAAGCACGGAGATGATGTGGGTTCGATCTATGCTAGAGGATCTACATATAGCCGTACCTCTACCCATGTAGCTTCAGTGTGACAATCAAGCAGCATTGTTTATTGCCAACAATCCAGCATTTCATGAAAGAACAAAGCATATTGAAGTTGACTGCCACTACACTAGAGACTTGATCCAGAGAGGCTTGATATCTACATCTCACGTGAGCTCAGGAGATCAGACTGCTGACATATTTACCAAGCCGTTACTCAGATGACCCTTCCAGAGATGTTCTTCCAAGCTGAGCATGATAGACATCTATGCTCCACCTTGAGGGGGAGTGTAGAGAACGATATTATTATTATTTTTTGTACCTTTTCATAATTCTTGTTTACTCTCTGGATTGTTATGTATTTTACCCGTGAGGTCTCTCCCTATATAAGAGAGCCTAGGGTTCCTTGGAATAATAGATTGCTCACTTTTCTCAACATAGACATTTCAAGTTTGGAGCCAAACTTCCAAAAGAACTAAACCATTTCACTACATTATCATATGAAGATGTTAGCATCAAGAATTAGATCAACTTACTTGTACCAAATTGTAATGGCTACCTGGAGATTTTGGAGTACCTTGATCTAATCATCACACGATTTCCAAATCCCATCGGCTTTTGTATATGAGCTTAACTCAATCACAATTTATGGCACACATTTAGATTGGGTATCAATTTTTGTACGAATTTGTATAATCAATCAACGATTGCCGTGTAACATCCGGATCTAAATGAACTGAAGCTCCTGTCAAGAAAAGGATGTTGCAAGCAAGTTTGGAAATCCAAAGGTACATATCTCTCTCCTCTTTGTTCTCATTAAAGTTAATGTTGAAGTTTCTTATTCAGTTTTTTTTATGTTGCTGTCCATCAGGTATTTTATCTATTGTTGTATGTTAGATAAAGCCACGAATACCTTCCAAACTTAGAGGATCAAAGGTACAATCTTTCTCCCTCCTCTTGCTGCCATCCATGCATAATTTAGCCTATAAAATTTTTATTACAAAAGCCTTCTAGGTACCTGGGGTTGGGACATAAAAATCTCCTAACTGAAATTACATTATAAGAAAGTATTGGTCATATCAAACTCACAAATAAGCCAACTTTTGGTTCACCTGAACTTCATACTGGTTAATAGAGAAAAGGCTTTGATGTAATCAACTCCATACGTATAAGAGAATTCTTTTACTGAAAGCCCCTCTTTAAGAAAATCAAGCTTACCATCAAGTGTATGCTCTATAGGAAATAAACACTGACAGGAAACAAGAGTAACATTCAAAATAAAGGGCATGAGGTTAGAGGAGCATTCTTCTTATCATTCATGACCTGACTTCAGTTAGAGTTTTGTAATATATCAATATAATCTCTTAGAATCAATATAGTTAACAGTACATCAATGGATTGCATTCGGGATCAGATAAGTCATTACTCGTAATAATTAGAGATAGAATGGTGAACACATGATCTCACCCCTTCACATAGGGAAACCAACTGAGGTAAAGAAGCATCTTGAGCAATGTTTGATGAAGGGCTAGATTTGGATTGTTTATGAATTATGATTATGCTGCACTATTGAAAGTTCACATTCCCACCACATGTAGAAATCTTAATCACGTTTATCTATACCATTGTAACTTTGTGTAAACTAGGTTGAGGGAGTGATACCTTCTGAACAGATTTTTGGATAGAAGTTCGAAATTAGATGCATATGTCCATTGGCTACAATCGCTCGAAATCAAAATCTGCCGAGGATTGTTCAATTAGTGAAACTCTTGCTTCACAAATGAACATTGTAAGCCTTGCAACATATGACCATGCTGCCACATTTTTTATAAAAGACTATGGATGACGTTATTATGATCGACTTCTATCTACCTATGAGACACTGCTCGAATAAGAGGGCTTAATCATCATAGGCAATCTCATTGATGCCACTGGTTAATTTCACATATACAAACATTGATCAAATTTAATATCTTACTTATATAGGAGCAAATATGATGATCTTCTGAGAATTCATCTTTTAAAATATTAGAACTCTTCTCTCAAAGTCAATAAATGATTTCTCAAGATCTTTACGAATAAGAAATCATCAATCAATTGATCATTATGTATAGTCTACTATTCATACAATCTATTATATATATAGGATGTTATGGCAAATGATCAGAAAACACCCCTCTTTTGATGTCTCAACTGGAACTGGTACAATTGAGACATGATTCTTGCTTAGGTACCATATAAAACAAAATGATAAAGACTAACTAGATCCATATCCAAAGCGTAGATGGTGATCTTATGATTTTAGAAATAATAAGATGTGACCACAAAGACCGATCATCTTCATGAATTAATCTTTTAGGTATACTCTACTATTTATACATATCATCAAAGATAGGTAGCGACAAAATACTTAGAATTGGAAAGTCGACCATTGAAGAGATTGAGAAATGATGGGGTAGATGAATAAGTGAAATCAATGCTGAATCATTATATCAATAAAAACGTTGATCAAAATGACCTAGATCTGCACAATCAACCACATAAAAGATTAAGAAAGGATGAGGGATCAAGTCATTGATGACTGATAATTAAGAGTGCCAGTCATGGTGACCTTTATGCCTGACTGTGCGAGGGTGCGGTGACCCTCAGCTGGGAGGGAAATTAGGAAGCCCAGTTAGGGCAGCGGCCGCTTAATGCGCGGGTCTAGGATCCCAATCTTTTTCTCGGTTTTCTCGCTAGCGCTCGCAGTTTTTACGCCTCTCTGGGATCCACAGGTTTTCTTTTAAAGACCAATTCCGCTGACCCTTGTTCTTTAGGGTACCTAGGCTGGAGGACCCTTGGTTTTAGTTTTTCGAGCTCGTTAGCCCGTACCGGTCGGGCCGGTTTTTCTTTTAGAGCGACTTTTCCAGAAAATCTCTCTCACCCGTCTTAGTGGCGTAGTTTTGGAGTAGACCTATCCCTCTATTGGACCGCCTTCCAATTGGAGGGCGAGACGGAAGAGCCTTTTGTAGGCTACTTCACCGTTTGAGTTTTGTTTATTTTTCGCCAGCAGACTTAGCGATGCTACATCCGAATCATCCATGTATACATCTGAATCCTTTATGGATACATCTGAATCAGTTACAGTTGAATATGAAAAAGTTATATTTGAAATTGGATTGAGTCACAATTGAGTTGGTTAATGTTCATTTACAGTTGAATGGGTTATATGGAAGCTTGGTTGTAGTTGAGCTTAGTTTCCATTAAGCTAGTTACTGTTCCGCCAGTATTTCCTGATGAAGAGAAAAGATCAATTTATGAAAATCATCCTTATCAGACTACGAGCTACTACTACAATTGATTGTATTAGCTAGTGGACGTGTTGGGAACTTAGTTAGGATGCATTTTACTCCACTGCATGCTTACGGAGGCACCCCAGCCCTAAGGCCAAGGCCTTAAATGTCGGTTTCGGTCACCATTTCGGTATTGACCAAAACAGAATTTCGATGGAATTTCGGTGGAATTTCGACCGAAATTTCGGTCATTTCGGTCATTTTTTATATTAGGACCCCCATATTTCGGTCATTTCGGCCGAATTTTGATTTCGCCTGGATATCGATATTTGACAGAA
Organism: Ottelia alismoides; assembly: GCA_037367405.1. Lineage (NCBI taxonomy): Eukaryota > Viridiplantae > Streptophyta > Magnoliopsida > Alismatales > Hydrocharitaceae > Ottelia > Ottelia alismoides. The sequence continues at coordinate 1,580,491 of JAZKJV010003927.1, read as the reverse complement.
ATTCGACCGAATTTCGATGAAATTTGAGGCCATCTAAGGCTTCCTTACTGCCTTAGAGTCACAGTGTGAGGTCTTATCTAGACCAAGACCACAGACTATCCACTAAGCTTGAGAAATTCAATACGAAAAGAATTAAAACATCAGACTCATCATCTACACTTACTATGGTCTATCCTCATTACTCACAAACATTAAAAGAGACCCGGATCATCTCGACCATGTTAATCATTAAATACTCAAGATATCATGATCATTTCAATCATGATAGCCATTGAATAAATCATTGGAATAAGAAATTGATTGGGAAGAACGGAAATCATATACAGTTTTATACTGGAGTCACATCTTAGAATCATAATATGAGGTCACACTCAGATCAAGATTACAGATTATCCATTAAATCTGATTGATTGGATAAAGATCAAGATCAAAGACTCAACGTCCACATCTTCAAGATCCATTAAACATGATTTATAATTAATTAAAAGGTGACAGTTTAAATATGGATCATATAATCTATTTATAAAAATGATAAATATTGGGAAATTAATGTAGGATGAGTAGATTGGGGTTTTGCATACTAAACAACTTGAAAGCCCGTTTCATTGCAAGTAGCTTTAATTTTTAATTGTCAAGCCCAATTTACTTGCTTTCTTTTGGAGCCACTAAATTTCCTATTATTTCTAATTAATAAGATTTACTCAACGTTTGTTGATGTTCTTTTCTCCCTATTCCATGGATTGAAGGCAAAATACCTGTACCGTTGTATTGGGAGAGTTGAATATCAGCTTCTGCAGTTACAATTATCAGGTACATATGCTATAGTTTATTCAAAATATTTTATGCTTTTATTTCTCTTCTGCTAAAATTGGGATGCATGTACATAATGCAATTTCGGTTGTTACATGCCAACTGCTACGGAAATTTATGCAATATAAGTATGACATAGTGTAGTTCTGTGGCTTATTGGTTAATTTGTGAATGTCATTCGTTCATGAAAAGAATAAAAAAAATTTATCCTAATTTTAAGAACTAAAATGTGGTCTTTAGCGAACATGATACTGCGGATGATATGTAAACGGGTATTCCAGATCCGAGAAGGAACGGGCCTCACAGTTTGATATCAGAGCAGTGATACCCCGCTACATACATTCGTAGTATTATAGTTCTGATCACATTAAATCCTCGGATTGCGACAGTCCTTTGACTTATCGCGAGTCTGAAAGGGAAATACGACATTCAAAATTTATGACCACAGATGTCACTAATTGCAACTAACTTTCCGTATGTATCCCAAAAAGAGAAAAAGCATAATAGAAATATTTGCGAACATCAACTTTTGTAATTAAGGTTATCAGTTCTTAAATAGAACCATGGCGTCTAGTGCCGACCTTTCTATCTTTTTAATTGATTCTGGAGCGATGAATGAACTTTGAATTTCTAATTTCACTAGGTAGAGATGCAGATGCCCTAGATCATCCTTGTCACATTATGGGTCATGTGTCTAATTGATCATCATAAGACTAATAGTAAGATAGCTATCAATGTTGATTGGTGGACATGAGACGATAGCAGACTGTCTGCTACTACAGCTCAACAAGTTTGACCTAACTTTTGGTATGGAATGAATGCCAGATCATCATGCCATGAGTAATTATTTCATGAAGATGATTGTTTTCAGGATTCCGGACGTAACCGAGATTACCTATAAGGGTACATTACATGACTCTAAAATGGAGTATATCTCAGTGTTGAAAGCTCAAGGACTTGTTGATGAGGAATGTGATTCATATCTAGTAATTGTCCGAGAGACATATGACGGAGAGCCGATGGCTCAGGACATCGCGATAGTGTCAGATTACTCTAATGTGATCTTTAATGATTTGTCAGGTTTACCACCTGAAAAAGAGATTGAGTTTAAGATTACATTACTACCATATACACAACCAACCTCGATGGCTCCGTACTGTATGGCACCGGCCAATTTGAGAAAGGTAAAGGTGCAACTACATGAGTTATTTGACTTAAGTTTCGAGAGGCGAGCACTACATATTGAGGTGCTCCCATTCTTTTTGTCAAGAAGGATGGACTAATGAGATAATGCTTTGGCTACTAATAATTGAACAAGAAAACGATAAACAATCATTATCCACCGCCACACATTGATGATCTACTTGATCAGCTACATGGATCTTCGATGTTTTCAAAGATCAATCTCCGGTCTAGCTACCATTAGACGAAGATACAAGAGTCAAATATTCCGAAAATAACATTCAGGACTCGATATGGACATTATGAGTTTATTGTGATGTTGTTTGGGCTCACGAATACACATGCAACATTTATGGACATGATGACCATGATTTTTTGTCCATATCTGGACAAGCTGCGGTTATGTTCATCAATGGTGTTCTGATATATTCTCAAAATAAATGGAATCATGAAAAGATCTAAAGATAGTCCTTGACACATTTCAAGAGCATAAGTTGCATGCCAAGCTGAGTAAGTATGAGTTCTTGTATCCTAGATCTCATTCCTTGAGCATGTCATTTTTGGAGCAGGTATCACAGTTGACCCTGCGAAAATTGAGACAATCATGTCTTGAGAACAACCCAAGACAATCATTCATATTCATAGCTTCACTGGACTAGCGGGTTATTACAGATGTTTCTTCAGTAATTTTTCCTTAATCATTCTTATCCTGACACGAGAAGAGAGTTCCTTTCATTTGAAATTGTTCATGCGAGCAGGCATCAGGACATTGAAGGAAAGATTGACGACTGTGCCTATCTTTACGCTTCCTTCAGGCACCCAGGATTAAGCCGTATATACAGATGCTGAAAAAAAAAGTTTAGGAACGGTTATGATGCAACCAAGTCATGTGAGTGTTTATGCATCACATCAATTGAGGTCGCATGAGCGAAATTACCCCGTCCGTGACTTAGAATTGACAACAATTGGTTTTGCTTTGAAAGATCCAACACCACTATCTCTATAAGGTAAATTTCAAGATTTTCGTAGATCGCAAGAATTTGAAGAACGCCTTTGTTCAGAATGAGATAAATTTGAGACGATGTCTTACCATTCTGGTAAAGCAACATGGTGGCAGATGCGCTTAGAAGGAAATCTCATGCACATACGACAAACTAGCTATATACGTAAGATATGCTTATAAGTTTGACTAATTGGCATCCAGAGAATGCGTTCATATCTACTGTCATGTCTCCACGATTCAACGGTCTTTAGGATTGCATAACAGAAGGATAGATTCTTGAATTTGAGACAAATATATGCGTGCCATCAAGGACAAAAGTGGTGATTTTGTGGTGACTAAGTCTATTTTGTGGAAGGCTGGCTGGGTAATTATGCCCAACGATGAGCTATTGCGCAGAAATTTATTATGAAGCACACAGTTCACAAATTTCTACTCATCCTAGCAGTATGAAGATGTATCGTGATCTAGGCCAACAATCTGGCGGGATAGAATGAAGCCAGTGGTAGCATGTTATGTTAACAAGTATATGACTTGTCAGATGGTCAGGGCTTAGCATATGAGACCACATGGTTGTTATGGTCTCTCCCATTCCCAAATGAAAGCGGGAAAGTATCTCTATGGATTTCATCATCGGATTGTTGAAGACACCGGGTGACCACAATTCTATCGGGTCGTTGTTGATAAATTGACCAAATCAACCCATTTCATACATGTCAGCATGACCTACACAACATCTAGGACGGCAAGATTTTATGTGCAGAACATTATCAGACTTCATAATATACCACGCGAGGTAGTATCTGACAGATTGATAGAGACTCGGTGATTACATCTCTATACTGGCACCAGTTTATGTCAACACTTCAGACAGAGATGAAGACGAGTTCCGCATACCGTCCTCAGACCGACGGACAAAGCGGACACATTATTTAGACACTTGAATATTTGCTACGTGCATGTGCTCTAGATAGGAAAGGGTCCTGTAAGGACCATCTGACATTGGTAGAACTCACGTACAACAACAATCATTATTCCAGTATTGGTATGACATCATCCGAAGCCCTACGGGCAGAGATGTCTTGCATCTCTCAGATAGCATGAAATAGGCGAACACACTCTTTACTCTGTAGATCTCTTCGGGAAGGGACTACGAGGATTGCTGATCGATCTTGTAAAGGAAATGATTCTGATGACTCAAAGCTGCTAGAAGAGCTATGCAGACCGTCAGAAAAGAAATTTGGAGTTTCATGTAATCCGATCATCGTCTCTTAATCGATTCAAATTGTAACTTATCAATATTTAACTTAATCCTTCATATTGATGGAAATTCCTGAAAACACAAGGAGATTGAGTGTTTCTACGAGTATCTCCCATGAAGGAAGTACAGAGATTTGGTGCTCATAGCAAGTTGACACCACGATACGTTGGATTATTTGAAATTTTCAGTCGTATGTGTAAGGTGGTCTATTGAGTAACCCTTTCTCCACACCTATCAATTTAAGGAATTACGAGTACGATCTTCACCATGTCATCAGCTACGAGAACCTTGACGTGGAGTCAAATTTGATTTACAAAGAGAAGGTCAGTACAAATATTCGATAGTGTTGTGAAAAAAAAAGCTTCACAACAAAGAGATTCTCCTAATAAAGGTGATATGGCACCGGTATGATGTCAAAGAGGCAACATGGAAGACAGAAGTGGATATGCGGGCACGATACCCACAACTCTTTCATGTATTATCAAAACAAGCCCATTTAATTATATATATTGAAAGAATATGGCTTGTTTTTCTCCTTGAGGTTTTATGGGTTCAAAACCCTTTGAGGTTTTTATGGCCAGTTGAAATCCAAACAAGATACGTAGGAACCTTGACCCGAGTCTCGAGGACGAGACTCCCTTTGAGGTTTTTATATTTGTAACATCCGGATCCAAATGAACTGAAGCTCCTGTCAAGAAAAGGATGTTGCAAGCAAGTTTGGATATCCAAAGTGGAGATATTCAAAGGTACATATCTCTCTCCTCTTTGTTCTCATTAAAGTTAATGTTGAAGTTTCTTATTCAGTTTTTTTTATGTTGCTGTCCATCAGGTATTTTATCTATTGTTGTATGTTAGATAAAGCCAGGAATACCTTCCAAACTTAGAGGATCAAAGGTACAATCTTTCTCCCTCCTCTTGCTGCCTTCCATGCATGATTTAGCCTATAATATTTTTATTACAAAAGCCTTCTAGGTACCTGGGGTTGAGACATAAAAATCTCCTAACTGAAATTGTATTATAAGAAAGTATTGGTCATATCAAACTCTTACAAATAAGCCAACTTTTGGTTCACCTGAACTTCATACTGGTTAATAGAGAAAAGGCTTTGATGTAATCAACTCCATACGTATAAGAGAATTCTTTTACTGAAAGCCCCTTTTTAAGCCAATCAAGCTTACCATCAAGTGTATGCTCTATAGGAAATAACCACCGACAGGAAACAAGAGTGACATTCAAAATAAAGGGCATGAGGTTAGAGGAGCATTCTTCTTATCATTCATGACCTGACTTCAGTTAGAGTTTTGTAATATATCAATATAATCTCTAAGAATCAATACAGTTAACAGTACATCAATGGATTGCATTCGGGATCAGATAAGTCATTACTCGTAATAATTAGAGATAGAATGGTGAACACATGATCTCACCCCTTCACATAGGGAAACCAACTGAGGTAAAGAAGCATCTTGAGCAATGTTTGATGAAGGGCTAGATTTGGATTGTTTATGAATTATGATTATGCTGCACTATTGAAAGTTCACATTCCCACCACATGTAGAAATCATAATCACGTTTATCTATACCATTGTAACTTTGTGTAAACTAGGTTGAGGGAGTGATACCTTCTGAACAGATTTTTGGATAGAAGTTCAAAATTAGATGCATATGTCCATTGGCTACAATCGCTCGAAATCAAAATCTGCTGAGGATTGTTCAATTAGTGAAACTCTTGCTTCACAAATGAACATTGTAAGCCTTGCAACATATGACCATGCTGCCACATTTTTTATAAAAGACTATGGATGACGTTATTATGATCGACTTCTATCTACCTATGAGACACTGCTCGAATAAGAGGGCTTAATCATCATAGGCAATCTCCTTGACGGCGTTGACGCTACTGGTTAATTTCACATGTACAAACATTGATCAGATTTAATATCTTACTTATATAGGAGCAAATATGATGATTCTTCTGAGAATTCATATTTTAAAATATTAGAACTCTTCTCTCAAAGTCAATAAATGATTTCTCAAGATCTTTACGAATAAGAAATCATCAATCAATTGATCATTATGTATAGTCTACTATTCATACAATCTATTATATATATAGGATGTTATGGCAAATGATCAGAAAGCACCCCTCTTTTGATGTCTCAACTGGAACTGGTACAATTGAGACATGATTCTTGCTTAGGTACCATATAAAATAAAATGATAAAGACTAGCTAGATCCATATCCAAAGCGTAGATGGTGATCTTATGATTTAAGAAATAATAAGATGTGACCACAAAGACCGATCATCTTCATAAATTAATCTTTTAGGTATACTCTACTATTTATACATATCATCAAAGATAGGTAGTGACAAAATACCTAGAATTGGAAAGTCGACCATTGAAGAGATTAAGAAATGATGGGGTAGATGAATAAGTGAAATCAATGCTGAATCATTATATCAATAAGATCGTTGATCAAAATGACCTAGATCTGCACAATCAACCATATAAAGGATTAAGAAAGGATGAGGGATCAAGTCATTGATGACTGATAATTAAGAGTGCCAGTCATGGTGACCTTTACGCCTGATTGTGCGAGGGTGCGGTGACCCTCAGCTGGGCGGGAGATTAGGAATCTCAGTTAGGGCGCGGCCGCTTAATGCGCGGGTCTAGGATCCCAGTCTTTTTCTCGGTTTTCTCGCGAGCGCTCGCAGTTTTTACGCCTCTCTGGGATCCACAGGTTTTCTTTTAAAGACCAGTTCCGCTGACCCTTGTTCTTTAGGGTACCTAGGCTGGAGGACCCTTGGTTTTAGTTTTTCGAGCTCGTTAGCCCGTACCGGTCGGGCCGGTTTTTCTTTTAGAGCGATTTTTCCGGAAAGTCTCTCTCACCCGTCTTAGTGGCTTAGTTTTGGAGTAGACCTATCCCTCTATTGGACCGCCTTCCAATTAGAGGGCGAGACGGAAGAGCCTTTTGTAGGCTACTTCACCGTTTGAGTTTTGTTTATTTTTCACCAGCAGACTTAGCGATGCTACATCTGAATCATCCATGTATACATCTGAATCCTTTATGGATACATCTGAATCAGTTATAGTTGAATATGAAAAAGTTATATTTGAAATTGAATTGAGTCACAATTGAGTTGGCTAAAGTTCATTTACAGTTGAATGTGTTATATGGAAGCTTGGTTGTAGTTGAGCTTAGTTTCCATTAAGCTAGTTACTGTTCCTCCAGTATTTCCTGATGAAGAGAAAAGATTAATTTATGAAAATCATCCTTATCAGACTACAAGCTACTACTACAATTGATTGAATTAGCTAGTGGACGTGTTGGGAACTTAATTAGGATGCATTTTACTCCATCGCATGCCTACGGAGGCACCCCAACCCTAAGGCTTCCTTACTGCCTTAGAGTCACAGTGTGAGGTCTTATCTAGACCAAGACCACAGACTATCCACTAAGCTTGAGAAATTCAATACGAAAAGAATCAAAACATCAGACTCATCATCTACACTTACTATGGTCTATCCTCATGACTCACAAACATCAAAAGAGGCCCGAATCATCTCGACCATGTTAATCATTAAATACTCAAGATATCATGATCATTTCAATAATGATAGCCATTGAATAAATCATTGGGACAATAAATTGATGGGGAAGAACGGAAATCATATACAGTTTTATACTGGAGTCACATCTTAGAATCATAATATGAGGTCACACTCAGATCAAGATTCCAAATTATCCACTAAATCTGATTGATTGGATAAAGACCAAGATCAAAGACTCAACATCCACATCTTCAAGATCCATTAAACATGATTTATAATTAATTAAAAGGTGACAGTTTAAATATGGATCATATAATCTATTTATAAAAATGATAAATATTGGGAAATTAATGTAGGATGAGTAGATTGGGGTTTTGCATACTAAACAACTTGAAAGCCCGTTTCATTGCAAGTAGCTTTAATTTTTAATTGTCAAGCCCAATTTACTTGCTTTCTTTTCGAGCCACTAAATTTCCTATTATTTTTAATTAATAAGATGTACTCAATGTTTGTTGATGTTCTTTTCTCCCTATTCCATGGATTGCAGGCAAAATACCTGCACCGTTGTATTGGGAGAGTTGAATATCAGCTTCTGCAGTTACAATTATCAGGTACGTATGCTATAGTTTATTCAAAATATTTTATGCTTTTATTTCTCTTCTGCTAAAATTGGGATGCATGTACATAATGCAATTTCGGTTGTTACATGCCAACTGCTACGGAAATTTATGCAATATAAGTGTGACATAGTGTAGTTCTGTGGCTTATTGGTTAATTTGTGAATGTCATTCGTTCATGAAAAGAATAAAAAAAATTCCCTAATTTTAAGAACTAAAATGTGGTCTTTAGCGAACATGATACTGCAGATGATATGTAAACGGGTAATCCAGATCCGAGAAGAAACGGGCCTCACATGCCGCACCAAATGCAATGGATGGGTTGCTGAAGAAAGTAAATAATCCTATTATTTATTTCGTATCATGGAAACGCAGAAAAACGACAAACTATTTGCTTGAAATATCGTATGTATATCGTATGAATAAGAAATTTCAACACAACTATGTACTTTGTAAAACCATTAATTTAAGGAAAAAAATTCCTAACATGGTTTCTAATATTCTAATGAATGTTGAGATGAGATCAGAGTTACCTCCTGATGTGTGAGACTCTAAAGCAAGAGACCTCCCGAATCAATTCTGATCTGTGCTTGTCTCTCTCGTGGGCATAATGATGAGTCGTGTAGCTTCCCACGAACTCTGATGTCTTCTTCTTCTTTTGAAGTTGTCCGCCAAAGGAAGAGACAAAGAAGATGTCAAGCTTCTGATATCGTCTCACAAAATCAAGTCCTCTTACACGCACATGAAGCACGATGAAGAAGATGATCTTCTCCCTCGCAGGACCATGCCTATGAAGAGAAGATGCTTGAAGGTGGACATGCAGGGCTGTAGAGAGAGAAACGGGGCTACGTTAATTAGAGAGTCTTCGACTATCTAAACTTCCCTCTCAATGATTAAGGCAACTTGGAAATATTAGGAGGAACAATCATACAATGAAAGAGAGGCATTGCCTTCTCTTTTATAGTCATGTGGGATGTCTATGAGGAGTCTTCTCATAGTAGGCGTCATTCATGGTATCCCTTGGATCATGGATCATGGACTATGATTTAGTCCTTATTCAACAAGGACTAGGACTAGAACTATCTCTTTTTAATCACCAATTAATTAATCAAGAAATAAATTGAGAGCTTAATCCAATTAAGACTCTCATAGATGGCGGCATGTATCCTCACAATACGCACCCCCTCCATATATAGATTGAAATTGTTTCTTTATTAATTAATTTGATAATTCAATTATGAAAATTGATAATTTTATGAGAATAATCCTCATAATTTATAAATCATATTCATAAATTTAAATAAAAATATAAATCCAATTCACTTTTACTAATTCAATGTGAATCATATTCACGCATATGCCCTATAAAACTTACATCAATCATATTCATATAAATATTAATTTATTGTTAAAAATCATCATTCATGTTAATTACCGAATCACATTTATGAATCATATTCACAAAAATACTCATATGAATGAAAATAACAATTATTATCCCAATATTGACATCAAATAGTATGAGTCATAATCTAATTAGGACTCATGAGATACAAATGCAGATACTTGGAGATAATGTCAGGAAGATCATATTATCCACGTATAGTGACTTGAAATTTGGATATCTATCCAATCTTAGGGTTTGTACCAATTTAACGAAAGCCTGTCACTTACAAAAGTTGAGCTCTAGCTGAAATAATTCACACACTAAGTGAGCTCAACGAAACGCATCACTTTCCATGAGCTGGAGAAAGTATCAGTGAGTTGAATCCAACTTTCTTGATTATTTGTAACCAAATTTCAAACCATTTGGAGTTTAGAAATGAGCTCAAGGAGTGTGTTTATTTCCATTTCCATCATCATTTCACTTTCAAACATTTGGACATTGAAATTAGAATTGGACATTGGATTCAAATGAAATGAGACTTAGTCCAATTAACTCTCAAATCATCAAGCTAAGAAATGGACCACTAAAATCCATCATGTTTCATCATTCTCTTGGAATGTAAGTGTCATGGTAGATGATCTATTATGATTAAGACTGCTAATTGAATTGAATCATTCGAATTTGATTAGGAATTGTTCGATAAAAATTCGAAAAAAGTTCGATTCGAAATCAAGTGAACTGAATTTGAATTGAACTTTTGGATTCGGTGCCCAAATGAATCGAATCTTAATTCACTTGGATTCGTTCGATAATAATTCGATTCGATTCAATACACACACATATATGATATGGTATGAAGCATCATTTATATATATGTAAATAAATGTAGTATATATTTTATAAAATCCCCAACCATGACACACAACTTAATATAATAAATATAATTTTTAATCATCTTATTCTAAATATCTCGATTTTGGATGCCCATTGCATACACCATACCCCTTCTTTACTCCCCCAAATTCTCTCTCTCCCCTGTCACTCATGAGAAAAAATCCTAACATTTGCTTCTGCTCTCCAACGCCGCCAGCATCAACCTCTCGCTCCTGCTCGCTCTCTCCAACGTTGATGGCTCTAGCCTCCCGCTCCTGCTCGCTCTCTCCAACATCGCTGGCTCCAACCTCACGCTCCTCCTCGCTCTCTAGAACACCATCGACTCTAGTCTCCTGCTCCTGCTCGCTCCCACCACTGACAACACCACCCTCCCAATAGCCAACCCCGCCACCAGCTCCAGCTCTCCCTCGCCGTCGACAACAACACCGGTTCTAGACTCACAAATGTTGACAGCATCTCTCCATCATTCTCGCAACTACTAGCATTACCACACCCCCCCTTTACCCTAAAATCTTAAGATTTAAATTCTATCCAAATAATTTATGTGATCTAAAATACATCATCTGCAAACAAACACATACTAAATTTTTAAAAACCATCTTGAGGTCATAGATTTCAAATTTCTAACAATCTTTTCCTTAATCACACTCTTAATCCCCCCATCCATCATAATATCCAGATCTTATGATAAGGACAACCAAGCATTTGAATACAAATAAATAATATCTTAGAGACAATTATGGTATGAATAAATTTCATGGATTTCGAGCTTTGCCTAAATAGCTAAATGTGCAAAAGATCATAATTGCAACTAAATTACATTTCTCATCAAGATTACAAGGGGACTAGGTTATCAAGAAGGAAGTATCATCATAAACTTTAATAAGCCCAACTATGCCCCCATAAGAGCGCATTGAAATGAGGTAAGCATGAACTGTTCATGCTTTATGTAGAAAAAATGTTACATATTAGAAAATTGAATATCAGAGCCATACCATCTGAGTTCTCAGTCCGGTCTGTCGGTTTTTATACACCTCAGATGTTGGATTCAGCTCCATAAGTCAGTTCACATCGATCTTTTATGGTTCTAATGGAATTTAGTTATTCTTTTTTTTTCTAGAATATCACGGAGATAGGTCACAATGGGAGGGAAGATATGGAGGATTCTTTAGAAAAACGTCAAACACAATCTTCTGGTTATTATTTTGGACATGTATATCTATTATCTATATATTGTATTTCTATATTGGTATGGAATTTAAAATATAGTTTTGAGTATGTGTTTTCATTTTACTTTTACCATCTTTTCAAGATAGTGTCCATGATAGGGTCATTAGACATGATGATGATATTCATGAAAAAGTGAAAGAAGAGGGTGAAGAAATAGAAAAATCGATTCTTGAAATAATTAATAAGATTGATAGAAAGAAAAGATCAATGGTTCATGAATCATTTACCAAAGAGAATGAGAAAGTTGGTGGAGTGCCAGTTGAAAGGTGGAGATGCATTGATTGCATTTTCATCATAGGTACAAAGAGAAAAGATCAATGGTTTATCAAGATGTCAATAATTATTTTTTCTTTATATATTCAATTCACCATAGGTAAAAAAAGAGCAAATGAGGATTACAAGAGATGTACACGAACAACAAAAGTTAGGTACTTTAATGCAATTTATATTATCTATTGAATTTTACCATTTACGTTAAAAGTTTTTTATTTATCTCAATTATTTTTCATAAATTAATATCACAAAGTATATTCAATTCGTTGAAACTTAGAATATTATTAATATAATTTTTTTATTATTAATTAAATTATTAAATAAAATTCTAATTCGATATAAAATGAATCGAATTTGAATATTCGAAACTCCAAACGAATTGAATTTGAATTTAGATTAGAAATTCGTTTAATATTCAATTCGAATTCGGATTCGAAAATTTTATAATGAATTGAATCTGAATCTAAGTGGATTCGAATGTATTCGATTCGACTAGCACCCCTAATTATGATCGATTTAACCCTGGGTATTCGCAATACTCATTTATCCTTAATACTGGAAGATTTTGACATATCCGAAGTTGAAGCCCTAGTTTGATTGTCTTCCTCAGAACATATCAATGTATTTTTCTCATTTGATAATTGGACAACAATATTAATCATATACTTCCAAGAAGCATATATTAATATCTCGAATTCGTGTCTTATTATAAACAAGACGACCATGCATGGAATTCATTTTGACCTCCAATTGTCTGATGAGTGAGCTCTGTCACCCGATTCATCAACTATGAACCTGTATGATTCCTTTGAGAGATCATACTTCTCATATGTCTTCATATGCACATCACTTGCCGGTAAATGGGGTTAGTTCACCAACCTATTGATATGTCAAATGTGAATACTCGGGCATATAGATGCATATCTGTCTCCGGTCAAAGGATGTGTGCCTTATCGTGACAGTTACGATTCAAGTCTTAGTTTATCTCGACCTCATCAAGTCAACTCTTTGACTTGATTATTCGAATCTCTATTTCTATGTAGAAGACTTGCATCAAGAATGGTCGAAAATCAATCTTTAGAGAAGATTGTCATCTCTTTGTAATACTCGACATCTTATTGAATATCACATGTTAATGTCGGTTGTGTGCTCCCAACTGCATGTTATTCAATATGGCCACGGCATTGACCATGTAAAGGACGATGAAGTTGGCATTCACAATTTTATTGATGATTTGAAATACGTAATTGTACGTCTCTTCCTTTCCATTGAAGTGTTTCTCATTGCTTCATTTGCATGATCTATGCATTGTATATGGATCACATTTCTGGTTTTCGCTAACCATCAACAAGCCGAAGAACTTTAATAAGAGGTCCCACGTATATAAGTATATAAAATTTATAATTCTTAAATAAGGGCATCAAAATGATATCCCTCGCTTTTTTACCCTTGTCTCGCTTAGCCCATTTGCTAGAAGCTCATTTGTCTGAAGTAAACAAGGTCATGAAACTGTGTCGTGTTTATCCTTAAGGAGAGGCTACAAAGAACGAAATGTTGTTGCAAACCAAGTCACGAAATGGCGAACCAATTTTTTGCCATATGTAAAAACCCTTATCATGTTCAAAAGCTCAATGTGGTTGTAAATGTACCCTACAATTGCAATAGCTCTTTTAAGATTCTTCTTAATCATCGAGATCTTTCCAATACCCCTAATATAAGATCGAGGCAATATGTTGTACATAGATTCCAGTACAAGTGGGGCATTTTCTCTTGCAAAAACTTGCCTACATAAAACTAGGATGATAAAACATTAAAATTAGTCTATTGTTGGAATCAATATAAATAAAAATAGACCAATTTAAACATAATTGTTTCCGTTTTACGACTTATGACATTTTCTCTCTGATTTGCTCCACAAAAATATTAAAAAGCATATATATCTTCTCTCTTGTCTTTGTATATGATGATGCATCAATGGATTCCACAAACATCATGCCATCGGAATGATTCAACATGATTATGCTTCTATTTATCTTATCAATCCAAGCATCTGACATGATGGAGGATCCATACTTCGCTTACGTTACTTTATGCCCAGACATCAATTCTTATGTGGCATCCTTCTCAAAGTGAAGTAATGGGACTCTTAGCTCATGATATGACAATGGCTTCAAGCTAGGACCATACAATACAATAACTTTAATCATATCCTTAAAACAACGCAATTTTGAAGCATTAAATGGTATACTAGCGCGATAAAAGAAGCGAGCTATATTTTGAATGGTTTTGGGTCGAATGTCCATATCATAAGCACCCACCATGGAATTTTGTCTCAAAGGAACTTTTCCATTCCCTTTTGCGCTTTCAATGTTACAAATGAATCCATAGGCCATTTGCCTTTTTGTAGGTTGTGAATTAGCATTAGTAATGCTACTTTGACAAACCCTCTTCCCAAGCACAATTGAATTTTCTTCCTCGCATTCATCATCATCAAAATTCATGTCGTCCACATCATTGTTCCCACCTTCAAATAAATCCTTCTGAGATTTCCTCTAATCATGTATGCATGCAATTCTTCCTTCATCTCTAAAGGACATTTCTTGCAAGTTGTACCATTCTTCAAAGATCTTAATTGATGTTTCTTGGTATGTAGATTCTACCTTTAGTAGTCTTCTCACAAGACATGCATGTAACATTCTTCGGTTCTTTTGGTTTTTCAGACAGGTGTACTTCCAATGCAAAATCTTCTTTGAAGTTCTTTCTTCGGTGATAGCCATTTAATATACACTTCATGCAACTATTCCAAATACATATGAACATATTTACACAATCAATATTCTGAGTATCTAATGCATTAACTACATAAAATCTATGATAAATACCTAATAGCATGCCATATATAAATATTTATGATAATTACAATTGTGACCTTCATTGCGAGGTAAAGCCCACCATCTAGCACGAGGGTCTCACTATATAATATATTATACAATTATAAATAACTATATACTAGAAAGTACATCATATATTGCACGAGAAGAAGCACATTAGCAGTGCCTTTACCTTAAAACCTAAAGCTCAAGTATTATTTTTTAATTCCATTGTTACGTAGTTTAATCCAACTTTAACCATACATCAGAGGAGCCCACGAGGGCGATGATGGGGATCATCAGGAAGAAAACAAAGGTAATGGCAGAGTGTTTAAACGGGGGTTTGTAAGGTTTTTTTAATTAAAATGGATATCTGAGCTCCAAATAAATCCCAAATTCTATTAGGCATTCGCCAAGATGCTCATGTTTCCATGCCAAGCACATGTCGCAACAATGCCCTAACCATATCACCTCACTTAAGGTTGGGTGAGGCGCCAGAGCCTTGCCTTGCCTAAGCACCTATGCAAACGTCTAGGGCACTTTTAGCATCATTGTTGCCCACAACCGCCCAGTGCCCTCCAATCTCTAACCTACCATCTCCTTCTCTTCCAAGGTGCAGTCTTGTCGCCCCAACCTTACTGGAGCCACCCCACCCCCAACTCCTACGAGGCAGCTTCACTGCCTTAACACCATTAGCAGTGCCCCTATCTCCACATGGCTACTGAGTGATGTCGTCTCCCTGTTCCGAGCATTCGTTGAGGGACATCCGGAGGATTGATCTCAAAAAAGTTATTGATTCCATTCTTTAGTTTGCGATGGCCCAAAAATCAATCCAAGGTGTTCTTTACTCTGACTATTGATTGAAAACTAATCATTTTGGTGCTGGAAAGATCTAATCATGCACCAGATTGAGAGCTTATGCTAGCCTCTTTTATAATAGAGAATTTCTGAAGTGTTGGATGACCAACTGGTTTCAATTTTTTCTTCTCAAACTTTGTACTTTCATCTCTATCCTAGTTTGTTTTCCATTGACTGCAATGGTAAATCAGCAACCACTGAGCCTGAGGTGGCGAAGGAGCAAGAAGGTCGAGAGAGAAAATGCAATCGCAAGGGTCGGGTTTAGGATTCTCGAATCAGATTTAAGGAGTGGGGGAAGATTGTATGTATTTGTGTTGTAATACGGTTAGGTTTTTAGGATAATTTGGTTTTAAGGACCTGCATACGGATTCGGATCTAATAGCCAAAACACGCTTAAAGTGCTTAATCGGGGCCGCTTATGCGGAAGGTGCAGCCTTGATATGTGCACAGAGTGCATATCGACCCAATTAAGGAAATCGATAATGTCTGAAGGCCATTTGCACATATGTGGTCGCATACGCACCTTGTGCATGCACTTTCCTAAACATTGGTTGTCATCTTTGATGTTGTCTCTCTTGTGTTCTAGGACATACATACTTGCAATATAATTGGATGAGACCGTAAAGCAAAATGGACTCTACGCTGGAGCGATCCGTTATTGGATGCATTTCTGATGCACTTATTGGTCTTGCTTCCTCCTATTACTATCATATACACTTTAACCATCTCCCTCTTTAAAATATGTGTCATGTCCTCCCTCAAGTTTCTCCCAAGTCAAATCTTAAGTGCAAGGCATGTCAACTAAGGAAGCGTCATCATTCTAGTTTCCCAAGTTGACACGTATGTAACAATAGTTCATGTTCCCAGCCGATTCATTTTGATGTTAGGAATCACAATCATATATATGATTTTTAGGGTCATAGGTTTTATCTAATTGTGGTACATTATTTGTCTCTAGTTTAATGGGTCTTTATATTAAAGAATAAATCTAAACTTCGACAAGTAATGAAGCACTTTGTATTGGAAACAAAGAATTTATACTCTGCTGATGTGAAATGTCACATTCGATAATGCTCTTGAGTTCAACACCTTGTCTCTTAATTTTATGTCTCAAAGAATCCTACATCAAACTTAATGTCCTTGCACCTCTCAGCAGAAAAGGGTTATTGAGATGCAACATCACCATATTATGGATGCCATTCACACTCTTTATGTTCATAGGCATGCCCTTGGGGAGACAAACCTCATCGTGCTTTTGGATGTGTTGCATTTGTTCAATTGTGAGTCCAAAACATGTTAAACTACACTGTCAAGTTTATCTTTGTCTAGTAAACCAGATCCTCGAAGGAATATCGGTGTTATAATCCAATTTGTGTGGCGTCATTTAAGTGTTGATGTTTGTTTTATTGAATCCATCAGCTTCTTAAATCTACAAGATCCAAGATGTCGAGTTCA
Source organism: Ottelia alismoides (assembly GCA_037367405.1). Taxonomy (NCBI): domain Eukaryota; kingdom Viridiplantae; phylum Streptophyta; class Magnoliopsida; order Alismatales; family Hydrocharitaceae; genus Ottelia; species Ottelia alismoides. The sequence goes on along the minus strand of JAZKJV010003927.1, from coordinate 1,563,099 downwards.
GATTCTTCTAAGAAAGAGATATCCTTACCTACTTTTTGAGTCATGTTTCTCCTACACCTATGAATAATGCCTCCCGATTGAATAAGGTCTATAGCAAAAGATATAAGCCTCTAGAGATCAACTCGTGTGCCCCATGACATGTCCAATCTACTGATATGGTGGTAGGTATTGATCACTTGATATCTATTGATAACACCGAAAGTGATATTTCCTTATAGGACACATAGTAAAAGGAACCTACAGTACGTCCCTTCAATGAATCTGACCTACCTATAGCACTACAGAAAGGCAAGTTCAAAAGCTCTAATTTTTAGAGAGCAGAAAAGTGTGTTTTTTAGGCTGGGCACACCAGAAAATATATTCAAAAATCAAAAAATTAGGTTACAAACACCAAGCCTCATCTAGTGCCTTCACATGGCCAATTACATTCAACGCATAAACCGCTATTATGTTCTCCATGTGGATTGCTCGGAATTATTGCACCTTCCGAGGTGAAAAGAAAGTACACGGAAAATGTAATTTAATATGCCAAAAGCTTAAAGTCCTTATGGGCTTTGTAATTCTTTCATAGATAATGTGAATATATATATATCAAGGTTCAGAAAGTTGGTATGTGGTATTCGTTCGGTCAGGCGATCTGAAGCGAGTAAGCGGATATGCGAAAGTATATGCGGAAGTATATGCGGATTATGCTGTTTGTATTATTTTAATTTAAAAATAATTAAAGTAATAAATTGAATTCAAATATTAGAGATCTATATTTCGAAAAAATAACAATAGATGAAATATATGCAGACTTTTTAGTATGACATGATTTGAGAGAAAGCTTTTAAAAAAAATGATCATTTTAGATAAAAGAGTATATCATAAAAAAAAGAAAGTGGAATTTGTTGGCATACTTACTATAGGAATGAAAATATAAGAAAAACTTATTTTGAGATATGACAATAATAAATCATAGAAACATTTGTTATGTTTCTATAGGAATTAACATAATAAAAATTGGATTGTCAATCAATATATTTCAATTGATTAAATAATCGGATTCCCTTTTATCTAGCGTTAATGAAATGACACCTAGCTAGGGGGGGATTTAACACAATTTTTTATTACAAAATATTTTAACAATTGAGAAAAGTATTGAATGAAGAAAGCAAACGACTCATAGATCTATTTTTCGAAGAGATATCCTTACCTACTTTTTGAGTCATGTGTCTCCTACACCTACGAATAATGCCTCCCGATTGAATAAGGTCTATAGCAAAAGATTTAAGCCTCTAGAGATCAACTCGTGTGCCCCATGACATGTCCAATCTACTGATATGGTGGTAGGTATTGATCACTTGATATCTATTGATAACACCGAAAGTGATATTTCCTTATAGGACACATAGTAAAAGGAACCTACAGTACGTCCCTTCAATGATTCTGACCTACCTATAGCACTACAGAAAGGCAAGTTCAAATGCTTCAATTTTTAGAGAGCGGAAAAGTGTGTTTTTTTGGCTGGGCACACCAGAAAATATATTCAAAAATCAAAAAATTAGGTTACAAACTCCAAGCCTCATCTAGTGCCTTCACATGGCCAATTACATTCAACGCATAAACCGCTATTATGTTCTCCATGTGGATTGCTCAGAATTATTGCACCTTCCGAGGTGAAAAGAAAGTACACGGAAAATGTAATTTAATATGCCAAAAGCTTAAAGTCCTTATGGGCTTTGTAATTCTTTTATAGATAATGTGAATATATATATCAAGGTTCAGAAAGTTGGTATGTGGTATTCGTTCGGTCAGGCGATCTGAAGCGAGTAAGCGGATATGCGAAAGTATATGCGGAAGTATATGCGGATTATGTTGTTTGTATTATTTTAATTTAAAAATAATTAAAGTAATAAATTGAATTCAAATATTAGAGATCTATATTTCGAAAAAATAACAATAGATGAAATATATGCAGACTTTTTAGTATGACATGATTTTAGAGAAAGCTTTTAAAAAAAATGATCATTTTAGATAAAAGAGTGAATCATAAAAAAAAAGAAAGTGGAGTTTGTTGGCATACTTACAATAGGAATGAAAATATAAGAAAAAATTATTTTGAGATATGACAATAATAAATCATTTGTTATGTTTCTATAGGAATTAACATAATGAAAATTGGATTGTCAATCAATATATTTCAATTGATTAAATAATCAGATTCACTTTTATCTAGCGTTAATGAGATGACACCTAGCTGGGGGATCTAACACAATTTTCTATTACAAAATATTTTAACAAATTAGAAAAGTATTAAATGAAGAAAGCAAACAACTCATAGATCTATTTTTCACAAAAGATGTATTTGATTCTAAAATAAAAGTATATTGAATATAAATTAAACAAATGCAGAGACAGGAAACAACATTCATAGAAATTAAGTAAAAATCTTCTATTTAAATAAAAAAATGAAAATTTATTTTTTTACAATTAACAGCTTAAAAAATCTTTTCTAATAAACAATTAGTAACATATATTTAAATAAAAAAGGAAATTTTATTTTTACAACAACAACATAAAAACATTCTAATAAACAATTAGTAACATTTATTATTTACTGCAGTAGCAATAGCTACTAGTTCCAGCAACTAAAAGATGAGGCATGTATGAAGGGGCTCTATCCAAAAGGTGGCCGAGTATGCAACCACATATGCGGTTTACTCAGCCGCATACTCGCCCAAACCGCATATGTACCGAATACTGGATATGTGGTTCGGTCCAGTGCCCGACTACGCATATGTGGCCGCCTTTCTGAACGCTGATATATATATAACTAGGTAGGCACTTTCTCAACGTCTTACCATCTTTTCCTCAAAAAACCTTTGTCCATGAAAAGATGAGGACATTCCTAGCAATCAAAATTGCCCATACACAGTGCAGTCATCCTTCGAGTTGCCACGGACAGAATAGAGGAAAGCCCGGATAAAAACAATGGTCTCTGCGCAAAGCCAAGCTATTGGAGCATACTTCCAAACCTACATCGAGGAGCAACAATCAAAGAGCAAATGCTCCACTTACCAGCTCATAGACTATTTCACTTTTGAGCAACTTTTCCAAGAGGACAAACAATTTATCCATGCTCTCTCAACAATGATTATTCCCAAGACATATCAAGAGGTGCTTACAGATAGCAACTGGATAATATCTATAGTTGAAGAGATGTCAGCCATATATTATAGGCAAACTTAGACTATTGTTACCCCTCATGATGGTGTAATAATAGTAGACTGCAAATGGGTGTTTACAGTAATGTACAAAGCAGGAGCGTGGAACATTTCAAGGCTTGATTAGCCGCAGAAGGATAAGGACTAATCTAAACCAATGTTATAGACTATCATGACACATTCTCTCCAGTGGCCAGACAAGCATTTCTCTAGAGGCTCCTTGTTGTTGCAGTAAGATAGGATTGACCTCTCTTTTAACACAAAGTGAAGAATATCATTTTTACACTGATCTAGAAGAAGTATGCATGCAGCAGCCTCCTAGGTTTGCTACTAAAAGATGTCCATAAGGTGTGTCGTACGATGCACATGGTAGGTAAAGCACGCAGCAGATTGTAGTATGGATCATTACAAGGCTACATTGGTCACAAAAGGATTTACTCAAACCAAAGCTAAAGACTATCATGATACATTCTCTCTAATGGCCAAACATGCACCTCTTAGAATACTCCTTGTTGATGCAGTAAGAAAGGGTTGGCCTCTTCAACTCAAAGTGAAGAAATGTCTTTTTCTATAGTGACCTAGAAGTAGTCTATATGCAACAGCCACCTAAGATTGTTACTAAAAGGGAGTATCAGAAAATTTGTAGACTTCTTAAAGATATATGTAGACTCAAGCAAAGCCAAAGAGCATAGTTCGAGAAGCTCTCATAGGTTATTCAAGAACAATGGTCCACATGTTCTAATGCATATCACTCTTTGTATCCTATACTACAAATGGTACGATGATTGTAACTTGTTTATGTTGATGACATCATCATAATTGGCAATGAGTCGAGGAGACTAAGCTCTATTTAGGACAATTGTTTGTTATTAAGGGCCTACACAGACTACGAGCATACAATACTCATTATCTTGGAGTTTACAAGAAGTGGCAGAGGTCTTGTGATGAGCGAGAGTAAGTTCATTAACGACTATCCTTAAGGAAGTTGGTATGACAAATTGAAAACCTACCCAATGCATATCGATCCATCTAAAGCTATATGAAGATGGTACAGAGGAATTGAATGCTCATAGATAAAAATAGCTTGCAGCAAAGCTCCTTTTTCTGGATATCATCAAACCTGATATTTCATTTGTCGTAAACTATGTTAGCCAGTTTATGGCTAGACAGAGACAAGCTCATATGAAGCTTATAACGATGATCCTAAAATATATGAAGACATCACCAAGGAATGAAGTATTTTTTAGGAAAGGGGGTCCGTTTACCCTCTCTAGTTACGCAAATGATGATTAAACAAGTTGTCTGGTAGATAGGAAACCCACATCTTCCTTTACAGTATCTTGAACATTGCTTAGTCACATGGAAGAGTAAGAAGCAAGAAGTTGTATCCGAAGTGAGCGCTGAATCAAAATGCTATGGCTCAAGCTTAGTATTGCAGAAGTCTGTATTCGGCATTCATTAAGAGAGATCACTGAATAAAGAATAATCGATATTAAGGCGACTATTCAGAATTACTCGATTATGTGTTTTTTAATTATGTTAAATATAAAATTTATTTTTAGTACATATATTCATATATATTTACACATATATTGCCATCAATTAACAAGAATCCAAGATAAAAGTACCAATTAGCAACATACATATATAAAGTTTTGACATTTTTGTTGATACCATGAGAAATGGTAACCCTTGAGAATTAAAAAAATAAAAAATTCCAGCAATCAGCCATCAGTTGGTCAAATAGTCGAACCAACTAGTCAGTCACGCCGACTACTGGCAGACTAAAGATTATTCGGGAATGGACCCCCGCCCCTGCAACTAATAGTAGGAACGAATAGTCGACCTAGTCCGTCGACTATAGCAACACTGGTCAAGCTATTACAAAAATGATGGGGGTGGGTCAAGACACTTACACAGATTTATCTCCCTATGCAATCATGGCGTAACAATCAAGCTGCCTGATTCATAGCAAATAATCCTTTATTTCATGTAGAACCAAGCACACTAAGACGAATTGTCATTACACCAGATATATGATACTAAAGGGTCTGATCTCCACCTTTCATGTTTCCTCATCAAAGCAGACAGAAAACATCCTTACCAAAGCACTCTCCAGATGCTCCTTTTAGAAAGGTTTGTACAAGATGGGTAAGAAAAAATTTATGCTCCAGCTTAAAGGGAGGTGCTGAGATATATAAGTTGTGAATCTCTCCGAGAGTAACTGTCTTTTTTCTCTGTCTCATGGGTATAATCCTAGCCCGAGTATCTCCCTGTATAAGGAGGGCTATTATACCGACTCCGAATAATAAAATCATTCTTATCTTCTCACAATTGGCCTCTCATTCTCCATTTTCCAACTTCAGACTCCAACTCCGTTATCATCCAGATCCTTCAATCTGAGACCAGTTCCTCCAACTTCCCTAGTCCAGGTCAGATAGCAGCAGCAGCTGCTGAGAGAACAGATGCCCATTGATGGATTCTTAGATGCCTACTTGTGCAAAGCTAGTTAAAGTTCAGTTCAAGGGATGGTGTAGACTTAAGCCCAGATTAACGCCAAGATTCTGTTGTATCATGACATGAGTTCATAGATGTTGTTATAACATTGATATATATTATTTGGATCTAGTAAAGGTCATAAATTATTAATTATGCAATTTCCAAAGGACAAACATGTGAAACCCCTAAAAGAAACAAATCCGTCGGTAGATCATTGCCTGTGAGCTGTGGCCGGATGATCCAAACCTAGACAACGTTCATTAATAATCAACTCTTTATGCTGCTGAGTGATGGCTCCAGCCATGTCGCCTGCATGGTACAAAACCATAGCAAGATACCTGAAAATAATAAGCAAAAACAGTTTTCATGAAAAGCCGAGATAAGTTCTGCTTTGCAACAAATAAGAACTATGGATTTAAGAAAACCTTCCAATCATCTATTATTAACTTTTATACGACATATAATGTTAATGCTCAGACAGGACTTGCCCATTTTTATAGAGTAATTTAAATTCCAATGCCGAGAATAGAATCTCAAGATTTCATGAAGTTAATAGATATCGAAGAAATCCCAGTGCCTAACTTTACATCCCAAGATGGCTTCTGCAATTTATTTTTTACATAGTAAAACAAGATGAAGACCATAAAAAATCACACCTAAAAATAATCCCAAATACTAAACCATGAATCCTCTACATGCCAAAAGCCTAGAGGGAGTGGGAAATCCAATTTAAGAAGTACAGTGTATTTGCAAAAATAATTAGACAACTAGCTATTTCACAACATCCGTCGCTCAATTGATTGTAATTAATTAAATGCATAAGACTTCTTTAATTTTGAATTAGGGGTGCCATCAAAAAATACCTGATGACCATAGGATTGATTGATATCTTCTTCCTGAGAGATATTTGACAACTAGTCTAGTTCCATGTACTGAACATCTCTAACATTGCATAAGCAACTATTAAAGCAAGCTAAAAATCCCAAAAATGCACGAGAACTGGCAGACTATAAACATTTCTTTTTTTTTTGAAAACACTAAAGATGTTTCATAAATGTAAAGGAATTAAGAGTATTGGTTTTGTAATCAGAGATATGCAGCTTGTTCTAAAACAAAAACAAAATGTGAACAAATAAACCACCATCAATATCAGAATAATTACCTACAACAACTAGCAACTTCTCAATGCATAGGCCCAGTAATCTGCAATCAATATTGTATAATATTTCAATACAATTAATAAAATACAGACAAAGAAGATATCCAACACAACATACTTGCTGAAGTAGAGAAAATGCTTCAGAGAAAAGCTTGTAGGCCTCATTCAGCAGACCCTGATTAATGAAAGAATTATTCAGATCTCTCTCATCTAAATTGATTGGAGGACCAAAATTGACAATAAAAATCATCATGATATACCTCAGCTAATGGAGCCTTCCCAGCTTCAATAAGGCTTTTGGCTTCTGAACTGACAGGAACTGAATGTTTGACAATAGGCTGAAGATTTAGAATATCTGATGTTTCAAATGGCAAAGCAGCACCAAAGTCATACTTGCGCCCAGCTACAAATATACCCACCTACACCACAGAAGCATCAGAGTGAATTACCATGTCGCTCTAAGAAGCAAAAATTGCAAAGGTTTTGGTCATACATAGCATTCTAACCAATCAACAATACTTACCGGAAACAAAACACTATTGAAGTGTCTACAGACACTTGCCTATGAAGTCCATTGTTTTACAAATATGACACAAGGAGGCATATGCCTCAAGACTATATTCAGACAAAAAAAATGTCATGTGCCTCAAGCATCACTCACATCCTTCAAAGCATAAGCTCTACTTAGCCAAGGTGGTCGTGCTTTCGAGGTGAGAAACCACCTCCGCAATGGGAATTTTAAATGGTAACAAGTAATTGCAGGTGGCCAGTAAATGGGACAAATGACCTGCTCATAAGAGGGAAACCCCACAAAAATGCTGAATCAAGACTCGCCTCTTCATATGCATTTGTCCTCCTCTTCCTTTAGTTTCACCTAAATCATCCACCACAAGATATCGTTTGGAGGAACTGTATTTGGTGTCTTATATGTCAGCAAAAACGGTATGTAAAATATACAAGTTAATATATTAGATACAATGATGTATCAGAATAATATAATTAACCATAAATTTGAGATTGAGCCAAACCTCTATGGATGTACTAATGTATCTCTTTCTATGATGCACACCTTAATCGTACCCTCTCCCAATATAACGGACTAGCGTTCTTTTCGCAACAAAAGCTCTTCATTCTTATCCACATGGTATAACAACGGTGATCCTAAACCGTAGCTCGATATCCTGTTGATACCCACGCCCCACCGAAACTCCATTGCAACGGAGCAAGCTCAAAGCGGCGACACTGCACCACCGCACATGTTGTTTCTATTTTTCCCAAGAAAGCTGCAGCCACCACAACCCTACCGCATCAGAGTGCTGACATCCCACCCCTGTGCACCTGCATCATTGTGCATGCTGCAGTCGTGTGCCTTGTCTTTCTATCAGGGTTCAATTTTCAGCAGATAATGTCACGTCTTAGACACTTTCGGATTTGAAACTATTTGTTGGGGGTGTTCTGTCATATGTGAAAATTTACAGAATTTCCTCAGCTTGGGATTCGAGATGACAACACAGATGATAGGCATGATTATTGTGAGAAACCTATTGGATGTTCAGATCATTAAGTGGATAAGATCAATTGTCCGTATGTGCCCAATACATATGTAGGAAGAATTTAACAGTGATGAATTTCCTTGGTGGGTAGGGACCAGCGGCCAGCCTACTATGCAGCTTAACATCAGATGACAGCATGCACTACACTGCCTACCCTGGAGGATGTGTACAGCAGGTTGTCACCCATCAACTGAAGATACCAAAGTCTTGAGCTACTGCCTTGACAGTATCATCCGGTTGTCGAGAGTGTTTATTATGGATGAAGCCGTGGCAAATGTACTGCAGGATAAAATGACTTCATTGGTCAGATTTGCGTCACTAGCTCTACCACAAGATGTCAAGTCCAGTGCACTCTTCTGGTAGAACAGACCACATCAAGGAGACATGTTAGACCAAGCACGAAAAGTACCTCCATGCTCATATTGCTACATACGATGGCATAACAACCTTATCTCATGACGATTTGGATGATATGTGTGTGTGTGTTTTTCAGACACCTTCCATATTCATGTGCATGCCTCCAGAGACTATATAGCCATGGCTACTCCATCATCATCGTCTTGACTCTTCTACAACAGCATCAGGTATAAAGACCCGTTATGCTCATTCTGTTGCATTTGACTGGTTAGTAAATTCGGATGCATCACTCCAGCTCTATGGGGACAAGAAAGAGTTAGGAATTGTCAGGCATCCCCCTTGGAGGATTATTTAAATGGCAGATGTCCATTGATCTCCCGTTATAGGATAAGGACGCAGTTATCCTATCTCAACTTAACAAATGCACTACTGATTCCAAAGTTTCCGATTTGCTAATTGTGTTAGTTACGTTTATAAGATTGTGTCTTGTAGGGCTATTTTTGGCTTACGGCTTTGATTTTTCATGATATCATTATAGGGAAAATGGCTAGCCATGGCCATAAAGATGGAGGTCTACCATTTTCTCTAGTCTCCTCATGTTGCTTCTGCTAGTATCTACCCATTCTTGACTGCTTCATCTTTCTCATGGCACATGCATATATGATATATATCGTCCATTTCTCAACAAACTAAGGCAAGTAGACATGCCAACTTAGGAGCTCCACGAGAGTTTTTTTCCTGCAGCAGATCACCCGCGTTCTTTATATGCTTTTGATCCTGCTCATATGGATGGTTAAGATCTCACTAAGAATCCAGATCATATTGGTCACCTCTGCTAGTTGGTCATTGTGGATGATTTGACCTGCATTTCTTGGGTTTCTTGTTTGAAAAAAATCCTCAAGAAATTTATTCAATTTATTAAAAAAATAAAATGTGGTTGTGTCAGTTTTAAACATATTTAGTTTAACAATGCTCACGAGCTTTCTTCGAGATGGAAGGATTTCTATGTTTCTTTAGGAATTGTTCATCATACCTCATTTGCTCACAATATAACAATGATGTGCCATGTAAATACCATCATATTCCGGATAAAACATCCTTAATTTTCCTATCCAAGCAAGTATTTAATATCCAATTAGAGAGATGCAGTGCTTACATCTTATCTCGTTAATCACCCCCCATCCTAAACGATTGATGGGAAACATCTGTTCGATTTTTTTATCATGACCTCCCGTTTTTTGTTTGTCCTTGTTTTTTTCTTGGTGTTTGGTCAGCGCAGATGTGTTCTCTTTCAAGGCCATTTTATTCTTTAACCGCAGGGCTTTGGTTAGACGGGCTCGATGATGACCGGGGGCTGACTCCGGAGGAGGTGGAGGAGAGTGCAGCCTGGTTAGAGGTCGTGTATCAGGAAGACAGGAAAGAAGAGGTCCACTGGAGACAGAGATCGCGGCAGAAGTGGTTAAGGGAGGGCGACGCCAACACTCGCTTCTTTCATTCGGTAGCTTCTGGAAGGAGGAGAAGGAGCTTCTTACATGAGGTGGAGGTGGGGGGCCAAAGGGTTTCGGGGGAGAGGAGCATTGGTGTTGCCTTGCGGGAGCATTTTGTCAGGCCTTCGAGGAGAATGAGGGAGGGGGATGGATGGGGTTGGATGGGTCGGGAGTCGGGGTCGTTGACTGATCAGCAGGCGGATTCGCTAGTGACAGAATTTTCGGAGGAGGAGGTTCGCGGGGCGGTTTGGGATTTGAATGCGGATGGGGCTCCTGACTCGGATGGCTTCTCGGTTTCCTTTTACAGGGAGTTCTGGGAGTTGTTGAAGGGAGAAATTTTGGAGGTTCTGAATGAATTCAGGGATGGCAACAGGGTTTTGAGAAGATTAACAGGGCCTTGATCTTTCTACTGCCAAAGAAAGAGACCCCGGTGGGGATTGGAGACTACAGACCTATCTCGATTTCTAATGGCATCTACCTCATTGTGGCCAAGGTGTTGGCGAACATGCTTAGAGGTGCTTATCATACGTGGTCTTACCAGCACAGTCAGCGTTCATTCCCGGTCGATGTATGGCAGATGTGTTGGGAAAATAATTAAACATGTTTATTCCATCAGCCCTAGGCTCTCTTATATAGGAGAGTAGCCTATGGGTAAATTACATAAAGCGTACGGCAAGAACGGAAAATAACAAAAGAGTACATAAGTAGATAATATATGTTCACACTCCCCCTCAGGATGGAGCATAGATATCAATAATGCTCAGCTTGGACGCACACTTCTGAAATGGGCCTCGCAGTAATGCCTTGGTAAAAATATATGCAGTTTGATTCTCTAAACTAACATGGGATGTAGCAATGAATCCCTTCTGGATCATGTCACGTATAAAGTGACAGTCAACTTTAATGTGCTTGGTTCGTTCATGGAATGCTGGGTTGTTTGCAATGAACAAGGCAGCCTGATTGTCACATTCTAAAGCCATAGGAAGTGGGACTTCTATATATAAATCTGTAAGCACAGCCTTTACCCACATCATTTCTGTGCTAACCTGGCCATAGCCCTATATTCAGATTCAGCACTAGACCTTACTACCACAGTTTGTAAGGGAATCTCCAACATATACAGCAAACCCCGAGGTAGACTTCCTGTCCTTGGGACACCCTGCATAATCTGCATCTGCACAGGTTGAGATAGAGATCACCTTGTCTTTCTAGAACAGCAAACCCGCACCTGGAGATGACTTGAGATACCTGAGTATCATATGTATGGCATCCATGTGAACCTGACGTGGTTGCTCCATGAACTGGCTCACTCGACTCACAGCAAAGGATATATCGGGCCTAGTGATAGTGACATACAGAAGTTTGACCACCAGTTCTCTGTATCTTCTCCTATCCACCTCCTCTGTATCATCATCATATCGCTTCATACTAGGATCCATTGGTGTGGCAGCAGGTCGGCAACCAAGCATTCTTGTTTCACTCAACAGGTCAGTGACATATTTTCTCTGAGACATTACCAACCCATACGGATTTCTGGCGAACTCCAGTCCTAGAAAATATCTAAGAACTCCAAGGTCCTTGGTGAAAAATTCACGACCCAGCATTTCTTTCGCCTCCTTTATTCCTTGTACACCATCACTTGTAATTAAGATGTCATCTACATAGACCATGATTGCAATAATTCCCCTGGAAGTCTTTTGTACAAACAAGGAATGATCAGCATTAGAATGTTTGTATCTTGTTTTTCAAAGAGGTCTGAGAGCTTCTAAAACCACGCTCTGGGGCTCTGCTTAAGGCCATAGATCGCCTTATGAAGTCTGCACACCTTGGAACACTCCCCCTCAACAGCAAAAACAGGTGGTTGTTGCATGTAGACTTCCTCCTGTAAGTCACCATATAAGAACGCATTCTTCACATCCAACTGATATAGCGGCCACTCACGAGTAACCGCAACTGACAGCAAGATCCGTAGAGTGGAATGGCGGGCTACTGGAGAGAATGTATCAAGATAATCCACCCCGTATTTCTGTGTGAAGCCACGAGCAACAAGACGAGCCTTGTATCTGTCAATACTACCATCTGCATTCTACTTGACTGTAAATACCCACTTGCAGCTCACTGGTGACACATCTGCAGGTATAGGAACCAGACCCCAAGTTCCTCTAGACTGAAGTGCTGCGATTTCTTCCTCCATTGCTAGACGCCATCTAGTATCCTTCAGAGCGTCTTGGTAGTTCTGTGGAATATCTACAGCTAGTCATTCAAATGACACAGAAGCTGCTAAAGGTTATGAAGCGTAGCTCCGCTTCGACTTTCGTATAACAATAGGAACATCTAAATCGGTTGTTTCCTCGTCTGTCCTCTGTAACACATCCTGCTCAGAAACATCATCAGTTCCATCAATAGTAATATCTTCAGAACATACCTTAGGCGAGCTAGGTGATGAGCAATGACCATGAGCTGAAGCAGGCATGCGGGTATAATGAAATGTTAGAGGTGAAACATGTATAGTAATAGGAGGTGCAGATGATGGTAACGGTTCTGGTGGTAGTGGTGGTGGTGATGGTGGTGGTGGTGACACGTAAATGGCATCCGTATTAGCTGGAGGTATCAACAGATCACTCGATGCTGAAAAATACATAACAGATTCAAAAAATGTAACATATGCACTAACGAGATACCGCCTGCGCAATGGATCATAGCACTTGTACCCCTTCTGAGTTCTGGAGTACCCAACGAACACACACTTGACAGCCCTAGGAGAGAGCTTGTCAGTACCAGGAGGCAACTGGTGGACAAAGGCAACCGAACCAAACACACGAGGAGTCAGGGAAAATAGATCTTTTCCAGGGAAGATAAGGGAGAAAGGAATCTTTTCACCTAGAACAGATGATGGCATATGATTGATTAGGTAACATGCTATAAGAACAGTGTCACCTCAGTAAGAATGAGGAGCATGACTCTGAATAAGGAGTGACCTGGTGACATCTAATAAGTGGCGATGTTTCCTTTCAGCGGTCCTATTCTGTTGGGAGGTATAGGCACAAGATGTATGGTGGATAATCCCTTGGGATGAGAAATAACTGGCTAGGACATGAGTACACAATTCGAGGGCATTATCACTTCCCACAATTTTAACAGATGTGGAAAAAACATTACGAATCTCATTAAGAAAATTGATAATAATATTCCCTGCTTCAGATTTATTCTTTAACAAAAACACCCATGACACACGAGAGAAGTCATCCACAATAACTATAAAAAACTGTGTCCCTGATGATCAGAAACACGACTCGGACCCTAGATATCAATGTGAAATAACTCAAACTTGGAGGTACTACTCCGACACTGACAACTGGGAAAGGTAGACCGATGATGCTTTCCCAACTGACATGCCTCACATTGGATAAATGTGTGAGGCAAAACCTAGGGTAACACACGACGCAACTTCCGAAGCGGTAGATGTCCAAAGCGCAGATGCCACAGCAGAGGGGAGACGGGTCCAGTAGGTAGAGATGAGGTTCCAGCAAATAAAGTCTGACTGTGGCGATAGAGGCCTCCTTGCTCATAGCCACGCCCAATCACGTTGCCCGTAAGGATGTCTTGAAAAACAAGAGAAGATGGATCAAAAATCGCCCGACACTTTAAATCCTTTGTAATTTGACTGATAGATAATAAATTCATTGAAAAATCATGTGCGTGCAACACATTCTTGAGCTGCATAGATGATGTCAGTCTAATCTCCCCCTGACCAGTAATCGGGGAATGTGTGCCATTAGCAATGACCATTGTTCGACCTGGAGGGATCGGTCTGTATCCTGTAAGTAGACTTTGATCGCCACATAGATGATGTGTGGCGCCAGAGTCCATAATCCATGCTAAAGTATCTGATCCACTACTAGTAAATGCATGTGTGCTACCTGATGCACTGGTAGATGCAGAGGCGGATGCAGCACTCAGTAGTGGGTGCTAGGCCAGATAGAGGAATAATGCCCCTTAGACGGGCAACAAGATCATCAAATCTCTGATCCAAAGAGGCAGCAGATGGAGGCTCTATCTGCTCAGCGACTCGTGCAGATGTAGGAAATCCATGCTTAGAATAGCATGTGTCTTCAGTATGTCCGGTGCGATGGCAGTAGTTACACGTTGGATGAATGCGGCCTCCTCTACCATGAGGGCCACGGCCACGGGTATGATGGTGATCTCCACGGCCTCTGTTGGCAGCCATGGCTGAGGCAGTCTAATTCGTAGCCGTAGAAGGAACAGTGATACGACTCAATCTGTGAAAGGCTTCCTCCATATGAGGAATAGTAGAATCTACCAAGATCTGGGACCGTGCTGCCTCATACTCAGGATCGAGAGCGGCGAGGAAAACTCCTACCATAGTAGCATTCCGGTAGGTCTTCTGTTGTTATGCTGTGGTTGTCAGGGGCATGAAGCTATACAGCTTCTCGGACATTCCTCGTAGAGATGTGTACAGAGAGTGTAGAGGACGTCCATTCTGCTTGATAGTGAATATGTCATGCTGGAGTTGCAGAATCTTAGTCTCATTCTTCGCTTGAGAATATGTGGCATCCAGAATATCCCACATTGCTTTCGCTGAGGGCTGATGGAGAATATCATTGGCAATCTCGATTGCCAGAGTTCCAGATAGCCATACTTTGGCATATGCATCATCTGCCTCCCACGAGGCATTAACTATAGTATTCTCAGCAGGCTCTTCTTCAGTAAGAATGTGCTTCTTACCAGTTGACTTCATCATACTCATGAACTGCATGGCCCACAGTTCATAGTTCGAACCATCCATCTTCACAATCAGCGCTAGACCTCGGAAGGCGCCTATAGATGGAATATATGGCTTGCTTTCTGACATACTGATAGCAAAAGACTGGAGTAGTGGACTGAAGATATGATAGTCTACATGGACATAAACGGGTTTAGTTGCATGTGTAGACTTCAAGCAACTAAACCCATTACATTGACGGTGTGCGCGCTTGAACAAGGGTTCCGTAGATCTCGCAGCCCGATTCACGCAAGGGCGCAAAGGGCTGGGCTGGATAGAGGCACAACCGCGCTGGGATCACGCATGTGATGCATTGGAAAAATGCGCAACCGCGCTGGGATGCGTCTGGCGCACTGAATATAGGCGTGCGGGCGCGCGTGTGATGCACTGACGCGCGTGAGGCGATGTAGGCGCTCGTGAGGCACCTGCGCACAACGCAGGCGCGCGTGATGCGCAAGCACACAGGAGGCGCAAGACCGCCGAGAGAGTGTGCGTGATGCGCAGGCGCACGGGAAGCGCAAAACCGGCGAGAGGGCGCAGGCTCGAAGGGCCGAGCGCAAGAGGCTCAGGCGCACGGAAGGCGCAAAACAGGCGGCGCGCGGAGATCAAGGCGACGCGCGGAGAGAGAGAGAGGCTTGGCAGTGGGGCTAGGGTTTCGTTGGTTCGAGAACTCCGGTTTAGGACCGTCGCTCTGATACCATGTTGGGAAAAAAAATAGAACATGTTTATTCCATCAGCCTCAGGCTCTCTTATATAGGAGAGTAGCCTATGGGTAAATTACATAAAGCGTACGTCAAGAACGGAAAATAACAAAAGAGTACATAAGTAGATAATATATGTTCACAAGATGGAATCGTGACCGCTTCGGAAGTCAGCCGAGAATGGAAGAGGTCTAGGAAGAAAGGTGTGATTTGGAAGATAGATTATGCCAAGGCCAACGATTGTGTCAGTTAGAAATTCTTGTGGACAACGTTGGAGAAAAAGGGATTTCCACACCAATGGGTTGATTGGGTTAAGAGGTATGTCACTACGTGCTCCTGCTTTGTTTTGGTCAACGGCAGACATGAGGGTGGCTGGTTCCAACCACAGAGGAGGGTGCGCCAGGGTTGCCCCCTTACTCCCCTTCTTTTCGTGTTGGTGGCGGATTGTCTTGCGGTCTTGTTTCAGCGGGCGGTTGAGGAGAGCTGGTGCGAGGGGTTCAGAATGGGGGACATCTCCGCCCCGATGTTGCAATATGCAGACGACACGCTGATATTCTTGGGGGGACGGAGGAGCAGAATCACAATGCGGCTATCCTGGTGGACATTTTTGGATGCCTTTCTGGCTTGCAGATCAACAGGCAGAAGTCCGTAGTGGTAACACTTGGGATGCAGGATGAGGAGAGTAACAGGTTAGCTGAATGGGCGGGTTGCCCTCTGGGCTGTTTACCCATCACCTACTTGGGGTAGCCTTTGGTAGACGGCAAACTGAGGAAGTCTGACTGGGACTGTGTTCTTCGGAGATTGGAGGAGCGGTTGGAGGGGTGGAAGGCTATCACCTTGTCAAAGGGCAGGAAGCTTACATTACTCAAGCACGTCCTTTCTTCCATTCCGATTTTTTCTTCTCGACCCGCCTGATGCATGTTGGGGTCAGAAGGAAGGTAGAGGCCTTGATGAGATCTTTTTTTTGGTCTAATGGGAGGCAGGAAAAGAAGGGGTTGCACTTGGTGGCTTGGAGGGATCTTGCTGTACCCATTTCAGAGGGTAGTCTGGGAGTCAGGGATGTGGAATGTATGAACAGAGTCTTGCTTGCCAAATGGGTGGTGCGCATCTGGGGTTCTTCGGACTTGCTAGTGTTGCGGCTGCTGCGGAAGATTTATGGGGTCACGGGCGAACTGGTGGCGGCAAGAAGACGTCATGAGTCTTCGTTGTGGAGCAGGATCCATGCAGTGATTCCTGACATGAGGCCTTTCCTTCGGCCAAGGTTGGGAAATGATCTCCTTTTCAGATTTTGGCACGATGACTGGACGGGGGAGGGGGGCCTGACGAACCGCTTCCCTAGGTTGATGGCGCTGGCCATTGACAAGGGGGCGCGGGTGGCGGAGGTTGTGGACTCTAGGGCATGGGCACCGAGGTTCCTTGCGGTTCTCTCGGAACAGAGCGTGCAGGAGTATTTGCGGCTGCTTGCAGAGATTCCCCCGGTCGGGGAGATGTCGGGGGAGCATGATCATTTTGAGTGGGCGGAGGGTAAGTTCTCGGTAAAGATGGCATACCAAAAATTGTGTGGTGGTATGGTGGAGCGAGACGAAGATCTATGCGCGGATTTGAAGATGATTTGGGTGGCAAAGATCCCTACTAGGGTTAAAGTGTTCTTGTGGTGCCTGAGGAGAGACCGTCTGTGTGACAAAGTGAGAAGGGGTAGATTGATGCGCGTGACGGACATCAGTTGTGACAGATGCGAGGATGGCGTGGAAGATGCGAACCACATCTTCTTCGGATGCAGGACTTCGGTAAACGTGTGGGAATCTTTGGGGCTGCCATAGGTGCCATCATCCTGTGCGAATCTTTTTTGGAGATCTATTCGTGTGGTGGGAGTCGGATCCTCCGGTGATGTCTCCAGGACTTTTGCAGTGTTGTGGGCTATTTGGCTTGGTAGGAATGATGCCACTTTCAAGGGGCAGCGGTTTTACTATGAAAATGTAGTAGCACACTGTAACACTCTGTACAATTTCTAGGTCTCCAATTGATGTAACTTCTTGCAAATCAATGAAATTTTTTGTGTGCTGACTCCCAGCTTAGGAGGGCTCCCCCTCATTCTTATTCAAAAAAAGGGAGCTAGGCTTTAATTAGTCCAGCAGAGGATACCCTTCAGACTATTAGCTTTGTTGTATTTGTGTTCCATTAACTAAAAAGATCGCAAATTTGCATATATAAGGTGATGACAAGTTCAAGGTTCAATATAAGCATCATACCCCTTAAAAGCCGCATTCTATTTCTTTACCTTAAGTTAACCATGTTCCTAACTTTACAAGCTGATAGAATTTCTAGTGACATCAGTATTGATCATCAGACAGAGAGCAGAAGGTCTTACTATTCTGATTACCATTCAAAAGAAGCCCTACGATTGCACTATGCATCCTATCTCCAAGGCGATGTCCTTGTTTTACGTTAGTGAAAATTACAGATGGTTTGCATAGGGTACAAGATACATCGGCCACATACAGGGTTTAGATTTTCGATATGCAGGTTCATTCGAACAGGTTACTGAATAGTGACTAACAAACTATATAATATGCATGAGATTATGCAAAAACATGTAATTATGCCGTTTATATTTTTTATTTAAAATAAATGATAATTCATTATTGAAGTTTCATTTTAAAGAAAGGTTGCAAAAGTCGGTAGTCGGTACTCGGTCGGCCAGGTTACTGACTAAGGATTAATCGGCAGTCGAGCAACTAATCGGATTTAGTCGGACTTTAATCGGCTTTGGAATTTTTTTAATTATTTTAAATATATAAATCATTTCTATACATATATTTACATAGATCTTGTACATGTTTATACTATCATAATGAAATAAAAGAAGTAATTGAATTTAAATAAAACGTTTAGCATATTATAATAAATTTGCTTTTAAAAAAGCAAAAAAAATGGTATCTCGACGCAAAAGTCAGTCGAATAGTATGCCCAGTCGGAATTAGTCAGTATTCGGTCGGTCACCCCACTGACTAGACTAGTCGGACCTACTAGTCGGGCCAGTCGGGCGATTTACAACACTGTTTTAAAGTACATTATAATTTTCCCAAATTAAAATATAATTTATGATAAGCATGTATTTTAACATAATTATTGATGATCACGTAAACACGTAAACCAAGATGCAATGGAATATAGGTACTATTAAGTACTAACACATATACTCGCAGCATTAACTCCATTAAAAAGGGATACTAACACAATAAGACTACTAGGTACTGTAGAGATAATTATGTAGTCGGTGTATCATTTATGCTATTTTTTTAGCATAAACGATACACCGACTACATAATTATCTCTATAGGTACCAATACAGATGCTCCCAAGTCACACTCCTCACTCTTTTAAGAATACATATACACACAGAAAACTAGCCAATGCTAGAGACTTCAATGAGATAACGATGTATACAAAAAACGTACCAAATGGCAAGTTGATAACTGTTATTTATATATATAATTGCCTGGAGGTTTGACATGCAGTAAAGTTCGTTGAAGTAGCTGTAGCAGTCATCACTTGAGGGTAGGCAGGAGGCAACGATGGTTGAAGGTGAAAGTTGAAGGCAGCAGCGGTGTTCAGAGACCTTGAAGGAGTAGGTGGCAACGAAGATGGCTGAAGGCATCGAAGCTTTCCAATACATGGCATCGGCAGAAGGAAGCGATATTTAAGCTAATTGTGAGTCATTTAGAAAGCTCTTAACGGCCAATGTCAAAACCAACGTCTCACAGGTTTTTTTACGCCTCAGACGGTCTTCACTGGCCGATGGGGGTGCCTCAACAAGGAATCATGAAGGGTAAGCCTCATCTCCAACACGGTGTCCTTATTTCGCCCTAATGAAAACTAGGGATGGTTTTATCTTACCCATAAACACATAATATGCATTATATTATTTAATCTGTATAATACGTCAGTTTCCTATGATTGTCTTATCTTTATGTATGACACATCAAATTTCATACTGGTGGATTGGCAAAATATCTGCCTCTTGGCTTATGTCAATATATTGATTCATTCACATATCAATTTGCTTCTCGTATTGATGAATTAGAAGAGAAGTTAACATGCAATCGTATATGGAAACAACAAACAATGATTAGTGGATACAAGCTTAATTTACAGCATTTAAATGAGCAGGCAATGGGAAAGGTGATCGAGTGATTTTTCTAATTGACACTCCTGCCATGGATATGTGCAAGGCAAACCTACAATATCTTTGCTTGACCCGATCACCCACTAGCCCGAGGCAGTAACGTTAACAGATGCGTGCCAGAGTACTCATATGGGAAAATCCCCCATAGCCGCCCCTCTAATAAAGTACCTCTACACAATGTGCCATTGGCCACAATGAATTCACAAAAGAGCATAGTGCCTCCTTTTCACTGATGTGCATCAGAAAAATACTACATATACTACCACCTTTCTCACTAACATTATTTCAATGTTGTAAAGGGAATGACATGAGAATCTGTTATTGATAATAGTCAGTTACTGTTAAACCTTCAAATGCATGTTCATTCCTATAAAGATCCTAGCCTTACATCTTGACCATGTAGAGGCATCTCATTGTACCTCACATTTTTAAAGCTGTTATAATGAATCAATGACTACTACATCGTAGATAACCATCCTACAAATTCTCAGTAATAAATAATCCAACTCACTGACGCAATTACTATCAACTTATATTATTATAATTGAAAGCTTTATATAAATCTTCGGCATTTACAGGTTCGATCGATATGCTAAAGAATATAGAAGCAACTACATTTTGCATGGTTATTACTCGTGCATGGCTATTACTCATACCATGTGTTGGAGTATTCGTGTATGCGCCCATTGAGTTATAGCAGGGTAAATGGATCCTGGAGAAGATCCATTTACCCCACCCAGTTGTTTAGTCCCACATCGTCTAGTGGTGGGACTTGGAGGCTCTGGAGAGGCTATATAAGGAGCCCCAGACCTCCTATACTCATTGAGAAAAAGGAATAAAGTATCCGCCCCTTTGAGGGCTTCTCCTGTGGTTTCATCCCGCTCCTCACGGAGTAGGGTTCCACGTAAAATCCCGTTCTTATTCTTGTTATTTATCTTTTCCATGTTACGCTTCCGCTTCCGATTTTCTAACATGGTATCAGAGCGGTTAAATTCTGAGGGTTTTAGCGTATTCATTTTTTTTTAGAATCTCGAGATTTGAGAATTAATTTTAGGGTTCTTGTTGGAACCTTAAGTTGTGAAGATCCTTATTTTCTGCATATTTCAAAGGTGATTATTGTTCTGTCCAAAGATCTATTCTTCATTGGCTAGAGAAAGTTAGGGTTCACGTTGGAACCCTGATTCTGCAAAGCAGCTGCGGGACCTCCATGGTGCACCCCTATGTTCAAGATCTCCTTCGTGGTGCACCCCAGAGCAACAGCCTTCTTCTTCTTCGCACAGCCCTAGGTGCATCAGATCTCACGCGCCAACTCTCTCTGTACGGGCTGCCAACCCTCCAGAACTTGCGCGATAGTGGCTGAACCCCAGGCGACAGCAGGCATCGCGCGCAACCCACCTGCAGGCGGCAGGCTCCTCGCATCTCCAGCAAGCCGCACAGGCGGCGGGCCCCTCGCATCTCCAGCAAGCCGCACAGGCGGCGGTGGCTATCAAGACCACCAGGCAGCATGATGCCTCGCGCGACAGGCAGCACACTCCCCCTTTGTGCGTGCCTCTTTTTTTTTAACAAGACCACTGCCCTCCTTTTGTTTTTCTTTTTATTTTAAATAAAACGTGGTTGGGGGTTATTAGGGTTCCAGCGGGGAACCCCTTCCCTGGAAATGAAAGTTGACGCCGCCTGCAGATGAGGACCCCTGGAACATGGGATAACGCCGCCGCCTTCACTTCAGATCGTGCAGGAGGGTGCGCCAGGTCCTGCCGCGCGGTGCGGGCTGGAGGTGCGCGCGCCAGATGCTGAAGATGGGGCATGCGTTCAAGTTGGTGGCGTGAGGCCGTGATCGCCCTTTTTTTTTTCTGGAGTTGAGAGGATGCGCCACCAACTGTTCCCCTCCGCGTTGTTGGAGTAGGGTCTTGAAAGAGGGGGACAGCGGAGGGCTGGAGCTCGCCGCGTGTGCCTGAGGATATCGCCGGAAGAAGGCGACAACTGGAGGGCTTGCTTTGCGCGCCTGGAGGTCGATGCGCCGCTGGATACTGCTCGCGTGGGGAAGGAAGCCCGCGCCTGGAGGTTTGCTCCGCCAAGGGAGGTGGAGTTGCGGCCAGTTGCTACCTGAAGGGGCGAGAGCGGCGATGCCACGTCGCCTGCCGGATCTCAAAGTGCGCCTGGATCTGTGATGGGAACGACCTGGACCTGTGATGGGGACGAAGGATGTCCTGTGGGTTGCGCCGTCTGCAATCGGATGAATCTTGAACGAGCAGGAATAAAATTCCAAAAATTAGGGTTTCAATGGAAACCCTAAAACTTACAAGATTTGAATAAATAACAATAATCGACAATCGAGTCTCGAATAAAACTAATGAAAAACAATTCCTCGAGAATCGACCCGCTCTTCCTTCCCAACGAGTGGCGCCGCCTTCGAGCAACACAGGTCACCATCGGGGCGGCGCCCTTTTTTGTCAACCCTATGCAATTCGAAGGTGGCGGCGGGCCTTTAAAAAAAAGGGGGGGAAGAGAGAGTTGGGCCCATGATGGCTGAAAAAAATTCAGTTTCGCAAAAAAAAAGAAGGCGCGTAAAAAAAAAGGTCGTACGCATATGTTAAAAAAAAGAGGCACGCACAAAGAAAAGCCGTGCGAAAAATATTTGAAAAAAAATGCAAAAGCCGAGAAAAAAAATGGAACGGCTTACGAAAAAAATGTGACGGCTTATATAAAAAAAATGAAAAGCCGCAAGTTCATGTTTATTTTCCCCATTATGTTGTCTTCTCCCAACTTTGTCGATTTGTCTGTTTTCCGACAAGTATGGGAGAAAGGGGGAGTATATGTAGAGTCACAGGTCTTCTCCGGCCATATTCAGATGTTCCAGATTCACGTGCAGAGACCATTCAGATTCCAGACTCTACAGTTCGTTTTCAGACTCGACTATTGTCTTCCGAGTCCAGTTTCAGACACGCACGAGTGTGCGGTCAATTTTCAGATGAGCATATGTTGCCATCATTGTCAGAGGTCCCCATCATTCTTCTAGTTGTCAGGCCAGAGTTTTTCATGTGAGCCATAGGGACTCCAGAGCAGAGGACTATTCCCTATGCCATTGAGGGCAAGGGTTTTCATGTGGTATCATAGGTACACCAGAGCAGTGCACCATTCTCTGAGCCAGATGGACGAGACCCAGTTCTCCGACGAGGAGACTTCAGGCGCAAGTTCAGACTCGATGATCAGGTTCCGAGTCTTCAGTTGACTCACACTCCAGCCCGTTCATCCTCCTCACCTGCACGGCATGAGAAGCAACGTCCTCGACTGCAGCATGTGCGCGTTGGGTTGATATTGTCCGTAGTGTCTTGTAGCGTTGAGTTGAGTTTCTGTCTGTTTGTCCAAGCTGAGCATTGCATGCTCCAGCTTGAGGGGGAGTGTTGGAGAATCGTGTATGCGCCCATTGAGTTGTAGCAGGGTAAATGGATCCTGGAGAAGATCCATTTACCCCACCCAGTTGTTTAGTCCCACATCGTCTAGTGGTGGGACTTGGAGGCTCTGGAGAGGCTATATAAGGAGCCCCAGTCCTCCTGTACTCATTGAGAAAAAGGAATAAAGTATCCGCCCCATTGAGGGCTTCTCCCGTGGTTTCATCCCGCTCCTCACGGAGTAGGGTTCCACGTAAAATCCCGTTCTTATTCTTGTTATTTATCTTTTCCATGTTACGCTTCCGCTTCCGATTTTCTAACACCATGATCTTCGAAGTAATTGGAATAGCAGGAATATAGGATCCCAATGGATCATTTATCAACAAATTAGGCAGGGTTTTGCGAACCAGATAAACATTTATCAAAGAAAACATCAATCAAGCAATTGCAACTCACATTTTCCATACTTACAGACACAAAACCAAAGCATCATATCAAGAAGTTGAGAATGCGAAGATATTTTCTTATAAGAATATGGTACTTGGGCATCCTTATATAGGGAGATTCTTAGGGTTAGGGTTATATAGAGGAGACACCATAAAGTGAAAAGATGGGTGTACCTATACATGGGAAAATATCTCAACACTCCTCATGCTTCAGGATGATACATTAGAGATGTGCATCAACCCTCTTTGTATGAAATCTCTGGTGTAATAGCAATCAACTTCTACATGTACAAGGTCACAAAAATTGGCAATCGGTAGTCAGTCGATCGAATCACTAACTAATTATTAATCGACAGTCGGACGACTAAACAGATATAGTTGGACTTGCGTCGATTTTGTTTTTTAAAATATTTTAAATATATAAATCATTTTTATAAATAACTATCACAATAAAATAAAAGAAACAATTGAATTATAATCCAACATTAAGCATCATAGATTCAGTTTGCTTTATAAAAAATAGATAAACAAAAAAGACAAAGTCCAATTGCAAAATAAGCGGCTGACTAATCAGCCTAGTGGGCTGATTGATGGAACCTACTAGTCAGTTGGTCGAGTAATGACCAAGGTTTAAAAAAGTGCGAGGAGGTCCAAAGCGTTTTCCCAAAATGTGAGGTGAGGAGTAAGCCTCGTGGTGGTCGAGGCATAAGCCTCAATTGTTTGGAAAGAAAAATTAAAACTAAAGCGAATTACACTGGAATAAATAATAGCAAGACAAACTATTGCAGCATATTATCCGAAAGTGCAATACAAAGTACAAACTACAACTATGATTGTTGACATATACAACTGTGAAATTATAAAAGAAAACAGAAAGTAAGAAAAAAATCAGCATAAGAATAAATATAATGCAACATATTTGTCCATCGCTTTCTTGTGATCTATCAAAAATCATTGATCATCAACATACTTACATTACAAGAGAAACACACTTGTGATCTTTCATCGTGGATAAGAATTTAACCCAAAAGCCTAGATGTGAACTTTTTAGCAAAATATTTCCAATTATTGATTCCATCCAATATTATAATGCAAAAAGAAGCAAACTTGCATCAATTATCCAAATTCAATCATGCTTTACAATATATGACAAAGACTTGAGGAGAATAGGAGAACCCACAAGCAACCAGAGAAATTCACTATGTCAAAGTAACAAATATGATGCTTTACTCGAGATTTTACCAAAATCTGAGTTATAAAGAATCGGCCGATATAAATAAACACAACTGCCACCAATTGTCAGGTTACACATACACAAACACAATAACCTTGAAAACATTTCAAAGAGCACATCAAAAAATGAAAACCCTAAAAAGTCAAAAAAAATACATGTTGTGGAGGTGGCGGCACTTCTCGACGATGCTTACGGTGGGTCTGGTCGTCAAAAAAGGAGCAGGTGGCGGCTCTGATCACGAAAAAACAGTTGGGTGGTGTCGCCCAACCTTCCTCGAGCTCCATAGCATCTCTGTGTGGGTAATGGGCTTCTTTGTGTTTGAACAGAAAGAAACCCTTCGATTTCTCTGTTTTGGGGAATGAGAAATCGAAAAAAATAATAAAGGGGGGGCTTTAGTGAGGCTTACGCCTCCACCTCGCCTCGAGTGCCTCAGGCGAAGCTGAGGCATACATCCCACCAACCAAACCCGAGGAATGCGCCTCTAGGCATTTTTGGCGTGCCTCACCTTAAGGCATATACGTGGTTGCGCCTCGAGTAGTCACTTTTTAAAACCATGGTAATGACCACTAGTCCTAGTGAGGTTGGATGCCTCCCTCCCCCTAGTTAGACTAAACATACCGACTAAATGACCTAGTCGGTCGTTTTATGCAAGCGTGCACATGTATAGTGCACTCATGAAATGTGGGATTGTCGGCAATATGCATTGCCACTCAGTTGTCACATCTGAGCTCTGTAACTCCTCTAAGAGTGACTTGTTCATCAGTAAGTATGAAACTTGTTGAAGGTATGAATCTTGTTGAAGAGTTTAATGTTATCATATTGTTTCATAGTTATTTACAATGTTGCAAAAATCAGTAGTCGGTACTCAGTCGATTGGGTCAGTGACTAAGGATCGATAGTCGGGCGACTAATCGGATTAAGTCAGGCTTTAATCGGTTTTGAATTTTTAGTTATTTTAAATATATAAATCATTTGTATGCATATATTCTTATATAATTACAAATATTTCTACATTTTTTATATTATCATAATGAAAGAAAAGAAGTAATTGAATTTAAAAAAACATTAAGCGTATTAGAATAAGTTTGCTTTTAAAAACGTAAAAAATATGGGATCTCCAAAAAAAATCGATCGACTAATCAGCCTAGTCGGAATTAGTCAATACTCAGTCGGCCATCCCACTAACTAGACTAGTCGGACCTACTTGTCAGGCTAGTCGGTGGATTTTTACAACAGTGGTTATTTATTTATTTTAATCTGTAGTATGTAATTTACCCATTAGGGTTTCTCTCTTCTCTATATAAGAGAACCCCTACGCTCTTTGAATAAACAAGTATTCTTTCTACACATGGTATTAGGGCAGTCCTAGACCGAAACCCTGAGCCAAAACCCTAACCTACCATTCAGCCCCCCCCCCCTTCGCGTGCCACCCCTCTCCACGCAGGAGCAGCTCAACGCCGCCTAGCGGCAATGCCGCAGCTGCTAGCGCCCCCCAACAGCATTGCACCACCCCCATTGCATCGCTCGTGGCCACAGCGAACCCTCGTGTGTGAACGTGTTGTCGCCCAGGTCCTCGTGAAGCCCTGATTTCGTGGCTTTTGATCTGATTTCAGAGATTTAAGGTCTGATTAACCATATTTTATCAAAATCAAACTACGATTTGTCTAAAGATGGTTGTGGTATGAATCTAAGATCAGAACCAGCTCTTTTCATATCTGTTTGGACATTGGTGATTATTCACGATGTCAGAAAGCAGAGTTGATGCGCCATATGTGGATGCCTTTAAGGGTCCTACCTATTGCCAAGATGGACGGTACAAACTACGAGTTGTAGGCATTGCAGTTCATGAATCTGCTGCAAAGCCATGGTAAGATGCATATTCTGACACAGAATGAGCAGGTGGACAAGACTGTGACCAACACCTCATTGGGCATTTGCCAAGGTATGCCAAGGTATGGCTATCCGGTATTGTCATTGTTGAAATAGCCAACGATATCCTGAGTAAACCCACAACAAAGGCAATATGGGATATTCTCGTGGCAACATACTCCCAAGCGAAGAATGAGCCAAAGATATTGCAACTCCAACATGATATCTTCACGACCAAACAGGGTGATCATCCTTTTCATGCCATGTATACATCTTTGAGGTGTATGTTTGAGCGACTACACAGCTACATGCCCCTGACGACCTCACCAGACCAGCATAAGGCCCCTACAGGGACTCTGTTATGAACGGTGTGTTTCTGGCTGTCCTCAATCCAAAACATGATCCGGCTCGCTCTCAGCTTCTCTCCAATGCTACCATACCTCCTATGGAGGAAGCATACCGCAGGCTTAGCCATTTGAGTATCTCCTCTGCCATACCCTCTCAGACATCTTTTGCTATGGTTGCATCACGTGGTAGAGGTGATTCTACTAACCTCTGAAGATGAGGCACATGCGGTAGAGGCAGCCCAAGCCCACATCAGCTATGTTCATACTGTCATCCGTCAGGACATTCAGAAAACGCTTGCTACTCCAAGCACAGATTTCATCCATCAGCTCGTGCTGCAGAGCAGAGTCAGAGCGCTTCCGATCTTACTAATCATCACTAGGATGACTTTATCGCTCGCCTGATAGAGAACGTGCCTCTAGCCGCTGGATTTTCTAACATCAGTCCATCAGGCATTGCAGCCTCTGCCTCCACTAGTAACTCGGGTATTACTCATGCATTTACTAGTTGTTCTCGACCAGACCCGTCAGAATGGAGAATGGACTCTGTAGCATCACACCATCTCTGCAGAGATCGATTGCAGTTTGGTACATATAGTCCAGCACAACCACGTAGATCAGTGGTGATTACTGATGGGACTCATTCCCCGATTACTGGACAGGAGGAAGTTCACCTGACACCTTCCATAAATTAGTAGAATGTTCTTCATGCGCCTGCCTTCTCCATGAACTTATTGTCTATTAGTCAGATAAGAAAAATTTAAATTGTCATGCTATGTTTGACCCTAATTCCCTTGTTTTTCAGGATATACTCACGGGCAGGGTGATTAGATGTGGTTGTGAACATGGAGGATTATACAAGTTGACTCAGTCTCCGTATGTTGGTGTAACTTCTCTTTCTCTTGAGTCAATTTCCTCCTACATGTGGCATCTCGGATTCGGCCACATACCAGTGCAGAAAATTTGTCGTCTCATATATGACGTCTCTATCAAGAATCAAGTCTAGTTTTCAGTGTGAGTCATGTGACCTTGGAAAGCACCACAAGCCCAGCTTTCCAAGTTGTCAAGGTCGTAGTAGTTGGAGTCTGTTTGAGTTGTTTCACCTGGATATGTGGGGTCCGAGTCGTGTACCTGATCATCAAGGGCACAAGTATTATCTTGTTTGTGGTGATGATTTTTCCAGACGGTCTTGGGACTTTCTTTTAAAGCATAAGTCTAAAGCTAGTACATTAATTCAAACTTTTGTGGTTGAAATAAAGAATATTTTCTCTGTCTCCATAAAATATATTCATTCAGATTATGCACTTGAGTTCTGTACTACGTAACTGTCTCATTTTTTCAGCCCATGTGGCATTATTCATCAGGCTTCGTGTACTTATGCTTCTCAGTAGAACGATTTCGTTGAATGCAAACACCGACATCTTCTTGATATCACGAGGACTCTCCTCATACAGAGTAGGGCTCCGCAATCCTTCTGGGGTGATGATGATGCAACATGTTATCTTATAAATCGGATGCCCTCGGCAATTTTGGGTGAAAATGCACCATTCTCTCTTTCTTTTCCGGATAAGAACCTCTTCTCTCTTACTCCAGGAGTATTTGGGTGTGTGGCTTTTGTCCATATTCTGCATCCTGTTCATGACAAGCTCGCTCCTCGTGCTGTCAAATGTATGTTTGATGGGTACTCTCGCACTAAAAAGGGTTATCAGTGTTTTGATCATGTAAAAGGACAATGTTATGTTCAATGATGATGTCACCTTCTTCGAGTCCATCGTGTACTATTCTCTTACAAGTGAGAGGTTGAGTCCCTCTGAGTCTGAGGATGATGTTGTTTTTCTGCCCCCACTTACACATATACCTCAACATGTCCTCCATGTTTCAATGCCTTTCCCAGCATCTAGCACGCCTCAAGTAAACTCTGAAAACTTGATTTTAACTGATGAAACCAGTGGTGTGCATGTTGTATAGGTTCCATCATAGGATAAGCATACAAATATACAAGACCAGTCAGAACCACAACAGATAGTGATTTTGGGTGGTATATTGCCTTGCAGAAAGGTGAGCGTTCATGTGCCTGATACCCTCTTGCAGGTTACGTGTCTCTGGAGCGATGTTCACCATATTTCAAGAAGTTTGTTGTGGGATTATCTGCTAATGGAATCCTACGAACTTATTAGGAGGTCATGAAGGTGTCAATAGTATCTGGACATGGAAGCAAAGATGGCCGATTTACAGTCTCGTGGCACATGGACTACTGTTACAACTCATGCAGATGTATTTGTTGTGGGATGCAAGTAGGTGTTCACAGTGAAGCATCAAGCAGATGGCAGTATCGATCGCTACAAGACATTGTTTGTATCTCGTGGGTTCAACTAGACCAATGGGGTGGACTATCAGGACACCTTCTCCCCAGTAGCCCGGCAACCCACATCCTGTGTTCTTCTTTCTGTCTTTGTCACACGAGATTGGTCTCTATATCAGTTTGATGTGACGAATGCTTTCCTCTATGGTGATCAACAGGTGGAAGTCTACATGCAGCAGCTACTGGGGTTTGTTGCTGAGGGGGAGTGTCAGAAGGTGTGCATACTTCATAAAGCAATCTATGGCCTTAAGTAGAGTCCGAGAGCATGGTTTCAAAAGCTCTCCGATGTGATAGAACAAAAGGGGTCCGTGAGATCAACTGCATATCACTCCTTGTTTGTTAAGAAGTCCCAGAAGGGCATTGTTGATATACTAGTGTATGTTGACGATATCATAATTACTGGGGATAATGCATAGGGGATTCAAGTAGCTAAGACTTTCTTAGGGAAACAGTTTGTGACCAAGGACCTTAGCAGTCTATGCTACTTCCTCGGACTAGAGTTTGCTAAGAAGAGTGTTCACGAAATCGCTCTGAGTGATCGTATATGCGGCCGCATATGCCTGAGTAGACCCCCTAGCGTGTCGCATATGCGAAGTCCTTCATTAAGTGCCACATGCGCTTATGTGGCCCGCATATGCGAGCTGTACAGCCGCATATGCGAACCGTGCGCTCGCTTCCTAATTTTTAGAGCTTGGTCAAGTTGTCGGATACACATCTACTGAAAAGGTGACCCAATACCCCGAATCCCCGAGAAATCCATTACCCCGAACTAGGGCTTCCACCTCCAGAATCCCGATACCCTGATTGATCTCCTCCCTCTCAAGCGACTCCCGGCTCCTCCGCCTCCTCCCAGGTGTGCCTCCACCACCACCTGGAAGCCCTCCGCCTCTGTGCGAGGGACCCCCTCCAACTCCTCAGTACGAGGCTTCATTGCATCCAACTCCTCCGTGCGAGGATCCACCACATCCACCACCTCTGTGCGCATTGTTGTAAAAATCCCCCGACTGGCCCGACTAGTAGGTCCGACTAGTCTAGTCGGTGGGGTGGCCGATCAGGTACTGACTAATTCCAACTAAGGCCAACTAGTCGATCGATTTTTGCTTGAAAATACTATTTATTTCTTATTTTTTAAAGCAAACTTAATCTGATATGCTTAATGTTTTATTTAAATTCAATTTCTTCTTCTGTTTCACTATGATAACATAAAATGTACAAATCTATGTGAATATATAAGAATATACATGCAAAAATGATTTATATATTTAAAATAATTAAAAAATTCAAAACCGATTAAAGCCCGACTAAATCCGATTAGTCATCCGACTGCTGATTAATCCTTAGTCAGTGACCCAACCGACCGAGTACCGACTACCGATTTTTGCAACCTTGTCTATGCGAGAGGCTCCTCTGCCTCTAGTTCCTATGTGTGTGGCTACTCGGCCTCCATCTCCTTCGTGCAAGGTTCCTCCGCCTCCCAGCTTGGCGTGTCCGTGTGAAGGTAATCTTAGATCCCCTTTCTTATAATTTCTGGTTATTTTTTATGCATCAATGCATATTCAAGTGTGTCAAAGCACATATAAAAGATATGTAGATTTGATCAGAATTTCAGTTTGTTTTATTTAGTATTGTTGTTTTGATTTGATATAGGGTGATTCGATTATTTGTTATATATTTTGGAAGGAAGATAATCAGATTATTAGATATGTTGTAATCCATTGTATATACTCTTGAACTCAAATTCTCAAGAAATACTCTGACGGGTCCTTAAACTATTTTTTGTTTGATTTATCATATTCAGAATTTGACTTTTTTAACATGTTTGTTTTATTTAGAATTGTCGTTGTGATTTGATATAAGGTGATTAGATTATTTGTTACATATTTTGGTGATTGTTGTCAATTATCATGTGTGTTAACTTTTCTATTAAAGTATTGATATTTGATTGATAAAGATTGTTTTGAGCTCTATATGAAAGTCATTTTTCTTAAATCTTGTATTGGACCACAATTATACATAAATTTAGTTCACTTGTATTCAATTTTGTAAATATTTATTTATTTTTAAATAAAAAATAGTGAACCGTGTAGAACCGTATATACCTCGCATATGCTCCCGCATACCGCTTAATCGCTATTCAGTGACCTATCTCAATGCATACGCATACCGCTTTCCTGAACCCTCGCTAGGAGCCAATGAAGTCTTGTGATGACCCAGAGGAAGTATGCTACAGATCTCTTAGAGACAGGTACGGCAGATTGCAAGCCAACCACTACTCCTATGGAGCCGAGCATGAAGTTGTATGGCGACGACACTGATTAAGTCAACAAGAGAAGATATAGGGAGATAATTGGAAGTTGTTATATGCAATCATCACCAAGCTAGACATATTGTTTGCAGTAAGCAAAGTGAGCCAGTTTATGAAGCAGCCAAGATAGGCACATATGGATGAAATGCATATGATTCTGAGGTATTTGAAGATCTCGCAGGCACGAGACTTTTGTTTGGCAGAGGCACATCCCTTGCTGTTACAGCTTGTGTAGATGCAGACTATACAAGATGCCCCAAGGACAGGAAGTCGACTTCCAGATTCGTAGTGTTTGTAGGGAATTCATTGGTATCATGGAAGAGCAAGAAACGGACAATTGTAGATCGATCAAGTATTGAATTAGAGTACAGAGCTATGACAAAAGGAAGCACAAAGATGATGTGGGTTAGATCTGTTCTGACTGACCTATCTATAGAGGTGCCTCTTCCTATGCACCTTCGATGCAACAACCAGGTCGCTTTGTTCATTGCCAACAATCCAACCTTCCATGAGAGAACCAAGCATATCGAGGTAGACCTACACTCGAGACATGATTCAGAAGGGCCTTATTTCTACATCTCATGTTAGTTCAAGTGAGTAGACAGTAGATGTGCTCTCCAAGGCTCTAGCCCAAGGACCCTTTCAGAGATGTACCAAGCAGAGCCTGATGGACAATCTATGCTCCAACTTGAGGGGGAGTGTTGAAGAGTTCTATGTTATGATATTTATTTCTGTTTGTAGTATGT
The DNA here is from genome assembly GCA_037367405.1 of Ottelia alismoides. Classification (NCBI taxonomy): domain Eukaryota; kingdom Viridiplantae; phylum Streptophyta; class Magnoliopsida; order Alismatales; family Hydrocharitaceae; genus Ottelia; species Ottelia alismoides. The sequence goes on along the minus strand of JAZKJV010003927.1, from coordinate 1,530,473 downwards.
AAAAGGATTGTCTATCCAACATACATCCCCCATAATTAGCATTAAAGAAGGCTATAAGATGGCCCTATTGGTGAAAGTCGATCCTCTTCCTAAAAAGAAATGATGAATCTCAGAACCACCATGCATGCATCTAAGTGTGTTAGAGTAGGATAATTCATAAATTGGCTTAGCTTATTAATTGTATGCAATAATATATGATCAAGTCATAATTGAATGTAGTAGCTTTCCAACCTACCGCATGTAGCGGCTTGTGTCTCCAATCTCTCCAAGCTCATAGATGAGAGAATGGAGATCCATTGGAAGTTATATTCAGGGATCGCCAAATCGCGATATATCGTCGATATATCGGCGATATATCGGTATCGACAGGTCACCGATATATCGCCGATATGGACGATATCGGATATCGACAGGAGAAAATACCTTGGTGGATACCGGGTTTCGGCGATATGCGTCGATATATCGCCGATATATCGGCGATATATCGGTATCGACATTGTATCGAAACGATATCGATACCGATATTTCCTTCCTTGGTTATATTGGCTTTGATCCTAACATTCAACACTCAATAGAAGGTCAACGGCGTACTTTCTTTGGAGATTTACAACACCACATCCGAGGAACGAGCAATCACAACCAAGAAAGTGTCTCAATGATCGTATTTAATCAAAAACCGATCTACCATATGTTTCTTCACCTCCATAATGATTTCAAGATGATGGATCATCATCACTGAGGACGATATCATCCACATAACAAGCATGACCATTGTGACTTTCCCTATCTTTCACATATCAAGGAATGGATGGATGAGGATATATAGAGTCCAAGACTCCCAAGGACCTCAGACACTTTCTGGAACCATGCTTGAGGGTCTATTTGTGGCCAAAAAATGGCCTTCTTCAACAAGCACACCTTCTGACACTCAAGTTGTGTATAATGATCTCTTGTAGATCTCCATATAGAAAGGCTTCTTCACATCAGATTAATGAGTCGACAAGCTATATATCCACCAAAACCGAAATATGCACTATTGAAAGTCATGCGACTAGGGAGAAGGTATCCAAAAAGTTAGCATCGTATGTCTATGTAAGACCTTCCATTACAAGCCTAGCTTTTAGTGAACAATCGATCCATCCGGGTTGTACTTCACTGTGAAAACCCACCTAGATCCAACAACTTTGATGTCCCCATGTGTACTTGTCGGTTGCTATCCCTCATAAGAAATGAGAGCATCCATCATCCTCCTAAGTAGCAAGCCACCATCTGGAGTCCAGAGTGCCTAAGTATGTATGGCATGTAGGGAATCTCCATTGTTTATAGAGCCTTAGTAAACAATCTATAGGACGATTCATAGGTTAGAGAAAGATATTACCGCAAAGATAGAGATGAACAATGCAGTATCTGTCCCTTTCTAAGAGCTATAAGAACATGTCTAATGCTAGTGGAAGGACTATATGATTAACCATCTTCTAAAGTGATATCACTAGAGGAAGAAATGCCATCATTTTGTAAAATCAATGTCGAAGGACTCACTTCGGGCAACTGCAGGCTCAGGTAAAGAAATTCTATGCTAACACCAAAGTCTTAATCGAGTATCTTGGGAAATAGGAATAGATATCAGAGCATTCTCATAGATAATAGGATGCAGAGGCACATGGTAATGTACCGCAAAAGAAGGAAGTAGACTCGAAGAAGCTGATGGTTGCACTAATATAATGTCTGTGACCTTGGGCCATGCCAACAACATTCCTTCTGATTCCTAGCAAGCTAAAAGAAAACACATTTAACTACTCTGGTAGCAAACTCGCCCATCTCAAGACCAAGAACAAAGGCAATACTCCCAAACTCAAGGGCAGGAATAAGGAACACCCTTTCTCGGGTAAGAGAACCTCAAAGAACACCCTTTCTCGGGTAAGAGAACCTCAAAGAAAACATGCGTATCAATTCTAGTGATGCTTCTGCAGTTAATAGGCCTCACACTCTTGGTTAACAATGGGAGGAAGTTGGGGAAGAATCCGACAAAGCTTATGAAGAGATTGATGACCTAGCGCTGGTATTATAGATCCTGAGGAAGTAGAAAACTAGATCCAGATCAAACAGTAGCAACCACAGATTAGACCAAGTGGTAGACATTGTCGTCTTTGCAGCTGCATCAATCATCATCCTATAAAAGATGAGCACGCTCTTTTCTGCGCATAGATAAATAAAAGTCCTAATATCAACTAACTAATCAGGCATTAGAATCAATTTAATAGTACCAAAAAAATTATCTGAACTATCGCTAATGGTTGTATCAGAGTGATCGCATTCTAGGGAGCAAGCATAGTCATTTGCGATTGGCAATTCAGCAATACTCAGTCGATGCATTTGATCATCAAAATTCCCTTTAGGGACAACTACAAAGTGTCGATTACTATCAATGGTGATGACATGAATAGGAGGATAGCCATTCTGTCATTCTCGAACCAGCAAACAGACTAGATATACTCAAGCTCTCCACAGACTATACACTAGGTTGTATGCTATCTTCTGCTTGATAGGGTATGATCGCAGCCATGTCCTTGGAAAGCACCACATCCTCATCAAAGGGTAGCCATTATGGTGGTATGTCCATCGGTCCATGAATACCCTAACATAGTTGTGAGTAACTGCTAACAATTGAATTTGACGTATACCTTTTCCACTGTAGGTAGTATCGAGGTCGTAATCACCTAATCTCTAACAACATCATAGCTCAGGTCAAGTTTGACAAGGTTACCATAATTGTCATTTGTTTGCAATATTATCTCGACATGGACATCATAAGATACATGAATAATATTTTTCAAATTTCGTCCAAAGGTTAAACAATAGAAAAATATACCCTAGTAAAATGTTTTATAATAATTAAAAATAAAAAATGATGATGCATATGTTGGGAAACGTGAATAAGATGATTCTATTCCATAGCCCTAGGCTCTCTTATATAGGAGAGTAGCCTATGGGTAAATTACATAAAGAGAATAACAAGAAAATAAAATAACAAAGAGATACAGTTACTCAATATGCGTCAACACTCCCCCTCAAGATGGAGCATAGATGTCAATCATGCTCAGCTTGGAAGCACACTTCTGAAATGGACCTCGTAACAATGCCTTGGTGAATATATCTGCAGTCTGGTTCTCAGAAGTAACATGAGATGTGGCAATGAATCCTTTCTGAATCATATCACGTATGAAGTGACAATCCACCTCAATATGCTTGGTCCGTTCATGGAATGCAGGATTGTTTGCAATGAACAAAGCAGCCTGATTATCACACTCCAAGTTCATAGGAAGTGGTACATCTAAGCATAAATCTGTCAGCACCGCTTTCACCCACATCATCTCTGTAGTAGCCTGGGCCATAGCCCTATATTCGGATTCAGCATTGGATCTAGCTACCACAGTTTGTTTCTTGCTCCTCCATGAGACTAGGGCATCTCCAACATAGACAGCATACCCTGAGGTGGACTTCCTATCCTTAGGACATCCTGCATAGTCTGCATCTGCGCATGCTGAGATAGAAATCCCCTTTCCTTTCTTGAATAGCAGACCTTTACCTGGAGCAGATTTGAGATATCTAAGTATCATGTGTACTGCATCCATATGCACCTGGCGTGGCTGCTCCATGAACTGGCTCACACGGCTCACTGCAAATAATATATCTGGCCTAGTGATCGTGACATATAACAGTTTGCCTACCAGTTCTCTATATCTTCTCCTGTCCACCTCCTTTGTGTCATCATCATACAGCTTCATGCTAGGGTCCATTGGTGTCGTAGCATGATAGGTTCCTCTCCAGCTTCTTGGCGACGTAATCATGCAAGCCTAAGGTTTGTTCCACCACCTCCAGTGAAGTCGCCATCGAGGTCCCAGCTTCGTGGTCTTCCGGCCATTGGAGGTAGTCTTTTATTGCTTTCTTATATTAGTTTTAATCATTAGGTTTATTTCCTGCCTTTATTTTATGCATTAATCATGTTAGTTAGCTTTGCTCCGACGAACCCATTCATTGTGGTTCCTGTGTTTTCCTCTAAGCCTTCTGAACCTCATCTTCATACCCATGTGCTTCCCCATGCCTCGCGTCGATCCATTCAACCTGCTCCTCCGCTTGACCATCTGGGTCGAACGAGCAAACAGACCCCCAGCAGGACCGACTCGAAGCACAGACACGACCACTCCATCTACTCGACCAGTCCGATGCTACTTGTCTCATGAGTGGGGACATTACCGGCATCATTGTCCCCAGAGATCTGGTGAGCCTCAGTCACAGCCTTCACACTCGTAGCCTCAGGAACAGCATTCAGGGAGTTTCCATGGCAGTGGTAGGAACTCCAATTTCAGGAGGCAGCAGCAGAGACAGACAAAGAGTGTGGCAGAGAGATCCCATTGGTCAAGGTGTTGTGGCAAAGAGATCCCATTGGTCATGGTGTTGTGGCATCGACACGGTGTCGAGGAGGCGACATGGGAGACCGAAGCCGACATGCGGGCACGATACCCGCAGCTTTTCTGAGGTAATAATCAAAACAAGCTTTTGTAATTAGATAGATGTTAAAATATATGGCTTGTTTTCTCTTTGAGGTTTTTATGAGTTAAAAACCCTTTGAGGTTTTTATGACCATATAAAATCCAAACAAGGCACCTAATGACCTTGACTCGAGTCTAAAGGACGAGACTCCCTCTAAGGTTTTTATATTTGTAACATCCGGATCGAACTAAAATCGAACATGATCCGATCTGGGTTCGGTTAACCCAATAAAGTTGTCGGTCAATGATAAATAACTTAAATCGATCAATTGATCATAAATTAAAAGTCCTTCGGAAGAAATCAACCAAAAATCGATCGTATTGTAATGCGTGCCACGGAAAAGCCGCGATGTAAATTCGGAAATCATGAAATGAAATGAGACCATCTAAAAATCCGATTCGACGAAATAAGACCAACGAAATCGACCGTTCGTCAATCGGACATTGTTTGATATTTTAATTTCGCAAAATTTAACCCTAAATCGAAACCGTGTCTCAAAAAAATTCGGACATCCAAACCCGATCAAAAGTATACCCATATTATACTCATTTTAATCGCCATTCAGAGATGATCAAAATGAGTTATTGAACACCTAAATCGAAGACTCGAGGCATGCGTGCCGACGAATTTGGTTTTTATCAAATGAAAGAAAAAAATGAAATAAATAAATATTTATTTGTATATATGGTTTGTTGTAGCGGACTACACCAGCCACAAATGGCTCTTGTTTCTTTCTTTCTACAACACCTGTCAAATAACAAAGTATTCTCTTTGTTATATAAGGCATATGCTCTATTATGAAGAAGTCCTCCTCCTCTTAATATTTCTCCTCTTTTTCACTCAAGTTCCCAACGAATAAGCATTTCATGTGCTCTGCCACTGTTCTGGAAGTAATGAACAGCAGCTCAGAAGCTGCTATACCTTTTTCCCTACATATCCTTGCTACTCCAAGAATAGTGTAAGGACTGGAGCTTTCTTCTTCCTCCTCCAGTTGTTGTTCTAAGCAGCTAGAAGCCCTTCTTGCTCCAGAATCCAGCCCTGCATGCAAGTGATTTTCCTCTTTGAAGATCAAATTCAAGGTGCATTCCATCCTTATCTCTTGTTGCCATGCATGTATAAGTTAAATATCCTTTCTCTTGATGTCATGCTTGTTTTCCTTACATTTCATGCTTTGGAGGTTGGGGCACTTGGGTTTACATGTTCACTAGGTAAATTTCTTGATTAGAAATGTACTCCTGAAATATAAATTCATGTCCCTGTTGAGCTTACTATGTCGATGCATCATATGTAGTTGCAACTTGCTTGTACAAGTTTAACCCTTGTGTTTGTCTTGAAAATCACAAAGGGTGTCAAGGTCTTATCTCTCAATTTGTTGCTTCGTGAGTAGTTTTTGGCATGTGTTTGTTATGCACATGTTGATTATGTTATTTGTTATGCTTCTTAATAGTTTTCAAACAAACTTGGAGAGAATGGTGGATATTGTAGAATTCGATTCCAACTAAGATGCTCAAAAGGGTCACCCTGCTTAGGTAACTTGCCCAAAATAAAATGGATGAGACATTTTAATCTGACAAGTTATTTCTTTTGGAATTGTGTAATTTCTGATATCAATATGTAATTTGGTATTTCATACAAATATAATTGTCATGAGCATTGGGTGATCTGCATTTGATTAAGTTACAATTCACGTCAACATATTGGATCCATATTAAAATTAAGGATATATATATATTCATGCAAAAGCAAGTTAAATATTAGTTATTTAAGTAAAGTATTGTTCCATACTTCATGCTAGAACAAATATTATAAGCATATGAAAATTTTAATTAAGTTGCAAGCTTTGTTCATATTTAATGGGTATATATTAACACAAAAGTTAAATGTTCAAGCAATAGATGGTGATGATACGTATTAGGGTGGGGCTAGTCTGCTTATGAACCAAGTAGGCATATGCAAGAGAATTACAAACCCTTTTTAAAAAAAAATAATGCGATATGTTGATTTTTAAGTACCATTTCAGCAGAAACCCTTGCAATCAAAACTATAACAGTATATACCACAAGTTGACAAGTCATTTTAGAGGTCCCTGTGTGAAACGGAGTTTAAGATCAGATTTTTCATAGACATTTTCTCTCATCGCCAAGCTTGTCTTCACTTATGAATACTATGGATCTCGTGTTTTACTCTAGGAAATACCTTCACTGCTCGACAATGCAGGAGGAAATCTAAAGGGAGGGTTCTTTATGCATTTACTCCTAGAGCTCGACGAAATAGCACTAAGCGTAGGATCAAGAAGCCTTTTATGCTATATAACATTTAATAATCCTAACAGCCAGGCATGTTCGTGGCCTTTCAATTAAAATAACTAGTCATACAACAAAAAAAATGATGAAATTTTGAACTGGTTAGATTCCATAACCCTTACCAACAGTTGAATCACAGCTAACCCGATTTAAAAATTGAACAGAAAGAAGTATTTCCTTATTTAATACAACTTGTTCAATTCAAACTCCGGTTATATTCAATTACGAGAGGAAGATCAAATTCTTGTCAGATGAACTACAACAAATGGTTTAATCAAAATTGTTCTAAGATAAGCACCCATTCTCAAATTTCTAGTTTTGAGTTCGATCGGGCTTTACGACCAAGAGATGGCTAGATATATGGGATGCAATGGACACTAGTCAGTAGAGCATGAAAGGGATTGTTCTTGTCTAGAATAGTAATTAAAAAAATGCATACTCTAAGACCCAGTTTCAGTCCGCAGTAATATTTGAATTCCATAAGCAAATTTGGGAGATTGAGGGTGATTATCATGTGTTTACGATTCAAATTCAGATCCAATGAATAGTTGCTAAACTCGTGATTAGAAATGATAACATGAGACTTTAAGGACAGATCATTTACATGAATTAATCTTTTAGATATACTCTACTAACTATAGATCACTATTGATAAAAATACCTAGATCTGTATAATAACCCCACAGAAAGGAATGAGAAAGAAATGAGTAGGCAAGCAAGTGAAAAGGTGAAAAATTAGTGATGACTGTTATTGAAAAGTGTCGGTCACATGACCCTTACACCTGACTGTGCGAGGGCGCGGTGACCATTAGCTGGGCGGGAGGTAGGAAGACCAGTTAGGGCAGCGGCCGCTTAGTGCGCGGGTCAAGGATCCCAGTCCTTTTACGATTTTTATGCGAGCTCACAGTGTTTCTACGCCTCGTTAGGATCCCAATTTTTAACCAATCCGCTGACCCCTTTGTTTAAGGATACTTATGCGGGGAATCTTCGGTTTTTAGTTTTTCGTACGAGAGCTCGTTTGCCTATTACCGGTCGGGCCGGTTTCTAGAATGACTTTTCCGGAGAGTCTCGCTCACTCGTCTCTGGGCGTAGTTTTGGAGTAGACCTTTCCATCTATTGGACCGCACTTCCAATAAGAGGATGAGTAGGAGGCTACCTCACCGCTTGAGTTTTAATTACTTTTTCGCCAATAGGTTTCGCGGTATTAAATCTGAAATCATCTGTAGTTACATTTGGGGGAGTTTCAGTTGAACTCAGAGAGAAGTATTATAGATCTTGTCTAAGAGAGGAAGTTGAGTGTAAGTTGTTTTGACTAGAATTGACTATAATTAAGTTAAGTAGATGTGTTGGGAACTTAGTTAGGATGCATTATACAACACCGCATGCCTACGGAAGCACCCCAACCCTAAGACACTTTTTCATACCTTAGAGTCATAGTGTGAGGCCATACACCGATCAAAACCACAGACTACCTACTTAACTTAAGAATTTAAATAAAATCAAGAGTCATTCAAAACCTAAATCTTCATCATTATAAAAATCAATATTTAAGAATTCTAAATAATAAGACAATAATAGTTATATGTATAAATATACATATGAGTCATCAACTATTACATGAATATATATATATATATATTGTTATAAGGCAACTGGAGAAATTATTATATATGTCATTAACTACTATATAATAATGTGACATATGGGAGGTAATGGGAAAACTTGAAGCATCCATCACTGTAGCATGAAAACTTCTTTTTCCAAAACAAGTAGTGGTAACTTTTGGTTGTTATGCCTTTCTACTTATTTCTTTTGTATGCATATTAAATGCATGCTTTTTTTATAATATGAATTATGGGCGTACCAGCGCTCGTTGATGCCTCTTCTTCCCTATATGTTTTGGCAGGCAAGGAGCCTTCAGCACAGTAGCAGGTTGATGACTTTTGGAGATCGTGTTTATAGTAGACGGTGCGGTCTCTTTTGGCTCAGCTTCTTCTTTGTAGCTTTTGTTCTATTATAATGTAAAATGCATTTTCCTTTCTCTTCTGAATATGTTGGAATATATGAATGTACTGTCATCTCTCATGTACATGTTGTAAATACTTATGAGAACTAATGAAAAGATTTGTTGGTGGTATTTGTTGGTCTTTTCGTTCTGTGGATGATACAATATTTATTGAATGTGAATGTCATATGCAAGAGCAAAAGTAGCGCGAAAAATTTTCCCTAATTTTCATAACTTAGTGCGATGACATGTGAATGAAACAGTGCGAATGTGGTGTAAACAGCCACCCGGATCCGAGGGTGTCACACATTGGCTCTCGTATATGGGAGATCATGACTCCAGTGGTCAGCACTACCACTACAAGATCTACAAATACTGCAGCTATAGCTAGAACCTCTTCGAGCTCCTTAGGTATTGTATGCGCTTTTACTGGTTGTAGCAATACAGATATGATAGAGTGGATCATGGACTCTGGTGCCTCTCACCATCTGTGTGAAGATAGAGTCAAATTCATGTCTTACATGTCTATAGCTCATGGTAGATGGGTAGGCATTGCAAATGGGGTTCACTTACCCATCACAGCATAGAAAGAGGTGCATTTGACGCCATCCATGCGTCTGCAGAATGTTTTATATGCTCTTGATTTTCAGATGAATTTGCTTTATATTAGTCAGATTACAAAGGATATGCATTGTCATGCCATTTGACCCCTCTTCTCATGTGTTTCAGGACATATTCACGGGCAGGGTGATTGGATGTGGTTGTGGAGTTCTACAGACTGGTTTAGCCTCTTCATGATGGTGCCTTTATTATTGCTACTATACCAGTCTCACCGTACATGTGGCACCTTCGTTTGGCTACCTTCCGATGTAAAAGATGTGTCATGTCCTACAGATCTCCACGTGATCTTCCTACCAGTGCGAGAATTGCCAGCTTGGGAAGCGGCACAATTCTTCATTTCCATCTCGTCAGAGTCGGAGCATTTCTCAGTTGTTTAAGCTCCATCACTTAAATATTTGGAGTCTGAGTCGTGTTCCTGATTACTAGGGACACCGTTTTGATCTGGTTGATGTAGATGACTATTCTAGACTTTCTTTAGTTTTCCTGTTAAAGAATTAATGAGATTGGGCATGTCATTAAATCATTCATTAATGAGATAAAGAATATTTTCTCTAATACTGTCAAGTATTTGCATTCTGATAATGCCTTACAGTTTTGCACTTTACAGCTATCCGAGTTTCTCAGGTCTCTTAGCATTGTTCACCAGCCCATGTGTGTCTATATATCTCAAAAAAATGATGTTGTCAAGCACAAACATCGTCATTTACTCGATGTGACCAGAACCCTTCTGATTCAAAGTTGTGCTCCTCACTCTTATTGAGGTGATACGATTCTCATTACATGTTACTTAGTGAACTGTATGCCATCCTCTGTTTTGGAGAAAAAGATTCCTTTCTCGATTGTGTTTCTCGAGAAGGATCGGTTCTCCCTTACACCCCGTGTGTTTAAGTCAGTGGCATTTGCTCACAATCTTTTGCCTGGTCGTGACAAGCTCCCCTCCAGAGCTGTCAAGTGTGTCCTTATTTGCTATTCTCGTACCTAGAAAGGGTGTCGTTGCTTTGATCCGTTTCGACGGAAATACTCTGTCAATGATGATGTAACATTCTTTGAATATGCTATGTATTTCTCTCCTACAAGTGGCAGACCAACCCCATCTGATTCTGATGAGGAGGTCTACATGTCTCCACCTCCTACATATCTACCACCTCCTACACCTGATATCCCCCCTCCATCATCTCCTCATCACCACCACCATTACCATCTCTGGTACCTACATCTGCTCCTATGGTTGTCCCTGGACCACTACCCACCTTGTACTCGGTTTTTGCCATGTGTGATTACTTATAGATCTCGCTATGTCTCCCCTGCTCACAGGTCTTCCCCATCAACCAGCACACCTCAAGTATATAATGAGCACATTGTTTCTATTGATGGCACTACTGAGTTGTCTATGCAGCAAGATTCTTTACAGGATGAACAGGTACCCTCTCAAGAGAGAAACTTCCATATCCAAGATGTGGCAGATGATCTCGATGTGCCTATTACACTGCGAAAGTAGAGACATACTTGTGCTTCATGTCCTCTTACAGCCCAAGTTTCTTTGAGCGGACTTTCAAAGAATTTCAAGAGATATACCATGGCACTGTCAGCCGTGGAGATACCATGAACATATCAGGAGGCCATTCAGGTTAGTCAGTGGCATCTTTCCATGAGGAGAAGAAGGTCGTGCTACAGTCGCATGGCACTTGGAGCCTTATTTCAACTCCAATTGGCGCATTGGTTGTTGGGTGCAAGTGGATGTTCACAGTGAAGCACCAAGCAGATGGTAGTATAGATCGCAATAAGGCGAGACTTGTGGCACATGGGTTCATCCATACATATGGGGTGGACTATTAAGATACATTATCTCCAGTGGCCAATCTAACTACTCTGTGTATACTTCTATCTGTTCCAATGACACGGGATTGGCCCCTCTATTACCTTGATGTGAAGAATGCCTTTCTCTATAATGACCTACGGGATGAGGTTTACATGCAACAGCCACCTGGGTTCGTTGATGGAGGAGAGAGTCAGAAGGTTTGCAAACTTCACTAGGCAATCTATGGTCTTAAGTAAAGTCCAAGAGCATGGTTCCAAAGCTATCGAATTTGATAGATCAACAGGGGTTTGTAAGATCGATTGTCAATCATTCACTGTTTGTACAGAAGACTCGGAGAGGTACAGTTGTCATATTTATGTATATTGATGATAAAATTGTTATAGGAGATGACGAGCACGACATCCATGTCGTTAAGGATTTCCTAGGTCAGTAGTTTGTGACCAAGGACCTTGGTGACCTATGCTACTTCCTTGGACTGGAGTTCGCCAAGAACCATCAAGGTCTTGTGATGACCTAGAGGAAGTACGTTACAGATCTTCTCTCTGAGAAATGCATAGCAGATTGCAAGCCTACCACTGCTCCTATGGACCCGAGCATGAAGCGCTATGATGATGACACTAAGGAGGTCGACATGAGGAGGTACAAGGAGCTTGTTGGGAAGCTTCTTTATGTGACCATCACCAGGCAAGAGCTATCCTTTGCAATGAGCAAAGTGAGTCAGTTCAAGCAGCCTAGACAGGCACATATGGATGATGACCATATGATTCTGAGGTATCTGAATTTCTCACCTAGCACTAATCTTCTATTCAGCAGAGGTACAACCCTTGTCGTTATAGCTAGTACAAATGCAGATTATACAGGGTGTCCCAAAGACAAGAAGTCTACTCTAGCTTTGCAGTGTCCATAGGAAGTTCCTTGGTGTCATGGAAGAGCAAGAAGTAGACAGTGGTTGCCAGATCCAGCACAGAATCAGAAGACGGGATCATAGCACATGCTAGCACAGAAATGACGTGGGTCAGATCTGTTCTTATTGACCTAACTGTTGAGATGCAATTCCCATGCACCTCCAATGCGATAACCAGATTGCTCTCTTCATTGCCAAAAACCCAGTCTTCCATGAGAGGACCAAGTATCTCAAGGTAGACTGTCACTACACTCAAGACATGATACAGAAGGCATTATCTCCATTACTCATGTTAGCTCAGGATATCAGACAGCATATGTACTTATCAAGGTTGTAGCAAGAGGGCTTTATCAAATATGGTGTTCTTAGGTGAGCATGATTGATATCTATGCTCCAACTTGATGGGGAGTGTTGAGATATTTTCTATCTTTTATCTCTTTTATGTATTTTCTGTTATTTTTCATCTTCATTATGAAATTTACCTAACGGATATCTCCTCTATATAAGATAACCCTAGGGCCTCATGAGAATGTGATTAATTATTTTCCCTAAACAATCATTCTTTACATTTGTATTTACGTATTTTCCTTGTTTCTTTTGCTTATATTTACACCAAAAGGTTTATACGCAAGAGATATGGTTGCATCAAGATCTTAATAAGCTTCAATATCTTGAAGCTCTGAAATCCATTCATCACTAGAGTCAACATCATCAAAACATAAGGTGTCCTCCAATGTTTTCTTCCTTACTTCCCTATGTTTCACTTTCGAATTGAACATGATATACACCACCAATTTATTGAACTTCGCTTGTCTCAAATGATTTCCTCTTTATATGAAACAATACAGAAATATCCTACATTCAACACGAAGATAAACACAAACTCATAGAATTATATAATGATTTAAATGATTACTTGATTAAAAGAACTCCAATTACGCTCACACCCAAAAACAATACAAGTCAAGCTCAAGATCCTAATTGCAAATTTGGACAATTCATGCATTTAAACTCTAAATTTTATCCACCAATCCAGTGAAAAGTAGTCATTCTATTTCAACAATACAGAAAAAAATTTAGTCAAGCTATTTCGGAATTGTTAAAAATGGTCATCATGACTTCTTTTATTCTATGTAATCATAGCACTTTGCCATCCAAACAATCTGCAACATCTCAAAAAGAGTCTACTTGAAACTCAACTTTCTCCCTCTCATCGGGATTATTAATTAACCTCTCCATGCAAGAATGAAGTCCAAGATCTCAAGATGATTAAAGAATGAAAGTTCGTATTGACAATAGGGATAGAAAATAATAACCAGCATGTAAATACATGTGAAGTTGGTGCTCATGTTGTCCACAATATCCCAAATAGTTTTGAATCTTGCCTCATTATTATCTAAATTGCAAGCAATCGCTCCCTTCACCATGTCCATGCTTCATAAATATATCCTATTTGTGGATATTTTTCAAAGTCCTCCTTATCAAAATCATGATCAAGATCATGCAAAAAAATTGTTTAACTATGCCTTGCATGCTTCGCCCCAAGGTCGACACGCATATGGACTGCTCGTCCACTTTCTTAATGTGAAGGACTCATGTAAATCCTTTGCTATAATCAAGCTCTGTAAGTGCAGCGTATCAAGTACTAGCATGCTTCATCAAAGCACAGCATGCATAACTTCTTGCCATCGCTAAAACTCAAGCATGAACATAAACGAAATTCATTATTTCCTCGGCCTTCTTAAACATCGAATCATGGAGAGGTAATTTGATGATATCCTCCAACATCAAATCTATGAAATAAGAAGCAAAAGGTGTCCAATAATGATTCTTCCTTTTTCCATTAACATTTGCCCAACTGATTTATAAGTTTAGGCATTGCTCTTTTTAATTCGATTACACTCTTCTACCTAGCCTCCTCAACAACTTCAGCAAGGAATCCAAAAAGCAACTTGGCATCTTTTACTTGATCCAATGCATCAATGAACTTTAAGAAATAAGTTCCCTTGGTATTGTCACAAGTTGATCAAAGTATGTCCTTCTGTGTCAGTCCAATCATTAGACATAATATCGCATCAAGTGCAAATATCATTGATGGTGGCAATCGCCTCCCTTTCTTCAATTAGGGATACCAAGCCCGCAATTCATGAATGGGCGACAGTTTGAATCCATTTCTATACCCACATATATCATTCAATTCATAGACCAGCATGATATTTAGAATAAATCTAACAATGGTCCTGCAAATCCGCCTTCTCTCATCTTTTCCCAACTCACATTTCAATGTGATCAATAGCATTGGAGGATTCAAAGCACCTTGCTGTCACCTTCATGTGAGGGTAAAATCCATAGGACCTCGAATACGCTTAACGCCACTTGAGCATATTGCATTTTCGTGATGTTGGTTGATTTTCATCACGTCTCAATGGGATATGCATCCAACTCAACAAACATCTATCATTTCTTCAAATATTGTTATCTTTTGATAAAATTCGTCATTTCTTGTTGAACCTCAAGGAAACATCTGGACAAACTCACATTCTAGTGTGTCCTTATAAGATGATTTTTAAGCATTTCATACCACCGATGAGCTCCATCTTACAAAAATTGCACTCCATGTATATATAACATTTCCTTTTGTAATCTTCATCCGATTGTCAGACCTCCCTCCACTTGTTTCTTTTTGGGATTGCTTCTGCATATCTGTCAATTGCTATTTTGAGATTTACAACTCATACCACCACACAACATCAAGTGTCTAGTAAAAAAATATTATACTTCATTCGAAGACATATATACTATTATAAAGAAATTAACAAATAACAAACAACCACTGTACTAAATACAAATAAATCATAACAAAATGAATAATTGTTCTACTAAATAATAAATATGTATAACAATTTAACAAACGACATAATAATTATAGTACAAAATAACAAACAAAATATAAAACAAAGACAAAGTGAGGTGACTTCTTCATGTACGCATGCTAGTGGGGGTGAAATTGTCAAGGCGGCATTTGTGGAGGCAGCACCAATCTAGTGGAGACAGGCTTAGTTAGCCTGATCTCACTCTCAGGCTAGGGAGAAGAGGAGCCTACTTATTTCATTTGGCTCGAGAAATTCTCTAAAAAGATATAATAGGCAAGGGGAGGTTGGAGGACGTTGGAGAAGGCAACAACGGTACTGGTAGAAATAATTGAGGCAACGTAGCATATTTCGAGTAGAGACAAAACGTTCATAAAGAGGAGAGAAAAACTTGAAGATGGGCGATCGGGGAAAGGCCCCTCGCTTCTAGAGGAGGCGGCTGCTGGGAATCCACCAGATCGGGTGAAGAAGGGCTTTGATGAAGCGGGGAAGAGGAGAACTGCAGCAGTGGATTCCCTCTCTCGTCGTCGATGCTTCAAGTGTGGCCTTGCGGGCCACTGTGCGCGGTGGTATGCAGCGAAGAGGGCGGTTTGCTATCGTTGTCGAGAGGAGGGGCATATTCAAAAGGAGTGCCCTGGTATTTCTTCTGGTATGGTGGTTGATGGCAGCATGGACCAGAGAGATATGGTGAACAAGGAGATCCCTTGGGATCCCGTTGATGGATTCCTTATTGCCGAAGGCCCAAATGCTGATCTGCGGAAGGTTGTGGAGGTCTTGGACTTCGGTAGAACAGCTGGTTGTGTGGAGGACGGGATTTGGCTCTCGAAGTCGGCACTTTGCGTCCGTGGAGTGGAGGCGGCGGAAATACCCGAGTTTCTTTCCAACGGGAGTGGGTTGTTCTCGTGCAGTGGCGACGGCCTCTCTTACGAGATGGGGCACTGAAGTCTCCCTCGAGTTGGTTCTTGGCGATCCAAGGTCTTCCGATTTGCTGTCGAAGATTAGACACCGTTAGGGAAGTGTTGAGGGAAATCGGTGATGTCGAGAGCATTCTTCGATCAGGTCTTCGATCTGGCGAGGGTTGGGGAATGGTCGTTTCAATGAAGGGGGACGGGAGGCCGATCCCTCTGGAGAAGACCTTCTGTGTCGGAAAGGTGACTTTTCTTCTTCGTCTGGCGAGGGTAGAGGAGCCCGAGCCGACTCGGGAACTAGAGTTGTAGATGGGGGCGATTGGGAAGTCGGCGATGTAGTCGTCATTGATGGAATCTCTGGTAGCCGTTGATGTGCTCCGAGATTCGCATGCAAAACCGATGATCTTATCGCTGAGGTTTTGACCAGAGATTATGTGGGCTTCGAGGGACAATTCGCCTTCTGCTGCACATGTGACCGGATAGGATCCTGACCTTGGTCTGGTTTTCGAGTTTTGCATTATGGGCTCTTCGTGTAGTGCTGCGATGGATTGTGTCACCGATCCGATTGTGGATCCGTATGCGGATCTAGGTGGGGGACTCGGTTCGACCATGGGTGATGGGTGCGGTTCGGACCCTTCTTGTTCCAGAACTGACTCGACCTCGAAGCACACGCAGGTGGCCGCTGCTACTGGTGTCCCCTCTCATTCTCTCGGAGGTGCGGCCGAGGGTGGTGGCTCCTTGGTGTTGGTGCAGGGAGGAGGACCTTTCGGCGCGAGGGAGATTGCCCCTCCTTGCGAAGGCACGGGATCGATAGAGCAGGGCAGAAGGGCTTCAGATGGGTCGAAGATAGCATGTGCGGCCCTACCGAGGGAGGTACTTTGAAGGTGGCTACGGTGGTGGACCACTTGCTCGGCCCTCACGGCATCGAGCTTCTCTTGGTGGAGAGCAGGACGGGATTCTGCAGGTTGAGATGAACGGGGCACATCTATCCGCTCCAGTAGGTCTGACTGATGGGCAATCCGATCTCTCTCCCTTGCGGATGGAACTTGTGGTCATGGTTGACGGTGGAGTGACTCCCTATGAGGATGATAGGTCGGTTGATGATTTTGTTCCGAGGGCGGCTACTCTGGCTCAAAGCCGAAAGATGGAGCAACGCATTTTGACGGCTGAACGGAAGCGGAGGGAGCGAAGGTTGGCATTGGGCGGAGACAGTCGGAAGATGGGGGTGATCCAATCCTCTCTTTCTCGCATAAGAGAAGGAAGCCTGTTGCGTAAATGTGGTTGGAACAAGAAATGGAAGACAAGGAGGGGAGCTTCGATAAATCCGAGGAGGCAGAAGCAAACTTAGTTGCGACATCTGTTGTTAATGCTCGAAAGTGCATAGATGAAAAGCCTGATGGTGGTTTACTGAACAGAGTTGCCGACATTCACGTGCGGGTTGCGGAGTGTCGCGAGGTATCTCTGCCCCACCAAAAACCCTCCGAGTGGATCCAAATAAAGATCATCTCCTGGAATGTGAGGAGGCTGGGAGACAGGAAAAAGAGGACGGTGGGGGAGATTTTGGGTTCGTGGGATGCTGATTTGATTTTCTTGCAGGAATCAAAGGATGCGAGTTGGGACTCGGGATCCTGGAGATCAATTGGATGATCTAGATTATCGGATTTCAGAATCGGTTCCATCTGTTGGAAGTATTGGGGGCATGATTTTGGCGAGGGATGGTGATTTGTTTTTTTTTGTGGAGGAGAGTATGGATCTCAGACCTATCTCGGCGTTGCTAGATTGCAAGTCTGGGGTGGCAAACTCCTGTTTACCTCGGTATATGAGGATTCTGGCGGTGGGCATAATGTGGTCTTGTGGGAGGAGTTGCAGGCGGCTAGGAGGAAGATCCCAGACACCCCTTGGGTGGTCGGGGGGACTTCAACATGACTCTGCTCGCATGTGATCGTCCCAGCGATCGGGGAGGAAGAGACCCAAGTTCGGATGACTTAATGGAGTGTGTCGGTGCTCTAACGATAGAAATTTTTGATGTCGAGAACTGAAGATACAGTTGGTGTAACGCTTCTTCGTGGTCGTGTTTGGATAGATTTCTGGTATCTACAGAGATTTTGGAGTTGTTCTCTCTTGTTGTGGTTGATGCTCTTCCTAGAGCGAGATCTGATCACACGCCCATTTGCTGGGACTCGATTGAGGACGTGATCTCGAAGTCGATGTTCAGGTTTGAAAAATCATGGATATTGGAGGACGGTTTCAGGGATACAGTCTCAGACTTCTGGGGCTCTCTACATGTGGAAGGTTCTGCGACGCAGAGATTGGCGCAGAAGCTTAAACTATTGCGGGAAAGACTGGTGGAGCACAAAAAAGAAGGGAGAAGATGCAGAACTGAAATGCAGGAGACAGCGGTGGCCAAGATTGCGAAACTGGATGAGAGCGATGGTAGTCTTGTTTTGAACAATGAGGAGATGAGTTCATGGAAAGATTTTCATCAAGTGGTGGTCGAGGATACAAGCGAAGGGAAGTGGAATGGCGTCAGAGATCCAGGCAAAAGTGGGTGAAAGAATGGGATGCGAACACTTGTTTCTTCCATGTGGTGACTAGTGGAAGAAGAAGGAAGAATCTGATACACGAGCTTAAAATTGACGATAATAGTGTTCAAGGAGATAAGGAGATTGGGAGGGTTCTTGAGGATCACTTTCGATGCTTCAGCAAGAGAGTTTGTCGTCGATTGGTGCTAGAAGGTTCGGGAGGGGGCTAAATGCTTGAATAATGGTCAACATGAGGCACTTTTATCAGATTTCACGAATGAGGAGGTCCGTAGGGTGGTTTTTTATCTCAACGCCGATGGTTGTCCAGGTTCGGATGGATTTCCAATTTCTTTTATAGAGACTTCTGGGAGATGATGGAGGAGGATGTTATGGCCATGATGTTTGAGTTTAGGGATACAAACGGGGGTCTGGAGAAGCTTACCAAATCATTGATATTCTTGCTTCCAAAGAAAGAGGGTGCTGAGCGGGTTGACGATTATCGTCGATCGCGTTATCGAATGCTAGATATCTCATAGTGGCCAAGGTGTTAGCTAATCGTCTACGAAGTGTTTTGGATGATGTCATCATGCCGATGCAGTCGGCTGTTATACCAGGGCGACAACTTCTGGAGGGAGTGGTTATGGCGTCAAAATAATCATTGATTGGAAGAGAAGAGGAACTACATGCTTCCTTTGGAAGGTTGATTTCTCAAAGACATATGACAGCATGAACTGGAAGTTCATTTGGGTGTCGTTAGTGAGGAGAGGATTTCCGGATTTTTGGATTGACTAAATGAAGAGGTACATCATCACCACCTCGCTTATGGTGTTGGTGAATGGAAAGCAAGAAGGGGGTTATTTCCGGACGCAGAGGGGGTGAGATAGGGTTTTCCATTGACCCCTCTGTTGTTTGTTCTGGTGGCAGATGCGTTAGCAGTTATGTCTAGTGTGGCAGAGGAGGGCGGTTTCTGCAGAGGTACTCCATGGATGGGTTTTGTGTGCCGTTACAATATGTTGACGACACCTTATTTTTTATTGAAGGTAGGGTAGATGAGTGCAGGGATGTGAAGGCGGTGCTTGACATTATTGGTGACTTATCAGATATAATGGTGAATGGAGCGAAGTCAGCATTTGTGCCCTTCAACAAGTCGGCAACAGACTCTGTAATTTGTAGCGAGATCCTAAGTATTTGCAGAGGTTCCGAGCTATTAGCTATCTGGGACTACCTTTGCTGACAGGGAGGACGCGACAGATTGATCGGTTACCTCTGATAAAGAAATTAGAGAAGAAGCTTGCAGGTTGGAAAGCAACATTCCTGTCGAAGGGAGGGAGGTTGGTCCTGACCAAGGCTGTCATATATGACATTCATGTCTTCTTCAGGTCTACGAGGGTCATGCCTTTAGGAATTCGAAATGGATTGGAATCTTTGATGCGTCGTTTTTCTCATCATCATCTCGAGGGGATAAGGGTCTTGCTTTGGTTGGGTGGACAACGGTGCCTACGCCGCTCAATAAGGGCGTCCTGGGAGTCTTGAAGATTGGGGATATGAATAAGATGTTGCTATAGAAATGGGTATTGAAGATCTAGGGCCCCGAGAATGATCTCTGCTCAAATCTGATTAGGTTGATCTATGGAGTATCTACCAGCTGGGTGGCCCGTATTGATGGTGTCGGATCGCTGACTACTTTCTGGAGAGGAATGTGTTCACTCCTGTCAGATTTGACTGGGTATTTGAGCCCTGTGATAGGGGATGGGCGTGGTTTTTGATTTTGGATGGATGACTGGACGGAAGATGGTACATTCTGTGACCTTTACCCAAAATTGTTTGTGTTGGCTTCGAACAAGGACATTTCTGTGGTAGATGTGTGGTCGAATGGTTCATGGACACCTAGTTTTGTGGCAGAACTGTCGGACCAAAGATCTGAAGATTTTTTGCATCTATCTAGCAGATTGACTAGACTTGAGGCGTCGTCGAAGGGAACTCGTGGTTTTGGAGGAACGATTTCTTCTCGGTAAGGAAGGCTTACAGGACTATGGCCACCGAGCCTTCAGTCTCAGATCCGGTGATCTCGAGAGACTGTGCGAGGATCTGGATTTGGAGGATTCCCTTTAGAGTAAAGGTGTTTCTTTGGTTACTAAGGAGAGAGCGAGTGTTGACGGTAGCTAGAAGAGCAAGGATTTTTCCTGGGGCTGCGGAGGGGTATAGAAGATGTGGTGAGTACTCAGAAGATATAGATCGCGTGTTCTTTAATTGCTCAGGGTCAGTTGAAGTTTGGAGAAATGCGGCAGCTACAGGTCTAGATTGGAGAAACAGAGATACCTCTTTGCAAAAGGTGGTCGGGCTCAGAGGAAGGGAGAACGAAGATTTGTGTGACTATTTGGTCCCTTTGGTTAGCTAGAAATTGTGTGGTTTTTGAGGGAGCGAGATTTTATTTCAAAAATGTACTTGGGCATGCTAGAGCCCTCGTTGAATCTTGGCGGGTGTAATTACTAGCTTAAAAAAATACATATTTTTGGATAGACCTCTACATGAGGTCCATCCCACTGTTTCTCAAAAAAAAGTGGGAAGGTTACGACTTCAATGGAAAGGTCTCCGGGGCTACCATAAGCCATGTGCATTGTACATAAGTGAAGCACGCGCCCGACACTCACCTCAGCAACTTAGCACCTTACAATCAACTAATGCACATGCCTCGAGGATGAAGGTTGAGGCTTACGCATCAAGCTAATATTGGGTAGCCTCGAGGCGGTGTGTATTAAAACCATGCCTAAAGGCCCTTGTGGTTGTGGTCAAGCATGGGCCCTGGAGACGGGAACCTGAAGGAGGAGATAAAGAAGGAGGTCTACCGGTTTGACGAGGGTGCTACTGTAGTAGACAAAGGTGAGGAGGGACAACAGCTTAGTGGGAAGGGAAATGTTTTGTCTGATACCAAATTGAGAATGAAAAGATGTTTTATTATTAGAGTGCAGTATCCTAGGGCTCCTTATACGGTGAGAATCCTAGGATTAGAGTTACACAAAGGAGATAGCATAATCATAAGATATGGGTGCACCCCTAAGAGGAAAATAACATCTCAACAGAACACAAAACTCAAGATCCATAGAACAAGGTTTTAAAAATCGAACCGAACTGGCCGGTTCAACAGGTTAAACCAAGAAGCGAAAGAAAAATAGCCCAACCACCCAATTTTTTTATCAAAAAATAAAAACCAGTCAAAACCCATTCGGACCGCATGAACCCGACTGACCCAATTGAACGAAACCACCAGTTTAACCATCTATTTTTTTACATAAAAAACATAATTATTTAATAAAATGTATTTTTTAGAAAATATTCATAATCTAGTTTCATTCTAACCTATTGTAAGGTAGTCATTTATCTCTTCTCCTTCCATTTGTGCCAATGACTCAATATTGCTTCCTACTTTATGAGCATTGTCTCTTTCTTACCACATCGTGCATGAGGTTGTCCCCTTCCAATAGCAACAAACGATGGCTCCATGTATGAAATTGTCATACTCATACAATGAGAAGCGGTAAATTAACAACATTTGTCATTAATTGGAGTTTGGATAGTATTAAATTTATTAATTTTGTACATCACAGTTATGTATTTACATGAATTTGATAAAATATTTTTACAAGGCCATTTCAAATTTTTCCAATAACATTTATACCCATCACTTTTTAGCAATTACATTTGTGCTCCTATCAACAACAACAACAAAGCCTTTTCCCACAATTAAGTAGGGTCGGCTACATGGATTTTTCGCCTCCATTCAGATCTATCTTGGGTCAATCTCGGACTTATATCCAAAAAACTAAGATCCCTTTGTATAGTCTCTTTCCAACACTTCTTGGGCCGTCCTCGCCCTCTCTTAACCGGCTCAACATCCCAACACTCGCATCTCCTAACCGGTGCATCAGTTGACCTTCTTTGCAAATGACCAAACCATCTTAAGCGGTTTTCTCGCATCTTATCGTCGATCGGAGCTACACCAACTTTCTTTCTGATTGCATCATTCCGAATCCGATCTTTACGTGTATGTCCACGCATCCATCTTAACATTTTCATTTCTGCTACAGCCATTCTCTGCACATGTCTATGGTTCACAGGCCAACATTCAGAACCATAAAGCATAGCAGGTCTCACGGGCTGCTTTGTAAAACTTTCCTTTAATTTTTAAAGGAATTTTCTTATCACAGAGAACAGCGGAGGCGCCTCTCCACTTTAGCCAGCCTGCATTTATTCTATTAGTAATATCTCCATCAATTTCCCCATCATGTTGCAAAATAGATCCCAGATATCTAAAAGAATCTCTCTTCTGAATGTTATCGTCACCAATCTTAACATCGATTCCTTCACCATTGCTTCCATCAAAGGTGCATTCCATATATTCCGTCTTAGCCCTACTTATACGAAAACCTTTAGTCTCTAATGCATGTCTCCAAACCTCAAGCTTCTCATTTACTCCATCTCTAGTCTCGTCAATAAGCACAATATCATCAGCAAATAACATACACCAAGGTAACTCATCCTGAATGTGACTTGTCAACTCGTCCATAATCAAAGTAAAAAGAAATGGACTTAAAGCTGAACCTTGATGTAAACCAATGTTGATATCAAAATAGTCAGTCTTCCCCGTCGGGATCCTTACACAAGATAAAGCCCTATCATACATATCCTTTATGAGATTAATGTATAGGACAGGTACTTGTCTCTTCTCCAAAACTCTCCACAGTATCTCTCGTGGGACGGAATCATAAGCCTTCTCCAAATCAATAAAGATCATATGAAGATTCCTCCTTTTAGCTCTATAAATCTCCATTGTTCTCCTCAGCAAATGGATGGCTTCAATAGTTGAGCGACCTGGCATGAATCCGAATTGATTTTCTTTTACTTGGGAAACTTGCCTCAACCTTCTTTCGATCACACGTTCCCAAATTTTCATAGTGTGACTCATCAGCTTGATACCTCTGTAATTTGAACAATTTTGAATGTCTCCTTTGTTCTTATAAAGAGGCACCACGATACTCCTCCAATCTTCAGGCATTTTCTTGCTTCGCCAAATAACATTGAATAGATTCGTAAGCCAAGTCAAACCACGCTCACCTAAAACTTTCCATACTTCTACAGGGATGTCATCAGATCCAACACCTTTCCCAGGTCTCATAACCTTCAAAGCCTCCTCTACTTCTTTTCTTTGTATTCGTCTATAGCATGCACGATTCAAGTAACTTTCACTGCTAGCTAGATCACCCAAAGTGATCTCTTTATTTCTTTCTCCGATGAAAAGTTTATGAAAATACTGCTCTCATCTAGTCTCTATATCCTTCTGAGTAACAAGCACGTGACCTTCATCGTCCTTAATGCATCTCACTTGAGAAAGGTCTTTGGTCTTTCTTTCTCTTGCTTTGGCCAACCTGAATATATCCTTCTGGCCCTCCTTAGAGTTGAGATTTTTATACAAAACCTCATAAGCTTTTGACTTAGCTTCGCTTACAGCCTTCTTTGCTTCCTTCTTTGCTATTTTATAGTCTGTGACAGTTTCCTCTGTGCTCCTATATTATTAAAAAATAATAATAGTCCTTATGTTGGTATCATATAGGAGCACAAATGTACTAATAAAACGCCACTACTATTAATTTTCTAAAAATATAAGGGTACACATGTGATTGTAAAAAAATAGGGGTATAAATTAAGTGATACTGAAAAAACTTGGAAAGACATGTGTTGTTGAAAAAACTTGGAAAGCACTATTCATTTTTATTGTATGACCGGTCTAACTCAGTTCGACCTGGTTAGACCATACAAACCAAAACAACAATACAATTGTATGATTCTTTCCGATTTGTATGAATTGTAGACGTCATCACAAGTTCGACCAATAGGTCCCATTGGTCTAACCATAAAAACCCGAAGCCGGCACCTTCTCGATTTAATGCCCGATTTGGTTTTTAAAACCTTGTCATAAACACAAAAAATATGTACTGTACATTTTTGGAACCCTTTTATCTGTTGATATATCATAGCAATATTAGGAAAATAACCCAAATGCCAGTACTAAATAATTTAAGAAATCCTAAACTAAAAAAGCATAATCAGAATGACTGCACATTTTGAATCATCCATATTCCTACAAACCCAACTCAAAGTCCCAAATGCAACAAAAACACATAACCCCCCCCCCCCCCCCACAAAACAAATCCCCCATCTAAATTTTGCACCAAATCAACCAAGTTAAACAAATTCTTCTTGATGTCATGGCATTCCACAGGCATCACAAAGGAAAGGTGATTCCAGAACACACAGGATAAGCCAAAATGACAGCAGTTTTTGACCAAAGATTCATCTCATGCTCTGCATAAAGGACAGAATGCAGATTAACTCCGAATTTTTTCACCCAGATGCAATGACAGAAAATAAATTAACCAGCGACCATCCTTGTCAATACTACCCACCAGCCAAAATGCACCACATTAACATGGATTTCCCAGCAGAACAAGCTAGGTATTTAGGACCATTTTACAAATAAGTTGCAGCGCAGGTGTATTTTGAAAACTATGGTTATCCCAGTCAGACTAAGCCCGGATTAGAACTAAATTACACAGGTTGCCTTATGTTGTGTGTGCGTTTGTCATTCTAAATAACGGTAATCTTAGCTGGTGAGTTTACTCTTACAGTAGGATATATTCTATTGGATCATTAACCACCAATAATATTTAGCAACCATATAGATAAGACATTGAGTATGACAACACCATGAAATACATTCAACGGGAGTGCAGGAACTCGCTACAAAAAAAACAATATAATTAATCAAATGGTCTCTAAGGATTATTAAAGAGAAAAATCAACAAGTAACCAAGAACAATTACAATGCAGAAATAGAAAATAAGCCTAAAACCTCGCCTTCAGGCACAAGTTTCGGAAAGCTGACACCTTTCTCACCGAGGCTTTTGCATCATCCGGCAGTTCAAACTAAAGAATGAGCAAGTTCAGAGGTTGCAGAAAATCAGAGAAAATAGGAAAAATGAAAAAAATAGACAAAACAGAAAACAGATATATACCTGGTATTTATATTTTGCAAATTCCTGAATCTGGGACCAAATTCCAGTTGATGTATGGAGCAAATATCCAGGCTGGCTTGCTTTTGCACCAGGATTTGCCTTACTGGGCTTTCTAGATGATTGATGGCTTAATTGTTCCTACGAAATGTTCAGTAATAAGTAGAATACGCAAGCATGTTCGTACCTTTCCTGAGCAGATAGAGGTATCATGTCCGTTTTGGAATTCAGCACATCCAAGATTTTAAAAAGGTATACATACAGCCAGGGACAATGCAAAGGTATAATAATTTACAAACAATCTACCTTTTTCTGAGTTTTCATCTGTGAACTGTTGCCAGCAGACTTACTAACACCAGAAGTAACATTTCCAAAAAGGCAATTAAGGAAATGAGAAATTGCAGGGCCAATGTCATGGTCCTGAGCTTCCCTTAGAATATCCTGAAAATAGATCAAGTTCTCACGTTTAAAAAATCACAAATGTATGCATTTTCCAAATAGAACAAAAAGTAAAAAGAACAAGAAAAATCAGTCCCGTATTAGAAAAGTTCAATAAATTATTGAGAGATAAGTTAGAAAGCTGTAACTTCTCAAATATTCGCTGAAAAAAACCTCAGTTGGTATTTTGCAGTATGAACAATGTAAATGTTTCAGCAAAAATATGCAACCAAAATGGAGAGGTTTTTAAAAAAAATAACCAAAACTCAACTTGCACCAATATCACAAAGTTTAGAAATGCATGATCTAGTGGACTGCCCAGTGGTTTCCAACGGGAAGGGATTCAGTTTTATAAACAAAGATGAACAAATTGTCGGCACCAGATTTTTTCATAAAATATATAGAATTGATTCCTCTAGAGACGGTGATTTCTAATGAAAAATAAATCTTCACAACCACATGCTACTGAGACCAATTCTTTAACCAGAA
This sequence comes from Ottelia alismoides, assembly GCA_037367405.1. Taxonomy (NCBI): domain Eukaryota; kingdom Viridiplantae; phylum Streptophyta; class Magnoliopsida; order Alismatales; family Hydrocharitaceae; genus Ottelia; species Ottelia alismoides. Next base: position 1,503,976 of record JAZKJV010003927.1, on the reverse strand, counting down.
GCACATCAAATTTCGCAGATATAACATTATCAGAGGTGTGAATGAGAGGCTAAAAAACAGAATTATTGATCCAAAAAACGAGAAGAACTATCAAATTCAAATTTATGGGGCAGCTACGCAATAATAAATGCAGTTCTCTGTTCATCAATTATGTTACAGGACCAAAAAATGGCTGCCACTGCAGAAACATGACAAAAACCCAACTACTTCGGCATGCCTCGAAATACTAGTGGTCACCCATCAGCAATCAACTTAAAGAAGATCCAAGAAATATCAACAAAATAAAAGTGTAAGTTTTCTTGCCCCAAGGTGTCACAACAACAAAGCTTTCTCCCACATTAAGTAGGGTCAGCTACATGGATTCTTTGCAACTATCAAATTTATTCTAGGCCATTCTCTAACTTAGATTCAAATAACTAAAATCCCGCCCTAAGGTGTCAGAAGCAAAAAAAATAGTAGGTAGAAAATTTTCTGCTCTTCTAAGAGAGATGGTAGACAAGAAAGCACTTTGGTCAGTGGAGCTTTTACAAGAGATTCCAATACAAAAAGATAATTAACCAACTGATGATTCTATGAGTCAACAACCATTTTCCTTAAAGACAAGAACGCAAAATCTGAATCGGACAACTTATACTCCTAGGAAAATGTCAAACGGAATGACATGACCAACGAATTAAAATAGTAAATTCCAAGGCGAATGCGATGGCAAGATATACATGTATATTGAGACTAGACTCCTTTGGTTTCTCTCATGCCTTCTCCAGCAAATATACGATATGACTCATCATTTGTGTCCACCAAGGCCTTAAATGTCGGTTTCGGTCACCATTTCGGTACTGACCAAAATAGAATTTCGATGGAATTTCGGTGGAATTTCGACAGAAATTTCGGTCATTTCGGTCATTTTTTGTACTATGACCCCCATATTTCGGTCATTTCGGTCATTTCGGTCGAATTTCGATTTCGACTGGATATCGATATTCGACAGAAATTCGACCGAATTTCGCTGAAATTTGAGGCCATGGTGTCCACTAGCTTAATGATCTTGACAATTGAAGTACCTTGTTCAAATTAGTAATCCATAATTTCTTGTTCAGGACAAACTTTCGTACTTCATTTCTGTCAACCGATGCCGATGCACAGAAACTGGCTGATTGGCTTCTTTGGTTGTATGTGACCCAATGCAAGAACCCTTACAGGCTTTGCACTACATCCGTGTAAAGATGTAGCGGCCCTTAGAAACTTATTGTATTCAAGCCATGAAGTGCATTGCAAATTAGCAACCTCTACATACTATGTCATTGTTTCTAGGAAAAAATAGAAGAAAACAATCTAATCTAACAAATAAAGAAACATTGACAGCTGCACAAAAAATAAGATTAAACGGATATCAGAACAAGAATTTTAAAATCTGGAAGGGAAACCTAAGCATATGAAATTAAATATAATAATAACACCACAACTGAGTGAAGGTGAAACTCAGAAAGTGTTTGAACACTCCTACCTTTAAATGTGCTTTGCTGATCTAACAATGACCTCAACAGTGCAGATGTCCCATAAATGGGGCAAATGTTTTGTCATAGTTGCAATCTGAATAGTGAAAGACAGTTGTAACATCAGGTTGGTCTGAAGGACGTACAGATTCGAAATTTTAATATCATTAGAATCACGAATTACTTACTCTTCCTAGATAACGAACATTTATTCCATGAGCATGAAGCGCGTCAGTTAATGTGTTACCATCCATAGGTGACACCTCTAGGGAGCAAAGATCTTGAACAAATTTGGGCACCACAACATCTACAAGATAAGAGCAAGTTTTCTTGACATTTGCTTCATCTGCAGCTATCTCCTGAAAAAAAATTAAAAGAAATCTTTCATATAACTAGAGTAAAATAATTCCAGAAACTAAATCAAGAGGATGTTGACCTCGTTTGTCTCTGCAATTTTGAACTCGGTAAAAACATTAGGATTTAGAAATAGTTCTTCAGAAGATCCTCCATTGGGAGAAGAGCATGCTTCAGCATTAGTTACTTGCTCGTCAATGACCATATCCTAAACGGTAAAATCATTTATCGTACCATCATAAACATGCTGACAAAAAAAGCTAGCAGTACCATCATAATAATGTTACCAAAGAAAATGGATGCGCACAAATAAACAAGAAATATTTACACAAAAGAACAAAATGGTTTGGTGCAGAAAATAACATCAAATTCTAAAGGCAAACCATCACATCTATGGAACTCTAAGAATATTCATTCTTTAGACTTCTTTTTGTAAACTCAGATAAAGGAACATTTAGAAAAAGGACAATTTGAGTATATCATAAATAACACTTACATTGCCGTTGGGCTTGTTTACCTCGTGACAAGAAGTATTTTGTGCAACTTCCTCGACAACAGTAGATTGTCCTGGAGCTACCTCAGAAGTTTCTGGAACTTGATCGTGGGTTTTCGAGGAAGACTTTGACCTCCCTTCAGCCCCAACCTTGAATTAGTAACCGTTAAATTATCGGCATGTGATCATCACTGATAGAAGGGACAAAACAATGACAAAATAATGTTCACATTACACGGCAAAAAGATGAGACAAGTTCCGGACGCAACACACAAAATTTAGACCCTGGCCCATCAAAATTCACATCACGGGGAGTTATCCTCATCAAATCCAAAAGATAATGCCTAAAATTCAAAAATCAGTGTAGCACAAGCAGTTTATTTTAAACATCAAACACCAGAGCAACAATAATGATAGATTTTCAACTAAGAAAGAGACCATCATTAGAAAAAACTAAAATTGAACCCGCATGGTACCATGAAGGCTGCTTCAATTAAAAGAGTTCTCAAAAAATGGCATCCTATCTCCAACAGGTCAAAATGATCGAGCACCATGATTTGTAAAAAGACTATAATACTAGTTACCATCACCCCATAGTCTTTAGACATGTTTTGTGCTAAAGGACATTGAAGTCACCAAATCCAACCAAAATCCAGCTATTATGCAGCTTGCTTGTTGTAAATTTTGCTATCTTAAAAAAGCAAAACGTTATAAATATATAAATACTTAATGAAGTCATAAACCCGTATCAATATGTTAGACAAATAATGCAGTCACATGGTGTGAAGCTGACCACTTTGATGCAGCTTGAATTGCCTTTAATTAAGCTTTTAAATTTTGTATTTTTGTAGCTTATTTATATTTCTAAATCCAAGGGATGCGCCCTTTGGAAGTTTCTTTTGGGAACAATTGTGCCTTCTATGAAGAGGCATGTCTCCTAAATGGTATTCGCTCTTTAAATATAACCAATATAGTGCGCAATCGAGAATATGAATAATGGTAGGAATTTTGGATAACCTTTGAGTTTGGCATTTTTCCTCTCCTTCGGATTCTTTTTCTGCTAAAACTCTCCAATTCTCCCTTATTAATCCGCTCAAAACCATAGTTAGCCCTTTTAAACTCTTGGAAATCTATGTAATGCTACTCTCTACCACATTTCAAAATTCCCTACAAAAAAACATTTGAAAGCCATCCGGACCTGGAAAGCCATCCACATTAAGCTGAAAGATTACCATCCAAACCTCAAGTCTCAAAATTGACCAACTTCACTCCATGGGCCTTTGAGATGCCCAAACTAGCATCAACCTTCATTGTTTGATCTTATACTCATCGAACAGAAATGGCTCACAATGGCCTTAAATTTCGGCGAATTTCGACCGAAATTCGGTTCCGTGGCGATGCCGATATCGAAATCATGTATAATATCAGTTTCCAGGATTTCGGCTGAAATTTCGGCCGAATTTCGGTCATTTCGGTCATTTCGATCCATTTCGTTCCATTTCGGTGGAAATTGTTCACAGATTTCTTGGATTTCGGTAGAATTTCGGTTCATTTCGGTCCATTTCGACTGAAATTGTTCTAGGTTACCATATGTCATGCCTAGGCCACTTATTAATATTCATAGGTACTATTTGGTCACTAAATGAAATTTATAGATCACTATTTCAACCACCATTGCAATATAAGCCACAACTCCAACCACCATTGTAATAAATAAGGCCATTAAGGGTCCTCTTTAAACCCAATAAATATAATGTATATGTTCTCATTCCATCTCACAACTTCACAAGTTACAATTCACAACTCACTTAAGCCTTGGAGAGCAAAGTTTCCAAATTCCAAGCAAGGTAAGTATTTTACCATATTTTTTCATAACACAGCTTTTTTTAACATACTTCGAGATGCCAAATATGTATTTTTTTCATCTTTGAATGCTAACTTAGGAGTTCAGAATCTTCATTGTTAGAATCTTTATATATTCATCTTGTTATCTTTTCCTAGGCCAACTTGATTGTAACTATTAGGTAGGGCCTTGCATATTAACAAACTTCAGAGTTCTTTTCCTTGCATATCTTTTCCGGGTTTTCCTAGGCCCTACATATTAATACATTACATTGCATCATTTTAACTCACAAGACACTAGAAGATTGTTCTTTTTTAGGACTCTCTTGTTACTTCTCTCCACTATAAGGAGTATGTGTGTCTGTACGTGTCGTAGGTTGTTAACAACCTTCCAAGTCTTTGACTGTAACTATTTTTCTACTATTAGGCTGGATGTAGATTGTGCTTATGAATGCTACACAATTTCTTGGTGTTAATTAATTTGTTTGTGTCTCGTATAACATACATTTTACGATCACAAGCCCTACTATGCATTTATTTTGGCATACATGTTAAAATATTCGTGTTTGTGTGTGTGTCTTATTTTATTTTGAAATAAAAGTATTGTTATTCTTTTGAGAATTGATAGAAAAATTGAATGCCAAAATTTATTTGTGTACTGAAATATGAAATTTCACTCTGGACGGTAATCGTTATGATAACCGAAATCATTATTTTAAGGCACTGAACATTATAACATCTTATTATAAGCAAAAAAAACTTGTATTTATGTCTCTTTTATTGATTAAACAACATTACAAATCTTAAATTTTTTAAAAAAATGAGTTTTCAAGTCATTTTCCCAATTTCCGGCCATTTCACCGAAATTCCACCGAAATTCCTTTTCTGGGCTTACCGAAACGAAACCAAAATCCGACATTTGAGGCCTTGCACAATACGACGTGCCACCTCCTAGTCCCTTGCACCTGAATTCCATCAATAGTGATGAATCAAATATAATTTCTTCAACGCATCCCTATGGTCATGACATGGAAGAAGTTTCTATTAGTATCACCCTCTTTGAGCCAACATTATCCTTCCATAGAAAAAGAAGATACATCCACTTTCCGATGCCATTTCCCTCCAGACTACTTAATTATCTCCTCACCATTGCATCCTTTTGGAGAGAAATGACTTCCTTGCACTTCAAACCTAGGGGAGATCGACCTCAGTGCCTTGGTCCCCTTTGGGTCTAAAGCACATGTCCTAAATCTTGGGAGGAGAGCTTAAGGGCAAGGGTCTTCCCATCCTCCACAGGTAGCAATACCAGATGAGATAACTGTGGGGGCTATAAACCCCCATCCCCATCAGAGACTTCCGACCCATTGCCCCATCAAATCTAGATGGGTTATGATGTGCTCATCCAAGTTCACCCCTCATACAATGCCATCGCATGCACTTTAGGCAATCTGTATGGCACTTTCAACATCCAAATTTAGATTGCCTGCTTCCAACAAACTTGATTTGAAAACACCTTTTATACCCAGATCCAACTCGGTTCCAACCAGGTTAGCCTTTGTCGCCAGATCTGGAGGTATTTTCAACCGTATACGCACACTGCACACCAGAACTCGACCTACCTAGGTCTGATCCAAACTCCTGTGAACACGACCCACCTGACAAAGCTGAAGAGGGTGAGCCTCCTGAAAGAATTTAGCACCCCGCAAAAGACTCCTTGAACAAAGATTTAGGGGGAAGCACCTTGAATACAAAGGCAATCAAGCCCTCGGTACGCTCCAGCATATGAATCCGATACGTGTCGCCCAAAGTGTCATCTTCCTGAGCATCATTATCTGACACGCCAAACATCATTGTCAATTGTCGTCCAACCAAGTCCATAGGCCTGCGTCAACTTCTTTGAAGCACTCCAGTGGTGAAATCCTCCTCAATCTCTATTGAAGGCATGATCGACCACCCATAAACTTCATGGAGGTCAGAATATATTGACCCCAGACCACCGCTTCCATGGCAACATATAAGCCAACACCTTAGTGAGTCCGTCAACGGCGATTGTGAACGTCCTCGAAGTCAATGACAACTTTTACCACGATTTTAAGTCTTTCAATGGCAAGAACAATCCTTTAATGGTGAGAAGCTAGTACAAGACCAAAGGGGATGCACCATTCCAGAAAAGAGTTCTACACCACAAGATAAGAAGGGTTGATATCTCCTTGGCAATGAGTTCAGAATCACAAATCAAAGGACCTTCCAACCTTATTACGTCTTTGCTAAAGGATGGCTCAATCCTCCAGTCAAGGCTCCATGACAGATCCTTACGAGCACAGAATCAACAGTTGATCTTTTCTCAGTCAACCTTTCCCCATGCCTACCTTCCTGAATCAACAAGCAGATCCAATGATGAAGGCCATAGTTGCCACAAGAAAAGCATCGAATTGAGTCTATACAAATAGGCATCATGGCAATGATCCCCACTTCAGGAGGCAATTGTCATAACTAAGCTTATAGGACGAGTTACCCCTCGCCCTCTTCCTCGCTCTGACATAGGCAAAAGGTTCCTTCGTAGTCCGGAACGAGCGGACAGGACCTCCTCGAATGGACCAAGTGCCATCCTTGACCAGTCCGAGCCTCATGAGCATCCTCTTGAAGAGCTTCCTCCCGATAGATTACACCTTCCTCCTTACAGAAGCACCACTCCTCGAGTTATGCATCCTCCTGAAGTTATCCAATGAAGCATGCATCAAGGCATTCACAAAGTTTAGGATTTTGAAAAAAAATGATGGGGCATTTCAGTTTCTCAAGTCTTACTCGCCTACAATCTTTCCTCCCTATAATTTCAAGATCCATTAATATTTTTTTTGAGGAAAAATAGGGTGGTGCCCCAACTTGGGACCACCGCAGCGAGTGCATATATATATATATATATATATATATATATATATATATATATATGTGTGTGTGTGTAGTCAAGAGAAAAAAATACAAGAAAGATTACATCGTCTCACGTCTTTCAAGCGATACACAGAGCCCTACAATGACCCAACACATTATCTGTTTAAAAAGCTTCTCCCCCAAGGATGACATTGTTCCTAGCACACCAAATTGACCATATCAATGCAAACAGGTACGCATAGTCCTCAAGGCCAAAACAACAGACCACACGAATATCCCTCCAAAAAAGGAGCAATCGCCCTGCACTATCCATTTGATGTTTGCTCGTCTCCAAACCTCAAAAGATACCGGGCAAGAGAAACATAAGTGATCCGCATCCTCCCTCGTCCCACCGCACTTGTCAGATCAAGATCCATTTATATATATCTGAGCTAGTGTCATTTCCATAATATGATGATGCCCAACCCACCTACAACAACAACAATGCATTTTCCCATATTGACTAGGATCGACTACATGGATTCATTGCCTCCATTCAGATATATCTTGGGTCAATCTCGGACTTAGATCCAAATAACTAAGATCCCTTCGTAGTCTCATTCCAACACTTCTTGAGCCTTCATCTCAACATCTCAAAACTCGCATCTCCTAACCAGGGCATCAGCCGACCTCCTTTGCAAATGGCATGCCCCGTCCACCATGCCCACCAAATTTCTATACGATGAGTGAAGGTTGGTTCTTTGAATTGGTTCATATTAAAAAGGCATTTTACATTCCTCCACCTCCAGTATCACCTTATCACCACCTCCAAATCAACATCCTCATTGAATCATCAACATTAATTTTGTTATGTTTCCTAATCTCTTTTTCACGTAAAATAACCACCACCCTTAACATTCCCGCCCTTATTTATTGAATAGTTTCCCCCACACCATTCCAATGTGGGCCATGCATCTTGTCACAATCCAACCGCCAATACTTCCTTCACCCATTATCCACAACTCTACCTCCAATCCTCAATGACTCTGTTAGTTCTCCACATCCTCAAACTTGCACCAAATACCATTCTCCAATAAGTATCATCATTTTTGTCCAAAATCCACCTGAACGTGATTACTTACCAAGCCTTCACTGCTTCTTTGCCAATGTAGCAAGGAACCACCACATTTCTATACGATGAGTGAAGGTTGGTTCTTTGAATTGGTTCACATTAAAAAGGGATTTTACATTCCTCCACCTCCAGTATCACCTTATCACCACCTCCAAATCAACATCCTCATTGAATAATCAACATTAATTTTGTTATGTTTCCTAATCTCTTTTTCACGTAAAATAACCACCACCCTTAACATTCCCGCCCTTATTTATTGAATAGTTTCCCCCACACCATTCCAATGTGGGCCATGCATCTTGTCACAATCCAACCGCCAATACTTCCTTCACCCATTGTCCACAACTCTACCTCCAATCCTCAATGACTCCGTTAGTTCTCCACATCCTCAAACTTGCACCAACCACCATTCTCCAATAAGTATCACCATTTTTGTCCAAAATCCACCTGAACGTGATTACTTACCAAGCCTTCACTGCGTCTTTGCCAATGTAGCAAGGAACCACCACATCCACCAATCAAAGATATGCCGCACTTGTTGAAGCATTGTGTGCTGCCATTCACACTGGAATATTGATGTCCATGTGCATTTGGCTCCCAACCACCATCGTTAAGGCTATGTCATTTCCAACCACCTCAACATTGCACCATGTCGTCATCCGATCTCATCCCCATATCATTGACCATTAATGTGATAACTAACAATACGTCTGAATTTTCTTAGAATAGCTTCATTTTTGTATTTTTTAATATATATTCGTAAGTCAAAGGTATGCATCCTTTAGAAGTATCTTTTGAAGAAAATTATGCCTTTGTGGAAAAGGTGTTTCTCTTAGATAATTGTCTCTTTATGTAGATACCACAGATGTAGTGAAAGGAGCATGATCGAATGATACGAATTTTGGTTAACATCTGAATTTAATAGCTTTCCTCCCTTTTGGATCCTTCCTCATCTTAAACCCCTTCACTCCAATTCTCCCATCTTTTGTTCCAATATTACACAGCTTAGCATGCTCCTCTGCCTTCATCTCATTTTTTCCCTTATCATCTGCATTTTTTCAAAAAATTTTGAACTATATAAATTTTGTAGGCATAGGATGGCAAGGATATCTCCTTTGGTGAAGAATCTTGAAGAATAAAGATAATACGGAACCAAATTGAACGGTGGAAGAGCCAAGCAGAAAAAGAGGGCCATCAGAGAGGCAAATAAGCCAAAAAGAGGTAAACGACCAACCCCCTAAAGATATTGCAGCCTTGACAGAAAAAGATGACCAACAGAATAAAGATCGTATTTAAACCTTTCATTAATGATACGGTGGTTTTTTAATCAAAATAAGATGGTGAATGAGCGTGTATGTTACCGAACAAAAGACTAGGAATCAAATCTTAACCAAAAGTATCGTCGATAGATACATGGTTGTGAAGATGACCACTCTACAAATGTCAAGCAACAACGATATCTCCTTTTGTGAAGTATCTTCTTTTTTAAGCCAAAAAGTGGGGGAAACGCGCTAAGGTGTATGCCCCAGTTGCATTAAATTAGAGAAAGGAGGTGTTACAATTCAGAAGCCATGATTCGAGGAGAGTTCTTGTATATATAATTACATTTTCTAAATAAAAGCAAAACGCAAAGATAACACCATTGCTAACCATCCTGATTGCCCGCACCGTTGTCATGAGGAAAGAGCACCTCCTTATTGGTGTAAAGTCTAGCATCACAAATCGATTAGGTTGGATACATTTACCTACCTAAAGGTCTTGTTGTACTGGTGTTGTCTTCTCATACGAAAAGAGAAAGTAGTCCACATATTCTACCGCTTCGACACATACAGGAAAACCGTCACATCCACTTGCCACCACTCTTGACCATCGATCTCGCATCAAGATACGACGCGGGTGAAACAACCACGATAAAACTTTAATACATGAAGGCACCTTCAGCTCCCACGTCTACAATCATGAACAAGGTTCTCGGGCATTGGTCTTGGAGCTCTATCAATGGATTTATACTCGTGTTTAACATAGGAATCCCTCTCTCCATATCCACTGATCCCAGCCCTCCCATGTACTACTAAAAGAACTAAGTGAATCCCATAGATGTAAGAGTTCTTCGATGCAGTGATCTAAGAGACCCATGTGGAAGAAAGGCATCCAAGTTCCTTCATGATAGTAATCTGCCACACGAATACAACAGTCTTTGGCTAATGCAAAAAGGTGTATGAAGTGACCCTCTAAAGTCCCTTCATCTGTCCAATTCACAATCCAGAATGCAAAAGACCAACCATCTCCAAGAAAAGGGCGAAAGAGTTTTACCAAACGCAACATCAAGGAAAAAATAACCTTCCATAAGGCCAATGTAAAAAAGGACGGTTCACCAACTTAGCCTGTACATGAACACCAACCTCGTATGAGTCTGTTGCAAAGGTCCTCGATATCTTCCCAAATCCTAGCAATCCACTTTAGTAGGAGAGCTTTGTTCATCGATTTCAACCTGAAAACTCCTAAGTTGTCCTCCTTGGGAGGCGTGATTGTATCACAATTTACCATATAAATTCATAAGCCATCCTACCATGTTTTTCCCCAAAAAAATCCCCGCATAAGCATCTCGAGATGACGAAGAACACCAACCAACAATACTCTTGACAACAAAAAAATCAATATAGTTGTGAGCGCCACCTTCATAAGCACCAAACGTCTTCCACGAGACAACAAAGAGGCCTGATGCAATCTCCAAATCCCTAAATCCTCATCTAAATATATAAACATGCAAAACAAGAGGTACTATCGTAAATAGCCACTTCAAGGCATGATTTTGCTGGTGGGTTCGTTTATCTATGTGTCTTATGACTTTATGGATGCATAAACAAAATACGCATCAAGTCTTTGAGAATGGATGTTGCCAACACACAAGAAGCCAAAAGGAAAGCAAGAGGCTGCCATAGGAAAAATAACAGCATATGCCAAGATAAATAAATGAAACGTCTGAATAAAGATAATGTTAAATAACGAAAGTCAAATCTTGAATTTGAAAGACAGCAGGCTCTGTACAAAACTTGAGCCCACAACCAATAATAAAATAAAAATAACATAAAGCAAAATATTACAAGCCCAAGTACAGAGCTGTGGGGACTATCAGAACTTAGCAGAGGAACGCGACGGGGACAGTTGCAGCTAAGGAGGTGGGCGGGTGGAAGACCTGAAGGTGGATTCCTCACACAGCTAGAGGAGAAGAGAAGGTACAGGGCTATTAGGCAAGAAGGGTGGAGTTTCGAAGGTGTAGAAGGGAAGTGAAGGTGGGAGAGCTGGTAGGACAGATTGCTGGTAAGAATAGGTTGGGTTTGAGATTAGGTTTGCTGAGATTGAGAATAGGAGGGGAGAGTCGGAAAGGAAAGAGAGATCGGGGCAGGGAGGGAACGAGCAGAAGGGGTGCTCATGGGAAAGGGAAGAAGGGGTTGGGAAAAAGAGAAAAAGACTGAAGCTGGGGAGAAATAGAAGAAAGTCGATGGAGTGGGAGAGCTGGGAGGTTGTGAGACTGGTAAAGAGAATATGAGAGGAGCTGGGGAAGGATAGAAGAGAGTTGGGAGGAGGTGAGAAGAAGATGGAGCTGAGGAAAGAGAGGAAGAGGAGAGGAGGAAGTCGGGGAAGGGGAGGTAAGGGCCCGTATGGGACTTCTTGGGTTACTTCTCATCTCCTTCGGTTCTGCCTCTCTGAAGATCCCAAATATACCTTTGTTAATCTTGCGAAATTAACGTTAATTTTTGTTCGTTGCAGTCGGGTAATTAGGATTGATCAAAACGACCACTTACTTTAATTATTAGTCTAATTAAAGCGAGCGGTCTAACTTTATTTGCTAGATAAGTCCAAGGTCGAACTCAGGGAGGCAACTGTCTCCTTAGGTTGGTTATTAGTCAATCTCGAGGTTAGGCTACCAAAGAACTATTTTTTTTATACTTTTTTATGCAAATAGATGGGTCATATGCAATTTTGGCTAATTTTAGAGACAAATGCAATTTTCATTCAAACAATGTCCAAAAATTACGAAACTTGGCCAAGATGTGAAATGTGATGAAATGAAGCTATTGTAATTTTTTGGAATTTTCGGATGTAAGATGAATAAATAATGAATTTATGAATGCAAGCAGTGTGATTTTCAATAATTAATTATAATAAATATTAAATCTACTTATTTTCAGGAAATAAAATTATCTAAGATATATCGCTAGGTAATAATTCTCAGAAAAATCCTAAACCCTAAAAATGTTGAATTAAATACCCACTAAAAATTAATTACTGAAATACATAAAATGATTTTATAGAGACAAATATGCAGGAAATGCAATTCTTTTTAGGAATAATGTAACTAACAATTAATTCTACTATTCATGAATTTTCGGTAATTTTTTGAACAATGGTTAATTAACTATGAATTTCTAATTGCAGGTTGGGCAAAATATGTAAATTTCCACAAGAATATTAATTATTAATTAACCATAGCGCATAAAAATATCACAAGCATGCCACTATGTAGAGAATTACTTGTAGAACACAATGATATTTTGGAATAATAAAATGATGCAACGTAGAGGTTCAAATTACAGAATACATAGAGGGGCATGTTTGCAAAATTACAATAAATAATGAAATAAAAGTGCAGGAAAGGACCTTAAAGAGAATTACCAATCCCTAGAGGGGTATTTCTACAAAAAATCCAAAGGGCACGTGATGGCAGGGGCTTGGTTGTGGTTTGGAGAATTTACGAGGTCCCGTGCAAAAAGTCCCCTCCCGCGCATGCGCAGCAAGTGGGAGGGTCTTGGGTTTTGCACCCGGTGGCCCATGGCGAAGAGGGGCGATGGAGGCGAGGGGGTTGATCGTCGGAGGGCGATGGAGGGTCTCTGCAGGCTAGGTTGGCCGGTGGCGATTGTGACTGAAGACGGCTGCGGGTTCCTGGAGAGGGGTCCGCGAACGGCTCCAGGTGTTGATGGTCGTGACGTGCCCGGCTGGTTTAGATCTGGCGCGAGGGTGGAGGCGAAGGCGCGGAGTGCGGCGAAGGGGAAGCCTGTGCCCTTTTGTCGAAGACGAGGCGGAGGTGGCTGAGGGCAACAAGTGGGCAGTTGATGATGGCGAATGGTGGTGAGGCGCTCGCTGGACCCTGGTACAAAGGGACCTCTGTCGTCGATGATGCGGAAGAGGCGGAATTGCCTCCTGGTGGCGATGAAGAGGAGTCGAAGCCTCTGTGGCGATTGTGGTTGTCGTGTGCCTCCAGTGGAGGCGTAGTTGGAGGAAGAAGTAGGGGATTTGGGCAAACACAGGGGAAAAAGAAGGGTAGCAGAGGGAAGAAGAAGTGGAATGGGGAGATGGTATTTTCCTGGAATGGGGAGGATCGGGGACCTCTCCTTGGTCGTCACTTCGATCGGAGCTGGCGAGGGGCTCCGAGAAGCTCTATGATCGCGCCTGAGGTGATCTTCACCGGAGAGAGGAGGGTTGTCACCACCTCCTCCTCAAGCTCTCTCCCTTTCTCCTGGATATGGTGAATGATGGAACCTGAGGGCTCGATGGATCTTATATAGGGAGCAGAGATGAGGAGACAACGGGGATAAGGAAAGCGGGAGGTGGTTGGCCGGAGGATGGGGACGGAAAGGATAAGGGAGAGATAGGTTGTGGACCTGCCCGAGGTGGACGAAGGCAGGTAGCAGTTTGACTGGAGAGGGAGAAAGCTTGGCGGCACGTACTGGGCACGTGTGGAGGGGGACACGTGACAAGCACGTGCAGTGCTTTTTATTTTTACATTTTTTTTAATGTTTTTAATTTTTTAAAAAATAAAATTAAAAAAAAGGTAAAAAAATGAGTGGCACGTGGCGGCCCCAGGAGTTGCCACATGTCAGCCCCAAAAAAATCAGAAAATAAAATATGAAGATAAATATAAAAGAAATAGCAAATGACCTCCGATCAAAAAGTTTTCTTCACGAAAGTTGTCCGTCTCGATGAGATCTACAACTTTCATGAAGGGACCAAGAGCAAAAGAGATCATCTTTGCAAAATGATATTTTTGAGGTTCTCTATGTACATAAAATACCTTGATTTTCAGGTTTTGTAAATATTTTTGTGATTTTTAATTAAGAGAAAAATCGAGAAAATATGATAAAATCATAGACAAATATTTACACATTAATTTAATTTTTTTGGATTTTGAATAAATAAGAAAATAGGAGAATAAAATAAAGTGGAAAAAGTTAGATATTTGTACAGACTCACAAAGGACACTCAAACTTGGTCAGATTCTTTGATTTCAGACTTATTTTGGATTCGTATTTTTGTGAATTTTATTAAAACATTTATCAAAGAATATTAATAGAAAAGAAATAAAAGAAAAAAGGTTAATTATGTACATAAAATATCAGGTCAAATATTGCTAAAACACAAAATGTGCAAAAAAGGCCCAAAGCCCAACTTTCACATATAAGCACCGATTTTTATGAAATTGGTCTTGTTTTGAAGGTCTTTGATTGTATATTACTCTAAAAGTGAGAAAACCAAAATCGAACATTGTATGAGGAAGACATGTGTGTATTAGTCTGTCTATTCTGAAATTGGAGTTTTGTCTCACGGGTCAATTATTTGGGTTGGCAATTTTTTGTATTTTTCCTTTAATCTTGTTAGTACTATGTACACAATGAAGTTGGTTTCATGCCAATTGGAGTTAGCATGATTTAACTAAAAATGCATGAACTTCGATGAAAATGTGAATATTATTATGAATGCAATTATGCGTGCTAAAATGCAGATATTAATTCTAAGTGCATGAATGGTAAAAATGCAGAATAAATGATGAAATGCAGCAAATTACTCGGGATCGAAGCTCTATTTTGATCTGTAGTATGATGAATCACAGATTCGTTACTCTCTCCATCCTTTGATAATATGAAGGCTCCCCTAAAAGACAAAAGTGGATGGCACACTTACAAGGGGATGCACCATAGATTTAAAACAAAAAAGGGGAAGGTGATGTTACAAGGTGTTGCACTGTTCCTAGACTCAAAAGAAAACAATAGAAAACAAAAATCTAAAGAGCATGCCCCTCTAGAACTTAACACATTACAATGGAACCCTTGCATTTGGGTGTTTATTGTTGAAGTGGCTTTTAACTCATCCTCGGTTGCATCAATTCCCCCTACTAAGAAGGATCTTGCTTCGATAAGATGGCATTGTAGTAGCTTTGCAAAAGGTCCAGGCAGAGCCCTTTCAAATCTTCCTCTTCGATCCATGAGTTGTCTTCCATGCAATTTCCCTTCCATCAAACCAGAAAATGCCGGATCACCCCATAATGTGTTGGTAAATTGCGGACATCGAGAACACATTCAATGGCATCTGGAGTTAATGTTGTTGTGCAAGTTGTTGGAGAGGGTTTCATCTGCGGAAGCTCTAGTATAGTTGTATGACTTGTATCTCTATCAACATATGATATTGATGAGGTCTTGATCTCTGGAGGGAGGTCTATTGCATAAGCATTTGGACCCATCTTCTTGATGATTCTGAAATGGCCAATTTTATCTGGGCTTAATTTGTGGTGGGTTCGCTCGGGAAAAAACTCTTCCTGAAAATGGGCTATAATCGAATTTCCTTCCCTAAATCTCATCTTTCTCATATGGGTATTGGTTTGTTTTGGGCATGTGGTTGATGTAATTTGGGATTTGGTGTAGATTTTGTGGTGGAGTTGATGAGTATGATCAATCATACGATCAGCAATTGCACCTACCCAATCGAATTGAACTATGGAGACTTAATCATATATATATGGAATTGGAAATTCAACATTCAAAAGGAAACTTCCCAATGGATTTATAAGATGAATCATTACAAGAAAACTATGTACAAAGAGGAACCAAGTCACATTAAGTAGTTTGTTTTCCTACAAGGCAATGCAACAAGTGTCCCAAAGATCTGATTCTTACTTCTGTCTGACCATTAGTTTGGAATTGATATGCAATGTTATAGTGTAAATGCATGCCCGACTTTGACAATGACTTGATGCCCTTATTAGCCAAAATTGAATAAGTTATGCAATGCACGTAGGCAACTTCCATAGAAAAGAAATCAATTTTATGGGATTCATTCAAGGACTTCATACACGTGACACAATCTGTCGTTTTAGAAATCGGATCAATCATGACAAACCCAGAGACAACCACCCCAGTGATTGGGATACGCATGATTACATTGTCCATAGGGATATTCTTTTGATGACGTGTAAGAATTGTTCGTGAAGAGTTAGGGTCCGAACTCTGCGTTTGAATCTTAGATGCCAACTGATCATGGGACATTTCGGATAGGTCGGTTGTTGGGACAAGATTCATGTGGGGTGGTTTGTCTCGTAGAGGTGGGGGCATCTTGGGCCATGCATCCACATATTTTGTTAGGGTCAGGGCAACTTCATGGCCTTCTAGACCTAAGTTCATAGCATCGTACCTATCTATCTACTAGTAAGAACAAAAGTGACCAATGGCTCTCGAGGATAAAATTGGATAGTAAAGCCACTAAAAATGTCATGTGATTTGTGTATACAGTAAGGTGATTTGACCATCATAGAGTTGTGGCAATCCATTTGGGGACCTTTATGTCGGTTGATTGGCATTTGCTTGGGATTATGAGCATCAGGTCGGGGTTGAAGGGTGATTTGTGTCTTGTCTATCATGTCAGTATCCTTCATCCCCCCATGGGTTGTACATCGGCCAAACTTCCAAGGATGTCCTATTGATAAGTGTGGCACTTCTATAGGTGCAATATGACACCAGATCTCGTCCTCATAGATTGGGGGAAGGACAAATTTGATTTTTTTAGAGAAAGCGCAGGTGGCTTCCCAAGTTGGGATCCACCTCTTATTTACTAATTGGGAAAAGTAAAAGAAAAATAGTACACGTACATGTCGTTACATAGCCCACACTCTACACAACGCCTTACAATGTTCCAACACATTTTGAGAATTAAAATCAGTCCCCCCACGCACACCATATGGCACAAATTACCGCAAACGGAAGAGCACAGTCTTCATGGCTACACCCGCGCACTGTGAACCCCTTAGGATACGGGTGCCCGTTTACACTACTTTCGCAGCATTTTATTCACATGAGATCACACACAAGTCGTAGAAAAACATGTAAAAATTTTCGCGCGGTTATATTTCCACATGACATTCACTTCCACAAACATAACCACAAGATAATAGAGACAAATGGTACCAAAATATCATTTCATTAATCTCCATATAATTTTACATCATGTACAGTGTCTGCTAGTACATACAATATCCTAAAAAAATCTGACTGAACAGAAGAGAAGTATTATAAATAATCAACCGACCCAAAAACTGAAATAAAATAAATCATACCGTCTGGTGTATACCCTGACTCCTGAAAGCATGAACAGCTACTGAACAACAGGCTGATTGCCTGCCAAAACATGTTTTAGAAAAGAAACGGAGTCACAATTGTGAATACAATCTGTAGTTTAAATAAATAACAAGTAACTTATTATGTACAAAAGAGAGCAAGTAGAAATGCGGAACAAGTACAATTTACATCTACTTGCGTAAGTAAAAAGGTTTTCAAGTTGTTTGTAAGCATCTCTCATGATCGTCCA
This sequence comes from Ottelia alismoides, assembly GCA_037367405.1. Lineage (NCBI taxonomy): Eukaryota > Viridiplantae > Streptophyta > Magnoliopsida > Alismatales > Hydrocharitaceae > Ottelia > Ottelia alismoides. The sequence continues at coordinate 1,486,161 of JAZKJV010003927.1, read as the reverse complement.
TTAACCCAACACTTCCCATATATAACATATTTATATTGTAGTTGAATATTCGTGAATGTATGAGTGTAAGTATATAACATCATTTTCTTCAGAGATGATGTTTGTGTGTGATGATGGAAAAGTTTGAGATTGGAAAGATTTCTTGATTTATTTAAGTTCTTAAGTCTAGTGGATAGACTGTGGTCTTGGTTAATGTGCAACCTCACACTATGACTCTAAGGGTCTGTTTGGTTGCTGGGTTGGACTGGGTTGGCACAACCCTGGTTACTATTCACAAGAGTACTTTCTCCTCACAGATTACTATTCACCCACCCCAACCCAGCCCAACCCAACCTAGTCTAACCCAGCAACCAAACAGGCCCTAAGACTTGGGGAATGTCTTAGGGTTGGGTGTCCCCGTAGGCATGCGGTGTTGTATAATGCATCCTAACTAAGTTCCCAACACGTCCACTAGCTTATAGGAATTTCGAATCAGATTATAGTCACTTCCATCTTCTCAACTTAATTTGGAATTCCTTCAAATTTCAAGTGCAAATGTCTCAGATGTAATTCTAGATGATGTAGATATAGATATGGATGACTTGGATGTAGAATCGCCAAGTCTGTTGGCGAAAGTAAAACTCAAGCGATGAGGTAGCCTACAAATGGATCTTCCGTCTCGCCCTCTAGTTAAAAATGGGGTCCAATAGAGGGATAGGTCTACTCCCAAACTACGCCACTAAGACGGGTGAGAGAGACTCTCCGGAAAATTCGCTCTAGAAAACGGCCCGACCGGTAACGGGCAACCGAGCTCGTACGAAAAACTCAAACCGAGGATCTCCCGCCTGGGTATCCTAAAACAAAGGGTCAGCGGAACTGGTCTAAAGTCGGAATCCCAACGAGGCGTAAAAACACTGCGAGCTCGCGTAAAAATCGCGAAAGAGACTGGGATCCTAGACCCACGCACTTGGCGGTCGCTGCCCAAACTGGGCTTCCTATTCTCCCGCCCAGTTGAGGGTCACCGCACCCTCGCACGATCATGTGTAAGGATCACCAAGACCGGCATAATTAATTGATATCATTGATTTATCATCATGATTACTCCTTCCTTGATTATCTGAATCTTTCTCAGCCCTTCTTATAGATGACTTATAGATCTAAGTATTTGTCACCGTCTTATCTTTAGTGATAAGTAGATGATTATATCCACGGATTAAGTTAATTGAGGATTGTTATTCATAATGATCTCATAAAATTCTGTGTTGATTTCATAAGGAAAGAGTTATATATTTATAGAAGATCTGATGTTTGTTTTGTATTCACGTGAAGAACATCCATCAATGCTTACTTAATGGACATTGGAAACATTTACAATATCTTCAATTATATTTACAATCAGTAACATATTGGCTAAGAATGTGTGACCAACTATATATTGGAAGTCATCTTATTAGGTATAAACTTGATTCACAATTACTTTTCATCTTGTGTTCTAAACTCGTCAAATTGTGAAATATACTTAATTTGATACTGTGAGTGGTTGCTAGAGATTATCTGGATAATCTGTCGGAACATCTATACTCAGTGAAAGTATATAGCCACCCTCCATACTTTGGTCTAATTGCCAAAAGTGATCAATCAACTACTTCTAACCTCAAAAGTGGCTTTCTTCTTATGTCCCCGTTTATTTTATTAAAGAAATGTTGAAACTAGAGAAGAATGCAATTGATCATATTTTCATTTCGGGTAAAATGTACAACATCTTGTTGCTAAAAGGGTATTCTGAGATTAATAGCAAATGAGTGGAGAACACCTAATAATGTATGATATGAAAATTGATCTGAATCCTAAACTAATCACATCATGAAATAGGTATCATTCAATGAAGATTTGAATGATTGAAGGAAATTGGGATTTAGTGCATGAGAGTTTAAGGAATGGATGTTGTTACCTCTGTTTCACTATAAACAGGAAGATATACCCCATGGCTCTCAAACATATAACATGAACAACTAACGTATTACATGGCAATCCACAGGACATGTAAGTTAAATACCTTGTCATGCTAGAACCAAAACCATATATCTCTAACAATAATTGATAGGAGTAGCGCAGAGATAAGGTTATAGATTTCCTAACCCAGATCCCCTATGGAAATTTTTTTATAAAATATTTATATGTATATATTGACATCATCAATACCCAAGATTATGCAGGGCCTTAAATTGGAATACAAGGAGAATTCTACTAAGATTAATATACTAATTGAACAAAAATCCTTTTGAATATTTCAAGATTATGATCATCATTTACTTCCTATCCAGATTTCCAATTGATCTAATTATTTTCAATCATTCTATGTCAAATTAATAAATCAAAACAGAAAGCTACACATGATTAATTCAAATTCGATCATAATTAATATAAATAACATCCGGTTTAGAATCCAATTAATCCAAATGATTTAAATCATTCAGAAAGAGATTAAAAATATATCTGAACAGATGGTTTCCAGGGAAGGGAATCATCATAGTATCAAAATATTTCATTCAAGGTATGTCTTCATACTATAGAAACTTAATTCATTTGCATGGTACCCACATGAAATCAAAAGTGAAATAGGTAGTAAACATGTTATCGAATGTGTGTGTACATATATCATGATATATATGGCAGCAAAAAGAGAAGTTAGGACTGTACAGTGGCACAAGCTTAAATTTTCAATCTTGGAGAAACAAAAATCTGGAGTTTGGGTTTGTAATAAAATGTGTAAACACCATATAAAAGACAACAAAAGAGGGTAAAATTGCATATGCTTGGCAGCAAGGAGGAGAGGAAGGGATTGTTCCTTGATTAGATCCTAAGTTTTGAGATGCAATTTGGCATGTAACAGTGGCTTAAACCACTGCTGGACAGCAACATAAAAGGAAAAAAAGAAATATAAATTAGAGCCTAAATGTTGATTTTTGATGAATAGAATGAGAAGGGGAATTGGTACCTTGAAGATCTTCAATTTAATGGGGAAATTGATCTTAATTTTTGCATGCAAATGCAGCTCCAGGAGCAGCAATACAACAACAAGGAGTAGTTGTTCCTGCTGTAGCTTTAATGGAAGAAGATGAGCAGAAACAGTGGAATTTAGGGCTCCTTTGACTGAAATTGAGTGGAAATTTGGGGGACAAGGTAGAGGGTAACGTTGGGAATAAGGAGGGGAATATGAAAGAAGGAAGAGGGAGTGGTTGGGAATAAGGAGGGGAATATGAAAGAAGGAAGAGGGAGTGGTTGTTAACGTTGGAGTCGGAGGAAGAATGGAGATATAAATAAGGGAGGAGATGAGAAGGGGGATGGTTCTTGGAACCTTCCTCCATCTACAACAACAACAAAGCCTTTCCCAAGTAGGGTCGGCTACATGGATTCCTCCATCTAAAACTTTTTTTGACATTAATAATGCCATCACCCCAATGATGTCACTAGTGACATCATTGGTCATATTTAATTTAATTATATTTTTTTTGCTGGAAATTTTTACAACAATCAGTCAGCCTAGTAACAGCCTACACTGTTACTGTAGCAGCAGAGTAAATTTTTATAATATTTAAAAAAAAAACAAATCTCTCTTTATTTGGCATATTTAAAGTTGATCGTATTCACATCTCGTCAATCGGATTTGAACACGCAATATCTCGATTTGATCGTCTCTGAACGGCGATCAAAATGACTATAATATTGATATACTTTTGATCGGGTTTTGAATGCCCGCAATTTCGAGATACGGTTTTAGTTTGGATTTAAATTTTGTGATTTAAAAATATCAAACGACCTCCAATTGACGAACGGTCGATTTTGTTGGCCTTATTTCATCGAATCGGATTTTCAGGTGGTCTCGGTTCGTTTTGCGGTTTCTGAATTTGTGTCTCGACTTTTTCGCGGCACGCATTACTATGCGACCGATTTTTGGTCGACTTCGCCCGAACCACTTTTTATTTACGATCTATTGATCGATTTAAGTTATCTAATGTTGCCAGATAACTTTATTGGGTTAATCAGACCTTAATCGGGTCGGGTTCGGTTTTATGTGGATCCCGGATGTTACAAATATAAAAACTTCAAAGGAAGTCTCGTCCTCAAGACTTGAGTTAAGGTCATTAGGTGTTCTTGTTTGAATTTCATATTGCCATAAAAACCTCAAAGGGTTTTAAACTCATAAAAACCTCAAAGGGAAAACAAGCCATATATTTTAACATATATCTAATTAGAAAAGCTTGTTTTAATTATTACCTTAGAAAAGGTGTGGCTATCGTGCCCGTATGTCGGCTTCAGTCTCCCACGTCGCTTCTTCGACGCTGTGTCGATGCCACAACACATTGACCAATAGAATCTCTTTGTTGCAAAGCTTCTTCACAGCACGGTCAAGTATCTGTACCGGCCTTTCCTCGTATGTAAAATCAGGCTCCACATCTAAATTCTCGTAACAAATGACGTGTCGAGGGTTGTGCACATACTTCCTCAGGTTGGATACATGGAAGACATCATGAATAGCTGAAAGATGTGGAGGAAGGGCTACTCGGTATGCAACCTTCCCCACATGAGCCAGAATCTCAAAAGGTCCAACGTATCGCGGTGTCAGCTTTCCACGAACACCAAATCTCTGTATTCCTTTCATGGGAGATACTCGCAAAAATACCCAAACTCCAACCTATAATTGATAGGAATGGCATTAGTATGAGACTAAGTTGAACATATATATATATATATGTTATGGATGAAGAGGAAAGAATTGGATTACCTGAAACTCTAAATCTCTTCTCCGACGATCAGCATAGCTCTTATGGTGGCTATGTGCCGTCAGAAGCCTCCGTCTCACAAGATCAACAGCTTTCGCAGTCTCCTCCAAGAGATCTACGGAATATAAAGCATGATTACCTACCTCACGCCAACTGAGAGATGTGAGGCATCTCCGCCCGTATAGGGCTTCGAATGGTGTCATGCCAATATTGGAGTGATAGATGTTGTTGTATGTGAACTCTACTAACGGCAGATGGTCCTTCCAGGACCCTTTCCACTCTAAAGTGCAAGCGCGGAGCAAATCCTCTAGTGTCCGAATGGTGCGCTCACTCTGACCGTCTGTCTGTGGATGATATGCAGAACTCATCCTCAGCTCTGTCTGTAGTGCTGACATAAACTGATGTCAATAATGCGGTGTAAATCTCGAATCCCTGTCAGACACCACTTCTAGTGGTGTACCATGCAGCCTGATAATGATTTGTACATAGAGTTTGACTAATCTGGATGGAGTGTAAATCGTGTTGACAGGTATGAAATGGGCTGAGTTAGTCAACCTAACGACTCAAATGGAATCATGACCACCCAGTGTCTTCGGCAATCCCGTGACAAAATCCATAGAAATGCTCTCCCACTTCCACTCAAGAATGGGGAGACTACAGTAATCCTGGTGGTCTCTTGTGCTCGACCTTGACCATCTGATAGATCATGCATCTACTGACAAGTTGCACCACATCGCGCTTCATCCCATCCCACCAGAAATGTCGACGCAAATCACGGTACATCTTCGTACTGCTTGGATGGATAGATAACCGTGAACTGTGTGCCTCATCCAAAATGTCTTTGCGAAGCTGCTCGTCATTGGGTACAACGACCCGTCCTGCCTTCCATAAAATAGACTCCATCACAATAAAATCATCAAATTCGTGCTTAATGGCGCGCATGTATCTATCTCGGATCCAAGGATCTGTCTTCTGGCCCACTACAATACGATCCCAAAGGCTGTTGTATCGAGGAGGCACGGCGGTAGAAATGGATGCCCTCTCCTGAGGATGCCAATCGCTCAAAGCTGCAAGCGTATTCCACGTGTATAGCCAGTTCGCCGTACTCCCTGCATGCGCTCTCCTGCTAAGTGCATCAACCACCATGTTTCCCTTACCGGGATGGTAAGAGATCGTGCAATCATAATCCTTCAGCAGTTCGAGCCATCTGCGCCGCCTCATATTCAGCTCCTTCTGATCAAATATGTACTTTAAACTCTTGTGATCCGTGAAAATCTTGAAGTTCACCCCATATAGATAGTGGCGCCAGATCTTAAAGGCGAAGACAACTGCCGCCAACTCCAAGTCATGTGTGGGCTGGTTCCGCTCGTGCGGCCTCAACTGTCGTGATGCGTAAGCAATCACCTGTCCTCTCTGCATCAACACTCCTCTCAGACCTTCTCCAGATACATATGTGTATACTGCATAGTCCTGAGTGCCTGAAGGAAGAGCAAGAATGGGTGTTGTAGTCAATCTCTCCTTCAGTGTCTGGAAGGCCTGCTCACATGAATAGTCCCAAATAAATGGGACTCCCTTCTGCGTCAGCCGTGTCAGAGGGCGAACAATGCGTGAAAATCCGCTGACAAAGCGTCTGTAATAGCCCTCTAATCCGAGGAAGCTCCGAATCTGAATAACTGTCGTGGGCTGCTCCCAAGACATAACTGCATCTATCTTCGCAGGATCAACTGCAATGCCTGCTCCAGAAATGATATGCCTGAGAAATGAGACCTGTGATAACCAGAACTCACACTTGCTTAACTTGGCATATAGCTTGTGCTCCCGCAATGTATCCAAAACAATCCGAAGATCATTCGCAGATCCCATTCATTCCGTGAGTATATGAGCACATCATCAATGAACACTACTACAAACTTGTCCAAGTATGGACGGAAGATCCTGTTCATCATATCCATGAAAGCTGCAGGTGCATTGGTGAGCCCAAACGGCATCACCACAAACTCGTAGTGTCCATAGTGAGTCCTGAAGGTTGTCTTCGGAATATCCGACTCGTGAATCCTCAGCTGATGGTAGGCTGAGCGAAGATCGATCTTCGAGAAAACCGAAGATCCCTGGAGCCGATCGAATAGATCACCAATACGTGGCAAAGGATAATGGTTCTACACCGTTCTCTTGTTCAGCTTCCTGTAATCAATGCACAGTCTCATGGATCCATCCTTGTTCTTGACAAATACCGAAGCACCCCAAGTTGAAGTGCTCGGTCTCACGAATCCCAAATCAAGTAACTCCTGCAACTGCACCTTAAGCTCCCTCAATTCGGCTGGTGCCATGCGATATGGTGTCATAGAGATCGGTTGTGTATCTAGCAGCAATATGATCTCGAACTCGATCTTTCTCTCAGGAGGTAATCCTGCTGCTCATCAGGAAATACATCTGGATATTCTGATACTACTCGGATGTCCTGTGTCATCGGCTCCTGATCAGATACCTCCCGAACAAATGCAAGGTATGAATCACAACCCTGATCAACAAGTCGTTGGGCTCGCAACACTGAAATGTACTCCAGGGTGGAGTCATGTATAGGACCCTCAAAAGTGAATTCGGATAGATCTGGAATTCGGAAGACAACAGTCTTCCTAAAGCAATCAACAAGTGCATGATGAGCGGATAACCAATCCATGCCCAAAATCAAGTCGAACTCAACAAGCTGCAGAAGTAGACATCATCACGTGACCGCCAATCAGTAGGAGCAATTGCCTGACTATCAGGGAAATGATAAACAACTGACCACCTGGCCCTCGGATGTGTGATATGGAGAAGAGAGAGTCTTTGCGACTCTACCTAAAGAAGCAAGTAGCCTCGAAGCAAGAAAAAGAGTGTATCGCACCAGAATCAAATAGAACATGGAAAGGTCGGCCCAAGACTGAGACCATATCTTTCACTACAGTAGCGGTTGAGCGTGCCTACTCCTCAGTAACTGCATGTATCTGCCCCTGCCTGGCTGGTGCGGTACTGGAACATGCCGCACTCTGCGTTTGTCTCTGTTGTGGTCGCCTAAAGTTGGAGTTCCTACCACGGAAACTCCCTGAATGATGTAACTGAGGCTGCGACTGTGAAGGTTGTGGTTGAGGCTCACCAGAAACCTGTGGGCACTGTGATCGGTAATGTCCCCGCTCGTGACATTGATATCATCGGACTGGCCTGGTAGGTGGGGTGGTCGTGTCTGTACTCCGGGTTGGTCCTGCAGGTGGTCCGTTTGTTCGCTGCGACCCAGATGGTCGAGCGGAATCTGTGCCATGTCCGGCAAGTGCTCCTCCTAAAGTAGTTGATGGAGAAGAGCGAGCACTGCCTATGAAAGACGAACATGTAGGTCGGAACCGTCTGTCTGACCTCTGCTACTGAAACGGTCAACGTATCGGTCCAAAAGATCGCTGCGGTCTAGGCGCTGCTCCAGACGAGCTCCCGAGACGTCTCCCTCTAATGTCCTCGAACTTCTCCGCAACATCGGTAGCCTCGGAGATGGATGTGATGTGTAGTCCAGCCAGCTTCTCATGTACTTCCTCTAGTATACCGCTAATGAATTTTTCCAGATTCTCCTCTGAAAATCTGGAGACATGAGTTGGAGACTAAAGGATTTCGTATTAGTAAGGCTAAGACGGAATATATGGAGTGCACCTTTGATGGAAGCAATGGTGAAGAAATCGAGCTGAAGATCGGTGACGATAACATTCAGAAGAGAGATTCCTTTAGATATCTGGGATCTATTCTACAACATGATGGGGAAATTGATGGAGATGTTACTAATAGAATAAATGCTGGCTGGCTAAAGTGGAGAGGAGCCTCTGCTATTCTCTGTGATAAGAAAATTCCTTTAAAAATTAAAGGAAAGTTTTACAAAGCAGCCATGAGACCTGCTATGCTTTATGTATCCGAATGTTGGCATGTGAACCATAAACTTGTGCAAAGAATGAATGTAGCAGATATGAAAATGTTAAGGTGGATGTGTGGACACATACGTAAAGATCGGATTCGGAATGAAGTAATCAGAAAGAAAGTTCGTGTAGCTCCGATCGAGGATAAGATGCGAGAAAATTGCTTAAGATGGTTTGAACATTTGCAAAGAAGATCAGCTGATGCACCAGTTAGGAGATGCGAGTGTTGGGATGTTGAGTCGGTTAAGAAAGGGCGAGGAGGGCCGAAGAAGTGTTGGAAAGAGACCATACGAAGGGATCTCAGTTTTGTGGATATAAGCCCGGGATTGACTCAAGATAGATCTGAATGAAGGCGAAGAATCCATGTAGCCGACCCTACTTAATTGTGGGAAAAGGCTTTGTTGTTGTTGTTGTTGTCTCCTCTGGAAATACGCCAGTTGCTCGTGTATGACGTGACTGCTCTGTGTATCGGATAAAATAATCCCTGGTTGTCATATGTCCCTGACGAAGCTCTTTAAATAGTCGGCGTTGGCACTCCTTCCACTTCGCAGAAAAGAAGTGGGCTCTGAACTTCGTCTCAAAATCATCCCATGTAGGCTCTCGTCCTAACTCAGAAACTACATCATCCCACCATCTCTCGGCAAAGTCCGTCAATGAATACTTAATGAAAGATAGCCACGTGTCTCATGGCGCGCGAATCATCCTGAACACCTTCATCACTCTCTTCAGCCACTGCTCAGCAACATCTGGTGAACATGTGTCCTCGAACAAGGGTATGTTGGCCCGTTGATAGGACGTGAAAATGGACTGGTGCTTGTGAATAGCTGAGTACTCGTGGGCACCCTCGTCTGCAAAGTCAACAGGGTCCTGCTCCCTCTCCAAGCCGCATCATCTGCTCCATGCTCAAGTACGTCCTCAAGTGGATCATTAGTATAAGGTTGCTTTACCTCAACAGACTGGCGTTGATCCTGTCATTCGCAGTCTATAAAAGTGCCAAAGCCCAGATTGAATAAGCTGAAGCCGTGCGAAGCGGGAAAGGGCCGAAAGACTGACTAGAAAAGAAGGCCGTGTTGCCATCCTGTGATGGATGATACATGAAATCTGATAAGTCCTCAAACCTCATCTCTATATCTGTCTGCCTGTCGGCAATCTCAGTCTGTTGGGCCAATATCTGCTCCTGATGACCTCGCAAGGTAGCATGTTGCTGCAGGAGGTCGGTGAGGGAAGTCAGTATGCGTGCTAACTGATCAGTCATCTCCTGTCCAGGTCGGGATGCCATGCCTCTGCATGAGAACCATCTATTAGTCATAAAATTTATTTTTCGCAGATATTATGATATATGCTTTTTCTCTTCTTGGGATATAATATGAAAATTAATAAAATCGATGGCATTTGTGGTGGTTGAATATGAATGTCATATTTTCCTTCTCAGACTCACGACAAGTCGGAAGACTGTCGCTATCCGAGGGTTTAATGCGATCGGAATTGTAATACCGCGAATGTGCATATCGGGGTACCACTGCTCTGATACCAAAAATGTGAACCCCTTAGGATCCGCGCGGTTATATTCACAAGAGATCACACAAGTCGCAGAAAAATAGGTAAAATTTTCGCGCGGTTATATTTCAACATGACATTCACATTCAAACACATAACCACAAGATAATAGAGACAAATGGCACCAAAATTTCATTTCATTAACTTTCATATAATTTACATCATGTACAGTATCTACTAGTACATACAATATCCCAAAAAAATCTGACTGAACAGAAGAGAAGTATTATACATAATCAACCGAACCAAAAATTAAAACAAAATATATCATACCGTCTGGTGTATACCCTGACTCCTGGAAGCATGACCAGCTACTGAACAGCAGGCTGATTGCCTGCCAAAACATGTTTTAGGAAAGAAACGGAGTCACAATTGTGAATACAATCTGTATTTTAAAATAAATAACAAGTAATTTATGATGTACAAAAGAGAGCAAGTAGAAAGGTAGAACAAGTACAATTTACATCTACTTGCGTAAGTAAAAAGGTTTTCAAGTTGTTTGTAAGCATCTCTCATGATCGTCCATTAACCCAACACTTCCCATATATAACATACTTATATTGTATTTTAATATTCGTGAATGTATGAGTGTAAGTATATAACATCATTTTTTTCAGAGATAATGTTTGTGAGTAATGATGGAAAAGTTTGAGATTGGAAAGATTTCTTGATTCATTTAAGTTCTTAAGTCTAGAGGATAGTCTGTGGTCTTGGTTAGTGTGCAACCTCACACTATGACTCTAAGACTTGGGGAATGTCTTAGGGTCGGGGTGCCCCCGTAGGCATGCGGTGTTGTATAATGCATCCTAACTAAGTTCCCAACACGTCCACTAGCTTATAAGAATTTCGAATCAGATTATAGTTACTTCATCTTCTCAACTTAATTTGGAATTCCTTCAAATTTCAAGTGCAAATGTCTTAGATGTAACTCTAGATGATGTAGATATAGATATGGATGATTTGGATGTAGAATCGCCAAGTCTGTAGGCGATAGTAAAACTCAAGCGGTGAGGTAGCCTACAAATGGCTCTTCCGTCTCGCCCTCTAGTTGGAAGTACAGTCCAATAGAGGGATAGGTCTACTCCCAAACTACGCCACTAAGACGGGTGAGAGACTCTCCGAAAAATTCGCTCTATAAAATGGCCCGACCGGTAACGGGCAACCGAGCTCCTATGAAAAATTAAAACCGAGGATCGCCTGGGTAACCTAAAACAAAGGGTCGGCAGAACTGCTCTAAAGTCGGGATCCCAACGAGGCGTAAAAACACTACGAACTCGCGTAAAAACCGTGAAAGAGACTGGGATCCTAGACCCGCGCACTTGGCGGTCGATGCCCTAACTGGGCTTTCTATTCTCCCGTCCAGTTGAGGGTCACCGCGCCCTCGCATAATCATGTGTAAGGACCACCATGACCGGCATAATTAATTGATATCATTGATTTATCATCATGATTACTCCTTCCTTGATTATCTGAATCTTTCTCAGCCCTTCTTATGGATGACTTATAGATCTAAGTATTTGTCACCGTCTTATCTTTAGTGATAAGTAGATGATTATATTCACGGATTAAGTTAATTGAGGATTGTTATTCATAATGATCTTATAAAATTCTTTGTTGATTTCATAAGGAAAGAGTTATATATTTATAGATGATCTGACGTTTGTTTTGTATTCACGTGGAGAACATCCATCAATGCTTACTTAAAGGTCATTGGAAACATTTACAATATCTTCAATTATATTTATAATCAGTAACATATTGGCTAAGAATGTGTGACCAACTATATATTGCAAGTCATCTTAGGAGGTATAAACTTGATTCCCAATTACTTTTCATCTTGTGTTCCAAACTCGTCAAATTGTGAAATAGACTTAATTTGATACTGTGAGTGGTTGCTAGAGATTATCTGGCTAATCTGTCGGAACATCTATACTCAGTGAAAGTATATAGCCACCCTCCATACTTTGGTCTAATTGGCAGAAGTGATCAATCAACTACTTCTATCCTCAAAAGTGGCTTTCTTCTTATGTCCTCCTTTTTTTTATTAAAGAAATGTTGAAACTAGAGAAGAATGCAATTGATCATATTTTCATTTCGGGTAAAATGTACAACATCTTGTTGCTAAAAGGGTATTCTGAGATTAATAGCAAATGAGTGGAGAACACCTAATAATATATGATATGAAAATTGATCTGAATCCTAAACTAATCACATCACGAAATAGGTGTCATTCAATTAAGATTTGAATGATTGAAGGAAATTGGGAATTAGTGCATGAGAGTTTAAGGAATGGATGTTGTTACCTCTGTTTCACTATAAACAGGAAGATATACCCCATGGCTCACAAACATATAACATGAACAACTAACGTATTACATGGCAATCCACAGGACATGTAAGTTAAATACCATATCATGCTAGAACCAAAACCATATATCTCTAACAAGAATTGATAGGAGTAGCGCAGAGATAAGGTTATAGATTTTCTAACCCAGATCCCCTATGGAAATTTTTATTATAAAATATTTATATGTATATATTGACATCATCAATACCCAAGATTATGCAGGGCCTTAAATTGGGATACAAGGAGAATTCTACTAAGATTAATATACTAATTGAACAAAAATTCTTTTGAATATTTCAAAATTATGATCATCATTTACTTCCTGTCCAGATTTCCATGTCCAGATTTCCAATTGATCTAATTATTTTCAATCATTCTATGTCAAATTAATAAATCAAAACAGACAGCTACACATGATTAATTCAAATTCGATCATAATTAATATAAATAACTTCCTGTTTAGATTCTAATTAATCCAAATGATTTAAATCATTCAGAAACAGATTAAAAATATATCTGAACAGATGGTTTCCAGGGAATCATCATAGTATCAAAATATTTCATTCAAGGTACGTCTTCATATTATAGAAACTTAATTCATTTGCATGGTACCCACATGAAATCAAAAGTGAAATAGGTAGTAAACATGTTATCGAATGTGTGTGTACATATATCATGATATATATGGCAGCAAAAAGAGAAGTTAGGACTGTACAGTGGCACAAGCATAAATTTTCAATCTTGTAGAAACAAAAATCTGGAGCTTGGGTTTGTAATAAAATGTGTAAACACCACATAAAAGACAACAAAAGGGGATAAAATTGCATATGCTTGGTAGCAAGGAGGAGAGGAAGGGATTGTACCTTGATTAGATCCTAAGTTTTGAGATGCAATTTGGCATGTAACAGTGGCTTAAACCACTGCTGGACAGCAACATAAAAGGAAAAAAAGAAATATAAATTAGAGCCTATATGTTGATTTTTGATGAATAGAATGAGAAGGGGAATTGGTACCTTAAAGATCTCCAATTTAATGGGGAAATTGATCTTAATTTTTGCATGCAAATGCAGCTCCAGGAGCAGCAATACAACAACAAGGAGTAGTTGTTCCTGTTGTAGCTTTAATGGAAGAAGATGAGCAGAAACAGTGGAGTTTAGGGCTCCTTCGACTGAAATTGAGTGGAAATTTGGGGGACAAGGTAGAGGGTAACGTTGGGAATGGGGAGGGGAATATGAAAGAAGGAAGAGGGAGTGACTTCTAACGTTGGAGTTGGAGGAAGAATGGAGATATAAATAAGGGAGGAGATGGGAAGGGGAAAGGTTCTTGGAACCTTCCTCCATCTAAAACTTTTTTTTACATTAATAATGACATCACCCCAATGATGTCACTAGTGACATCATTGGTCATATTTAATTTAATTATATTTTTTTTTGTGGAAATTTTTCAACAATCAGTCAACCTAGTAACAGCCTACACTGTTACTGTAGCAGCAGAGTAAATTTTTATAATATTTTAAAAAAAACAAATCTCTCTTTATTTGGCATATTTAAAGTTGACCGTATTCACATCTCGTGCATCGGATTTGAATGCGCAATATCTCGATTTGATCGTCTCTGAACGGCGATCAAAATGAGTATAATATTGATATACTTTTGATCGGGTTTTGGATGCCGCAATTTTGAGATACGGTTTTAGTTTGGATTTAAATTTTGTGATTTAAACATATCAAACGACCTCCGGTTGACGAACGGTCGATTTCGTTGGCCTTATTTCATCGAATCGGATTTTTAGGTGGTCTCAATTCGTTTTGTGGTTTCTGAATTTGCGTCGCGATTTTTTCACGGCACGCATTACTATGCGACCGATTTTTGGTCGATTTCGCCCGAACCACTTTTAATTTACGATCTATTGATCGATGTAAGTTATTTAATGTTGCCAGATAACTTTACTGGGTTAATCGGACCTTAATCGGGTCGGGTTCGGTTTTATGTGGATCTTGGATGTTACACCACATTGCGCAGAATTCCCCAAAAGCTAGAGAAGTCTCGAGGAAGAAGCCAAATAATACCAATCTTCGCCCATACATCAGCAGAAGGCGGGCACAAGATAAACAAATGGTCCAAGTCTTCATTAGCCAAGCCACACCTGTCGCACGAAATGCCCTCCCCACCCAAAATCCGACCCCGCTGCTCCTTCGTGGGAGTCCTCCGAAGCCTGAATAACCAGATAAATATCTTGATCATGGCTGGCACCTTAGTTCTCCAAATCATGTTGATATCCATCCTCTCCTGTTCCTCGACCCCCTCCTCCTCCCCTATAAAGTGGATATGAGCCTTCTTGACAGAGATCATGACTGCTCATTAGCCAAAGCAGGATGCATCTCAATGAATTCCACCATCCTCTAGTCTGAAAGTTCCGCTACAAACACCGGTAACCACATCCCTTCCCACCATACTTCCCTAACCACCACCTCCTTATCCACTGCCCTCTGCATTAGCCTTGGGTAGCGCATTCCTAAGTCTCCCTTCTCAATCCAGTCGTTCAGCCAGAATCGAAAACCCTTTCCATTTCTCCTAAAGGCTTCATTTTGCACGACATCTCCAACAAAACCATCATCACTCCATGCCATAATGAGGAAGGTATGTGTCCCCTCTCGGCCTCCAAAGATAAGTTATGATGATTTACATGTTGATCAAGACTTGACATACCAAGAGTTACCTGTGCAAATACTTGACAGGGATATCAAGAAGTTGAGAATCAAAGAGGTGCCTCTAGTTAAAATATTATGGCGGAATCAAGAGTTTGAAGAAGCCACATGGAAACCTGAGGCGGAAATTAGAGAGATATACCCCTACTTGTTTGAGTAATAACACTATGTATTGTATATCTTCTTTATAAATGAAATGGCATTCATTCTCTTTATGGTTGTTATGGTTTCAATCATCTTTAAGGTCGTTATGCCTGCATTTCTAGTATCGAGGACGAGACTTCCTTTAAGGTTTTTATAATTGTAAAGCCTTGAACTTGGCATATCTCGGATCCTATATAATAAGATCAGGCCCGTAAAGAGAAAAACCAATGAAATTTGTTTCGGGTGAATCGGACATCGTTTCGAATTATTATGATTTTCGGAAGAAAGAGAAGTAAGGAAGGCTAAGATGTCATTAACCCATAATAATTGTCATTAAGACTAATTAAATATGATTAAAGAAACTAATGATCATTAGTAAACACTAATCAATAGTTAGCAAAAGATAAGCATAAGCCGCGAAAGTTAAATCGCGATTAGTGAAAGTTAATCACGATTAGTGTTAATTAAGCGTCATTAGCGAATCTAGAATCCTCTAGATTGATCTAACTTAAGCCCCAAGTTTGGGATAAGTTTCGGCTAAAACCATGGGCCAAACCCATGAGCCGCTAAACCATGGTTAAGGTCTAAACCATGGTTTTCTAACCATGGTTAGTGGTTTTCTGGGGCCTATAAATAGACCCCCCTACCCATTCATTTTCTACGACTTCCACTACCACCACCACCCCAAGGGCTAGGGTCGATAGGTCGGGAGGAGGAGTGGGAGGCGAGGAAGAAGCGCTAGCGAAGCGCTGCCGGGAGAACGAGGAGGAGAAAGGTATGATCCTCTCTTAGTTTGCTTCGTAAGCTAGGCTTTCAATTCATACTCTTGTTCTTCCAAATTTTGTTCTTGATTCATCTTTCTTTCCGATTCGTTTTCCTATTGTGGTTCGAGGAGAAATCTGTGTAACACCCTACTTAAGTGCGGGCGGCTATGCACGTCAGTGAACCCTGTGATTCGTCACACATTCACTCATCTAAGACGCGTAGTGTTTACCGATTCTCCATCGTTTATGTTTCTATTCTTTCAATTATACTTTTACAGTTATTTTGATAGAGAAATCTGTGTAATACCCTATTTAGGTGCGGACGGCTATGCACATTAGTGAACCTTGTGATTCGTCACACATTCACTCATCTAAGACGCGTGGTGTCTACCGATTCTTCATCTCTTGTTGTTTGAGTATATTCTTTCAGTTTTGTTGTTGTTTTCCTCACGATTGATTTTATAGAGGAACTCTTTTCGTTTTTATTTTGAAATATGTCCCGATATAAGGGAAAACTCTGCCAAAATTTCCGAGAAATATATCCCGATATAAGGGGAAACTCTGCCGAAATTTTCTTAGAAATATCACCCCGTATAAGGGGAAGTTCTGCTGAAATTTCAAGAGAAAATATATTCTTGGCATTCTTCGTGTTCTTCGTGTTCTTCGCGTTCTTCGTGTTCTTCGTTCGTTCTTCGCACGTTCTTAGCGTTTTGATAAGAAATATAATTCGATCGTTTCAGGAGCCTTAAATCATCTTTTCTGAAAACGAAACACGATAAAGCACTGCATACACGAGAGAGAGCTCGATTAGGTAACGAAATCCTTCTTTTTACTGTTGGGTTTTCATACGAAAGTATTGAAATTCTTGATTTTGTGTTCCTTGCTATGAAGAACCCTAATTTTGACTATTTTTAAAAAAGTCTGAAGAATTGCTTTGTGATTCCCACTAAAATAAGGTTTACGCATCAAATTGATGCGTTGGCTCTGAAAGTTAGGGTTCAGGAGTTAAAATAGAAATAAATACGAGTATATATATAGTTATGAATAATATATATGTGAGTATATACTAAGTGTTGTTGATTATGCAAATCGAAGACTTAACGAAAGAATTACATCATGGAAATTGATGTGGTTAAGTTAGATCCTGAAAAGGATCGTGTGTCACGTTTAGGATGACTGGGAGTAGAACTACAGGTCGGGCATGAAACCTGTAGGTTTGTCGGAAGGAACCCGTATTGGTGTTTCCCTACCTAGGTGGTACACGGTTGCCCTGTTATGATAAGTGCGCATGAATTGAATGTTTTGCAACGCGTGGTACCGGGAGCCAATATATTCGGGTTGGAACGATGGAAGATGTGGTCGTGCCATGTGGAGGCACGGGTGGTTCAATAGCGGCTGGGTCACGATAATATGTATTTAAAGCCGCTAGGTTATATGATTAAATGTTAGCCTGAGGTTTTAAGCAACGAGTCCTCGAGAACGGTGTGCTCATTTGATTTTCCAGGCTGAGGGTTGAGACCCTGTTTAATAAAAGAAAAGGAAATTGTCAGGGTAGTATTGGAGGATTGCTTGAGGCGACGTGCGGCGGTATAAGCTTACCAAGATCAACACAATCTCCAATCCCGAAGTGTCCACAGCTTCGGAGGCCAAGAATGGTGGGGTTCCCCTGGACTAATCCCTGATGTGGAATAGAAAGAAATAGGACTTAAATTAATGAGAATGAATGAACTTTTGTGATATCAAGTTTTGAAAAATTACACAATTGGTTTGCTTTTCTCTTCTTCGTTACTTAGCATTCGCTAATTTTTATCCTATGATTTATGAAAACCCAACAGGTATCGGTGAGCCATCGCAAGGACTTTAAAAATTTATCCAGCTTACATACTAGACATCCAGCCAGCCACAGTAGCTTTACTTTTTAAGGTAGTTAGTAATCTTTTGTATATTTTCCTTTCAAGCTGATGTACATGTAAATGGTTATAGTGGGACAGTGTATCATCTGAACTTTATTTTGTTAATGGAAAAGTGTTGAAATACTTTCTTCTGAGTATTTTTATTTGCAGTCTATTTCTGAATGCTAGTTGTGATTCCTGAATAAATTATTGTTGAGTAACCAGATCCGGATATGGGAGTATCCGATGGCCCGGGGAAACGGGGTCGCGACAGGATGGCACATGGAGAATGTGCGTGGACAGTCGTGTTATCAATAAGATCACGATCAAGTATCGTTTTCCGATTCCACGCCTTGATGACATGCTCGGCATGTTATCGGGTGCCAAATTGTTCTCCAAAATGGATCTTCGCAGTGGCTACCATCAGATTCGCCTCTGACCTGGTGACGAGTGGAAGACGGCCTTTAAGACCAAAGAGGGCCTTTATGAATGGACGGTAATGCCTTTCGGCCTGTCTAATGCCCCCAGCACCTTTATGCGGACCATGAACCATGTATTGCGACCCTTCATCGGTAAGTTTGTGGTTGTGTACTTCGATGACATACTGATCTACAGCTTGACCAAAGACGACCACTTATACCACTTACGACAAGTCCTATAAACCTTGAGAGCCCAACAACTGTACGTCCACCTCAAGAAATGCTCCTTCATGTCCGACACGGTCCTCTTCCTGGGATACATTGTCACGGCCGACGGACTTAAGGTTGACCCCTCCAAGATTCAGGCCATTCAGAGCTGGCATGTGCCCAAAACCCTCACTGAGATTCGCAGTTTTCTGGGATTGGCTTCTTTCTACCGGCGCTTCATCCGGAACTTTAGCACTTGTGCAGCTCCGCTGGTAGATTGCACGCGTAAAGGCGCACCCACTTGGACTCTTGAAGCAGAAACCAGCTTTCAAAATCTAAAACACCAATTGACACATGCCCCTGTTTTGGCACTTCCTGACTTCGCTAAGGTTTTTGTCGTCAATTGCGATGCCTCACATGTCGGGATTGGTGCCGTCCTAAGTCAAGAAGGACGACCTGTAGCATTCTACAGTGAGAAATTGAATGAAGCTCGATCATGGTACTCGACTTATGATGTCAAATTCTATGCCGTGGTGCAAGCCCTCAAGCATTGGAGGCATTACCTGATCCAACGTGAATTCGTCCTTAACTCTGATCATGAAGCCTTAAGATATCTGAATTCGCAGAAAACACTTAACAAGCGCCACGCCAAATGGGTTAGTTTCCTCCAAGAATACACCTTCCATCTCAAGCACAAAGCTGGAACCCTGAATCGCGTGGCCGACGCATTAAGCAGACGATCACATGCCTTAACCACAATGACCGTCAGCACAACAGGATTTGACACACTCAAGGACCTCTACCCCGCTGATCCTGACTTCGGACAAGTTTATGCAGAATGTGTTGATACTGGGCAGGATCCGACAGCCACTTATGTTCTTCATGAGGGGTTCATGTTCACAACCCACCGACTGTGCATCCCTGGCACCTCCCATCGTGAGAACTTAATTTCCGAACTACATAACGGTGGCTTAGCTGGACACTTTGGAAGAGACAAGACCTTGACCCTTCTCCAAGAGCGATTTTATTGGCCGCAAATGCGAAAGGATGTTACAAAGTTCGTACAAAAATGCCAAACATGTCAAAGATTCAAAGGCCATAGGCAGAACACTGGGTTGTATACACCTCTGTCGATTCCTCTGCGACCCTGGGAAGACATCACCATGGATTTCGTGCTAGGTTTACCTCTCACAGTACGGAAAGTTGACTCTATTTTTGTGGTTGTGGACAGATTTTCTAAAATGGCACATTTCATTGCATGTAAAAAAACCTCAGATGCATCTCATGTCGCTGATTTGTTTTTTTTCGTGATGTCGTTCGATTGCATGGTGTTCCTCGTTCTTTTACTTCGGATCATGATACCCGGTTTTTGAGTCATTTTTGGCGCACGCTTTGGTCTCGTCTTAGTACTCGTTTGCAATACAGCACCGCTTATCATCCACAAACAGATGAGCAAACCGAAGTAGTTAACAGATCATTAGGAAATTTATTGCGATGTCTTGCAGGGGACTCTTCGTCCAAATGGGATCTAATTCTTCCCCAAGCCGAATTCGCGTATAATAGTTCCACTAATAGGTCCACCGAAAAATCGTCATTTGAGAGTGTGTACGGCTTTCCACTTACCCAATTTCTAGACCTAAAACCCACAACCATGCAAGGGAGAAGTAGTGCAGCTGTTGAGGATCTGGTCGAACACCTAACCCATATCCATACCGAAATCCGAGCCAAACTCCAAAGCATGACCCAGAAATACCAAGCCAAAGCCAACCTCCATCGCAGAGAGAGCGAGTTCAGAGTTGGAGAGTTAGTGATGGTCCACCTAAAAAAAGAGAGGTTTTCTTTGAGAGTCCACCAAAAATTGAGTGAACAAAAGATTGGTCCATTCCGAGTCCTCAAGAAGATTGGGCCCAATGCTTACTTACTCGACCTGCCGCCAGACGTCCAGACATCGCCAGTCTTTTATGTATTAGATCTCTTCTTATATCATGGAGATGAACAGACAAGTGCCACCACGCCAGCAGTTCCCGCTGGTGATACGCGCCAACCTCCAGTCGCAACTGACACCGGTCTGATTGAAGATATTGCAGGCATCCGAGATGTAACGACTAGACGTGGTCTTTTCCGACGATATCTAGTCAAATGGAAGGGACGACCTCTTACAGATTGCACCTGGATTGACGAGGATGAACTCCAACAACTCCGCCCCAATATACTTCATAACTTCCACGATGCCATCTTGACGGAGCGAGATTCTTCTCAGCAGGGGGGAGTTGATGCAACATGATTCCACCTTTTAGTCAACATTTTTATTTTAAGTTTTATCTAAGTATGTAAAAGGCTCATTATACAAGGCCTTACCCACTTTTTCTTTTCTGCATGTTTTCGTTTTTTTTATTTTCAGCAAGTTGTTGCTATCTGAGGGGGACTTAGCCTCTATAAAATCACCCCAAATGCTAGGGTTAAGGTTAAGTTGAATGAAATTTATTTTTTTCCCTACCTCTAATTTTCTCTCTCTCTCTCTCGCCTCTTCTCGATTACGCCCCTCCCTCTCCCGTGTTCTCTTCTCTTTCCCGAACCCTAACCACGCCCCCCCCTCCCTGCCGCCTTCTCCACTCCCGCGCCCCTCGCCCGCCATCTCCCACACCCCGACGCCGCCTATCTTCCCCTGCCTCCCCCGCACCTCTCGGCCCCGCCAACCCGTGACCCGCCCCCCCACCGCCTCCTCCCTGCCCCGGCATCCACTCCGCCACGCCGCACCGCCCCTCCCCTCTTCATACCCCCACCGCTCGCCCACCCCAACACCGCCTACAGCCCTCTATCACCGCCCTCGAGCCGTCGCGCCCCTCCGTTCGGTTTCCACCCTTCCCTGTGTGCATCGCCAGCAGCCCCCCTCGTGCTCCCGCCTCTCCTTGCCCGTTCATACCCTGCTGACACGGTATACGACTTCCCCAGTGACCGTTTTGCCCCCTCCCGTGAAGCCAGCACTGTCGCCTGCCGAGTTCGGAGTAACCGTCGACCTGTGCCCCTGTCGAAACCCTCTGGTGCCACTGCAAGCCGTCCAAAGCTTCGAGAATAACGCCGATCAGATCTGAAGTGCGCGACTTTTTCCTTGCCGGTTGTGGTATGAGCGCCATTTCCCTCATTTATTCTACCGAATATTATTACTGTTGTGGATTGTTATTTTGTTAATTGGTTTGGTGAACTATTGAGACTCCGTGTCGCACACATCGCTATTTATTTCCCATCAACGTTAATTGCTCGTGTTGCCCTAAGATTGTGGAGAAACCGGTGCAAAACTCGAGTAATTTACCGTCATTTGTTGCTGAATTCTGCGCATTGCATATCATCTAATTTGTTTTCGTCATCTAGTCCGTTAGTTCAAATTTTAGAATTGTTTATTTAATCCGCTATTTAAGTAGCTTGCATCAAGGATGTCCCATTGATCCGATTCAGATCCACCCCCCTGCAATGCTCGGATCCAGACTTCTGACCCGTCTCACCCTGCACCACCTCTGAGAAAAGAGGGGTTTTCTCAAGGTCACTAACCCGATCGCTCACGCGATCCGAGAGCGCCTCGCCCGATGCAGCAGTTTGACTTGTAACGCATGGCACCCCCATAGCTAAGAAAGGAAAAGCCTTTTTGAAATCGGCCAAAAGATCCCTTGCCTTCTTCCGAAAATGCATCTCCTAAGCACAAGGACATCGGTTGGCCGCCCTCACCACCTTCCACCATCGACGTCCCCACATGTTCAACTTCAACGTGAAACGTCTCTCCTCCGAACCGCACCATCAGCTTGCACGGGAACCCGACAGCCAATCCAACCCCTCGCACCACCAACCATGGTGGTTATCCCCGCAGAAGGCCGGTGGAGACGATCTCGAATACCTGCAGTACCGAAGCGATCGCCGAGCACACTGCCGCAAACTCTCAATCCATCAACGGCACCCCTCGAACGACGAAGGTCCCCTCCTCCAGCGACGGAGCCTCACCCCCACCCCGAAGTAATGGAGTTCGCCAATGCATTCGTCCACCGACCGAGAGAAGGCCATTAACCCCCGAGCTTCATCCGCTGACAGCCCACGTGCACATACCTTCGAATCACCTAGTTGCACAACATCGTTAGTGAATACCACCCCAAGAACCGAGCCTACATCCTCCATGGCCTCTGCCAGGGACCTCGCCTTCCCGCGGCTCACCCCCATCAGAAGCTCACCCCCCCGTCTGACCACTCATACGATTGGCAGGGTCCTCCATTTTGACTGTCGTCGATGCCTCCAACCGCGTATGACCACACCTGAAGCTGCGATGCCCCGCCACACGCAAAACACCTCATAGGATCACTGCACTCTGCAGCGCAATGTCCCCAGCCACCGCACCGACGACAGCGACCTCGAAATCGCAATACCGACATTCGGTCTGCACCATCCCGATGAGCGCCGCTGAGAGAGTGTGCGGGCATCGATGCTCACACCCCACACCGATGACCAATCACCCTTGTCCACCCTCGCTCGTCCGCCCTCACGTTACAGCGAGAATGATCCGGGCCTTGATGATTATGGCAAGGACAAATTTGATGAGGCACTGACTTGGTATTTGGTGCCCTTTTATAAGCTAGGTAACTGTATACGATATATCCCAAGGTTGTGTTTGCCCCGTTGTCTTGGAGACTACCTTTTAGGCTACAAATTTTCCCATGCTTCCTCTTGTGGTGATTAAAGAGCAACAACGATTATTGGAGGCATATGGGGTGTGAAAGGTGCTCTCCTTACCCAAGCATCATCTATCTCAATTTTAGGTTCTAATATAAACTGTGGCACAATCTTCGTTGGTGCATTATCTTCTCTTTCAAGGTCATCGTATTTCTTGTTATCGGTGTATTCGGTCATCATTCCAGGATCAACCTCACAAGTGAGGGTGGCCCCATTACTTGGCTCATCATGCACTAGGTGTGTGTATATTGTGTGTGGATCGGGGCACTTTGTTACCATATGACCTTTTGCAGGTACCTAAGGCAGAGGTGAGGTCCCATGGTAGGTTGAGCATCGAGGATTCCAGATCCAACATAAGTGACTTGGGGTTGGGAGACGGTATCTCCAGGAATGGTGCAAGATCCAAAAGCAACTAATTTGGTGGTTGACGGTGAGTCAATCCTAGTTAGTTTAGTAGAGGTGTTCGATAGGGTTGTGGGAACATTAGAGGTGATTGTGGTTGTTGAGCATGGAGTGGTGTTTTCAACTGAGTCGATCTCAATCTAAGCATCTCTACTAAGGGTAAACTGAAATTCTTCAGTGTACCTTTTGATGGTATGTGTTTCCCGGTGAAGGTGTTGAAGTTCGTTGGACGGGTTAAGATGGAATTCATCTGATAAGATTTTCTCTCGAAGCTTATGCCGCATTTTGATCCAAGAACGAATGTGTTCTTTACCATGGTGGTGGCGCTTATCCTGAAGTTGTGTCCACCAAAGTAATGCATATCCTTTTAACTTCAGGGTGGCAACCTGGACTCTATGTGCACTCGACAGATCCATTCGCACGAAGAAGCGATCCATTTGATCCATCCAGTCTAAGAAGACATCAGGGGCATGTCTTCCTTCAAATTCAGCCATGCCAATCAACCTATCGTGATCCCATTTGGAGATTTGTAATTGATTAAGATGCCGACTCAGTGACATGTGTTCTCTAGGTCGCTTCATCTCTCGTTGCTTGTGGGACTTTCTATTCTTACGGTGACTCCTGATTTGGGGATTTTGGACTTATCCCTAGACTACAGACAAATACAACTTCACTTTGTTGACGATGTCGGAGGTCATGGAAACTAGAATCTCTAGTTTTTGATGATTGCTTAAAAACCTCCAAAATCCTCATCTATATATATGAACATGCGAAACATGAGGTACTATCGTAAATAGCCAGTTCAAGGCATGATTTTGCTGGTGGGTTCGATTATCGATGGGGCTTATGACTTTATGGGATGCATAAACAAAATGCGCATCAAGTCTTTGGGAATGGATGTTGCCAACACACAAGAAGCCAAAAGGAAAGCAAGATGTTCTCGTAGGAAAACTAACAGCAAATGTCAAGATAAATAAATGAAACGTCTGAATAAAGATAATGTTAATTAATGGAAGTCAACCCTTGAATTTGAAAGACAGCAGGCTCTGTCCAGAACTTGAACCCACAACTAATAATAAAATAAAAATAACATAAAGCAGGAGATTACAAGCCCAAGTACAGAATTGTGGGGACTGTCAGAACTTTGCAGAGGAGCTCGACGGGGATAGCGGCAGCTAAGGCGGTGGGTAGGCGGAAGTCCTAAAGCTGGATAACTCACACAGCTAGAGGAGAAGAGAAGGGACAACATTGTTGGGGAAGAAGGGTGGACTTTCAGAGATGTAGAAGGGAAGTGGAGGCGGCAAAGTTGGTAGGACAGATTGCTGGTAAGAATAGGTTGGGGTTGAGATTGGGTTTGCTGAGATTGAGAATAGGAGGGGAGAGTTGGAAAGGAATGAGAGATCGGTGCAGGGAGGGAACGAGCAGAGGGGGTGCTGATGGGAAAGGGAAGAAGGGGCTGGGAAAAAGAGACAAACACTAGAGCTGGGGAGAAATAGAAGAAAGCTGGTGGATAGGGATAGCTAGGAGGTCGTGGGACTGGTGGAGAGAAGATGAGAGGAGCTGGGGAAGAATAGAAGAGAGTTGGGAGGAGGTGAGAAGAAGCTGTAGCTGGGGGAAGAGGGGAAGAGTAGAGGAGGAAGTCGGGGAAGGGGAGGTAAGGGCCCGTATGGGTCTTTCTTGGGTTACTTCTCATCTCCTTTCTTGTTGCATCTCTCCCTCTTTATATAATATGGAAGGCTCCCCTACAAAACAAAAGGGGATAGGCACTTACATGGGGATGCACCATAAATTTAAAACAAAAAAGGGGAAGGTGTTGTTACAAGGTGTTGCATCGTTCCTAGACTCAAAGAAAACGATAAAAACAAAAATCTAATACACATACCTCTCTAAACTTGACACATTACAATGGAACCCTTGTATTTGGGTGTTTATTGTTAAAGTGGCCTTTAACTCATCCTCAGTTACATCAAGGCCTTCCAGTCTGTGAACTTCCTCTCCAACTTCTCCATGATAGGGAGCACATCCAACACCTTCAGCCACCCATTGGTCAAGGGGCAAGCCGAATAGCGAATCAGGAAGAACCCACATATCGTGCCCACCTCATTACTACATGTCATTGCATCCTCCTCGGAGAGACCAAAAGAAGGCATAGTGGACTTCTTTCTATCAAGCTTAGGTCCAGATACTTCTCCAAAAGCCTCCACAACTGTTGCCATTCACATAGCTTTATCCCTCCCCCATTCAACAAAAAGGATCGTGTCATCCGCATACTGAAGTTAAGGAATGGAGATATCCCCAAGAGCATGTTTGTCCTGACCCCATGCTAGATCACTTGAATTACTATGCATGCTAGAACATCTGCATCCAAGATAAAGAGCATAGGAACCAGGGGCAACTCTGTCGAATCCCATGCTGAGGCTAGAAAAACACCCCTTCAAGTCGCCCATTCACAAGTACCGAGTAGGATGTTGTGGTAACACATCTTCTCGTATACAAAATCCAGGTATCTAGAAACCCGTGTCTTGCCAAAATAGACCACAAAAAGTGTCGGTCTACCGTGTCATGTCTTGGAGAAAGCCTATCTTCTAAAGAAGTCCAGTAGAACCTCATCTCTTCTAGCATGTCGAACCTTAACTCTTCCAAGCTGCGATGATCTTTGTAGCCATTTCTAAGCTATCACCAATATGTCTCCCAGGAATAAAAGCAAATTGAAATGGTGAAATAATATCATTTAGTTTTTTTTTTTGAAAAACGTATGGGTTGCCTCCCAGAATGGGATCCACCTCAATTAATATTATTAAAATAAAAGGTTGGGATATATTCTGTTACATGGTCCAGGTTCCACACAGTGCCCTGCGATGCTCAATTACATTTTCAGAGTAAAAACCACCCCCTCTAAACATAACTGCATTCCACGCACACCATATCGCCCAAAGCACCGCGAAAGGACGCGTACAATCCTCGTGGTTGTTGCTGCAGATCGCTCTGATACCCTTCCAGAAATCCACACGGTCCTAACAATCGACCCACGCGATGCCAGCTCTGCCCCACAAATCAGACGAGAACGAACACGAGAAGAACAGGTGATCTACATCCTCTTTTCCAACCACACATCTGTTGCAGATAGTATCCTCCACCCCCGACATCCGCCCCCAGCGCACCTTTGTGAGAGTCCTCCCAAGCCTGAACAGCTACATGAAAATCTTAAAACGATTAGGCACTCTGCTCCTCCAAATCAGCTTTAAATCCATCCCGACCTCCTCTGCGACCATCTCCTCCCCTTCCTTGGCGAAGAACTTGTACGCATTCTTAATTGAGAATTTCCTGTCACCCCAAATATTGTGATCTCTACCCTCCTCGGGGACCTACCCTTGCGTCAGCGACTCCTGCATCTCCAAAAACTCCTCACACCTCTAGTCTGAAAGCTCAGCTAGAAAAATCGGTGAGAAAACTCTTCCACCCCATACCTCCTGCACTACCACCCTCCTGTCCGCCGCCATCTGCATCAATCTAGGAAAACACTCCCTTAGGATCCCCTCCCTAGACCAGTCATCTTCCCAGAATCTGAAACTCTTCATTCTCCAAAACGGGCCTCATGTTCGAAACCAACTCAGGTACCATTTGTATGATACCTCTCCATAAAGAGGACAGGAGACGCCCTACCTCCACTTCCAGCGACATCGACACTGCATAAATCCTTCTGACTAGCATGCACACCATATCCTCCGACTTTCCCCAAATACGCATCACCCACTTTGCCATGAAGGCCTTATTCACTTTCCCCACCCTCCTGATCCGCAACCCCCCCTTCATTTTCTGCCTTGTTAGGGTATTCCAATCACCCAGATGCATACCTCCCCTAGATTGCATGTCGTCTGACCAGAAGAACCTTCTCATCAAGCCCTCCATCTTCTTGCAAACCCCAACTGGCAAGGCCCTAGTAGAGCAGAAGAAAATCGGTATCGTCGAGAGGACATGCTTCGTGAGGACTAATTTCCTCCTTTTCTTGCCTTCCACCCTGCCAGTTTATCCTCCATTCTCGCCACCGGGGGTCTCAAGTCCCAAACCCTGGGGCGACCGGCCACCAGAGGCAAACCAAGGTAGGTGATTGGCAAGGCATCCACTGCATTAGCCAATAGCCTTGCTGTCCTTCCCACCTCCGGAACCAAAAGCCCGAAAGGCACCACATATTTAGCCATGTTAATTTGAAGACCGGAAATGTCACCGAAGACTTCCATGACGAAGGAGGCTCTGCGAAGGCCCTCCTCATCCTCCTCCAAAAACAGGACCGTGTCGTATGCATACTGCAAAGCGGAACAGAAATATCGTCGCAATTGTAACCCATCCACCACCCCTCCGTCGTCGCCAACCTAACCATCAACGCAAGCGCATCCGCCACAATGACAAACAATAGAGGCACCAGCGGACAACCCTGCATGATGCCCCTTTGGGGCTGGAAGAAACCCCCCTCCAGACGACCATTGACGAGTACTGCGAGAGATGCCGTCGTAACACACCGCTTGATCCATGCCACCCACATCTCCGGGAAGCCCCTCTCCTCAACAAAGACGCCCGAGGATATCTCCAATCCACGCAATCAGAAGCCTTCGAGAAATCTACCTTCCATAGCACTCCATTGGTCCTAGAATTCTTCCAATCCGTCACGATCTCCGAAGCCATAACCAGTCCATCTGCCATAACCCTCCCTGAGACGAACGCCGACTGCTCAGGGGAAACATCTGATCCATCACCCGCGACAACCGAACTACCAGAATCTTTGAGATCAAGAGATAGATTGTGTTAGACAAAGCGATGGGCTTGAGGTCCTCCACTTTGGCCGGTTTACTTTTCTTCGGCAGCAGAAAAATGAGCGCCTTGTTCAGCGTCTCAAACCCATGGTTCCCCACCCGAAACTCTGCCAGCACCTCCATGATGCCAGTCTTGAGAATCTCCTAGAACTCCCTGTAGAAACAAACAGAGAAGCCATCAGGGCCAGGGGCCCCGTCCACGTTCAACTTATGCAACGCCTTCCGCGCCTCCTCCTTCGTGAACTCTCGCAGCAAGTCCTCCACCTTATCCTTGGGAATCATAGCCACCCCTTTCCCCTGCCAACCCCAACCTTCTCGAGACCTGCGTCGTCCGAACGCCTAGAAGTGGAGCGCAAGGCTGCCCCCACCTTCGCCCCGTCAACCTCAATCGAGTGAATATGATTCCTTCGCCTCCTCGTACTGACCACCGCATGAAAGAAATGGGTATTAGCATCCCCCTCCTTCACCTGTCGATGCCTCGAAAGGTGCCTCCAGGCAACTTCTTCTTTCATGTCCTCCCTGAAGATCTCGGCAAGACATTCCCTTCTCATCACCATCTCCTCCTCCAATAGCTCCCACTAGTCCTCCAACCCGTCCAATCGAGCCACCTCATCCTGCGACTGGTGCCTCTTCTCTCGGCGATTGGCTCAAACCTCCCAGTTGAACCCAATTAAGAATCTCCTGAGCGCGCCCAGCTTGTTAGCAAACCTACCCATCGCAGACCCCCCCGGAGTGAGACCCCTCCAAAAATCATCCACCGCCTCCTGAAAACCGTCCTCCATCAACCATGCCTTCTCAAAATGGAAGAAATAACGTTGTTGGGTCCCCTCCCCAGACACCCACAAAAGCGGCGTATGATCCGAGTGCGCCCTCGGCAAAGCCCCTGGCCTTAGCCAGGGGGAATAACACTAAGGCCTCTGTAGAAAGCAGAAATATGTCAATGCAGGATCTAGCCCTGGAATTACGCCATGTGTACACATCCCGCCGCATCAAATATCTGTAGCCCACAATCCTCCACCAGCCCCCTCAACTCGTCGGACCCAACATCCCTTCCTCCCCTGCCTCCTGGACGGCCCTCAGGAAGCAGAGTAACATTGAAAACCCCAGCAATAACCCACGGTGCATCCGAAAACTTCTCCCTTACCAAGCCAAGATTTGCAGTCTAGGAGCCTCCACCTCCGGAAGGCTGGTACACATTCGTGACCAAGAAACATACCCCATCTTAAGCACGCCTCAAGAAAACCGAAACCGAGCACTGACCACGGAGTTCCACTCCCTCCATTGCCAATCAGTCCCCATTCCAACCTGTTAGCACCCCCCCCCCCATCTGCACCAATAGCTCTGAAAGAATCCAAACGCCTTCCCCCAGCTTCCTTCCACGCCCCCTCCATCTCGCTCGAAAGCTTGGGCTCCTGCATTAACGCAATGTCCACACCATGATCTCTCACCAGTCTCCCTACCGCCATTCTCTTCTCCGCATACCACAATCCCCTCACATTCCATAACATGAACTTCATTTAGGAATAAACAAAACACCCTTCGGAGGCACTACACTAATGCACCTCAGCACATCCCTCTCCAAGACCCTCACATGGTCCCCCTCCCATGACGGGCCCGCAACTTCCAGCCCTGCAGCCCCTTCCGCCTCCGCCTTCACTCCTTCCCCTTGATGTGACCCCGGAGCTCCCACCTCTTCCGCCCCCTTTCCAAAGATATTCCCCACCCCTGAACTCCATTCACCACCTGGGGCCACCACTACCAGTGTCGATGCGGTACCGGTGGTGGTGTCCATGTTCAATTTGTTTGCAAGGACCTTTGCAATAATAAGATAAATGGTATTGGAGAAAACAATAAAGCAGAAGTCCATAACATGTTCAGATACCTCCTTCTTGGTAGTAAAAACAAAAAGGCCTTGTTGATCCTGTAATACGACATTGCCTTCTGCAAACTCCATCATAACCTCCAAAATATCCTTCCGAATTACATCCCAAAACTCCTGGTAGAAAAAAATTGAAAAACCATCAAGCCCAAGTGCTCCATCCGCATTGAGACACCGAACTGCCTCCTTCACCTCTTTAAGGTTGACGTCTCTAGTCAAAGTTACTACTTGGTGATCCGAAATAGAAGCGGCTCCATGCCTCGTCCATCTCCAAGGTCTACAAGACTCTCTACACGAGAAGCAATGAAAATGGGTTGCAAATGCCTGACCCGACTCCCATTCGTCTTCCACCTGGCGATCGTTCAACACCAGAGCATGTATCAAATTGTGATGCAGCCTGTTGCTCACCACTCTGTGAAAGAATTTTATGTTCACATCTTCTTCCTTTATCAATTTCTGCAATGGAACGCTGCCTCCACTCTGTCTCAACTTCTTGCCCTCCTCCAAGATGATCTTCTGGAAAGCAACCCTCTCCTCCAACTCCTCAACAGCTAGGTCTCTGTCATCCTCAACTTTATCCAATCTGGAGACTTCAGCTTTTGTGTGTCCGTGGATCCCCCTCTTATACTTACAAAGCTACAATAAAGGAAGATCAACTTTTTTACAAGTCGTGATGCAACCGACCCCGAGTACTCAACAAATGACCAGGGCTCAGTCACCAAGTCCATGAATTGCTCTTCCAGCAGTCATAACATCTCAAATCTAAAAAAGGACTGAGGCATAGTGGACTCCATGAGTCCCACACTAGAGGTGTGAGATCCAATCTAGATCGAGGTTGGGAGAAAGCTGAAGACTACGGGAAAATCTCAAGTAACTCATCAACTGCTAGAAAATGATCAATCATTGGTTGTGAACCATTGTTGCGACAGGGAAAGATGGTGGTAAAAAGAGAGAGGAATCTATGTTGAGATATTTAGTAGGCTTAAGAGGATATTGAATATTCCTTCTTTAGTTTCGAATGGTGATTATATGTACTTGGTGTGGTTATTGTTGGGTATCCAAGTCCGAGAAGTCAAGGAAGCGGACAAAAGATGATCGGACACCCCATTCCCCGCTACTTGTTCCGACGAGGGAGATGGGACGCCTGAGCATCTTTTGACCGCTTCTCTTGACTTTTCGGATCTGGATACCCAACAATAACCACAACAAGTACATGTAATCACCATTCAGAACATAAAGAAGGAATATGTATCGAAGACGTCTACCACCTCCAGTTGCAAATCATCAATTAGTCCAGCAAAGTCCCTGGAACCAGGATCATGCCCCCTTTGAAGTTGTGAGTGGTCTAAGGAGTGTAAAGCCACATTAAAGTCACCCCTGACAAACCAAGCCTTGTCGAGGAATCTCAAGCTTCTTCATATAAAGTTAATGTGGGATAGAGTTGACTATGGGAACAACCAAGCAAAAAAAGAGGTCCACCAGAGAGGAAAAAGCAAAAAGACAAATGAAATACAAACCAATCAGTGAGATATTGTAACCTCGACAGAAAATTCTCTTAGCTCTTTTGATTTCTTTTAAGATATCCGATTTAAACCCTTTTTGATGAGTTAGTGGTTGAGCATGTATGTTACCAATCAAAAGATTAGGGCCCAAATCTTTTCAAGTACCATTGTCCAGAAAAACTCTTATTAGGGAAGTGAAATCCAATAAGATGGTGATCCGATAAATTCTATCACGTGACACGCAGGCACAAAACACTTGAAGAGACGTAAAGACAAAGGTATGTCTCCTAATCAACAACATTCACCTACCGATTTCACCACTTCCACAGCTAACAAAGTCCTCACCTTACCCCATGTGATCAAGTACATAGCATCAATCCCCCATATAGTTAAAGCAGATGACAAATCCCATTTCTTATTGTCATTAAGAATTATAAGCTACTCTGATTTTTATACAAAAAATAATGCATAATAATACAAAAAATAATGCATAATAAAGAACAATGATCAAGATCACAACATAAATGCATGCCTTCTTGAACAAAAAAATATAAATATTGCTGAATATAACTACATGAATCCATAAAAATCAAGATCGTGTGCATTTGTTTTTTTGTTTTTTTTTGAACAAAAGGTGCATTATGCCCAGATAGCAGAACATTATATCAACTAGACCTCACCTGTCATCACTACCAACAATACCCTTGCATTCGACAGGTGCAGCTAACTTGACAGCATTTCCAGAACCATCAAGTACCGTATGTTCTTTCATGTGTAAACGCTTTGCAGCCTCCAATATCTTGACGCCCAAGAACATCACTTTTTAAAAACAAAAGAATATATGATATAAAAATTATAGCTTGAAGTTATGGACAGTAAAATATAAAAATTAATATGAAATAATAGTGAGAGTAGCAAAAATAATAACTCAAAAATAAAAGGTTCCAATATCTATGTTAGTAATATAAAAAGTTCGTTCTTATTTTATCATTGTAATTCCCAATAGGTGCACTTATGTATTTTTCCCTTTCGAGCTCTCTAGGGTTTTGTCCTATATAAGGAACCCTAGACCTCTAGAAGAAAGCACGCCCTTTTCATTCTTTTATCGCTCTCTCAACATGGTATCGGAGCAGCGGTCCTAGACCGGTGTTCTGACCTAATTCCCTCCCCACCAGCCAGCCCCGCGCCTCCCAACAGACTTGTGCCTCCCCACCATGCCGTCTGGTGCGGCCTTGCGCAGCCACACTGCTCGCCTCTCCCTCTCCATCTCGATCGTGCGTGAGGCCTCCTCCCCGGGTGCTTCTCCCGCGCGTGAGGTCTCCTCCCCGCACGTGAGGCCTAGCGGGTTGTGTCCCTCCCTCCGTTGTTCCAGTCTGTGCAAGCCTCGCCGCCCTAGCAGCCTTCCACCTGCCGCAGACCCTACCAGCCTAGCAGCCTCCCATTTGTGCGCAGCCCTAGCAGCTTTCTGTCGCTCCTGCGCACCGCTTCAGCGGCATCCTCGCTCCAGCAGCACCCCCGCTCCCCGACGTTCCTGCGCAAGCCCCAGCGGCTTTATGTCGCTCCTGCGCGCCGCTCCAGCGACATCCCCGCTCCGCGACACTCCAGCAGACTCCCCTAGCGGCCTCATGTGGCTACTGCTTCATTCTCGATGTGTGTGCGATGTTCTTGCTGCATACTGCACCCTGCTCCTGCTCCAGAGGCCTCCTGGCCCTCCTGCTTCGATTCTAGAGGTCATATCACCGGATCTACACTGCCCCAGCAGCCTTCTATCGCACGGTCTCACTAATTGACTCCAACCATGTCGCACCGTATCAGTCGTGCGCTCTTTCTACTAATGTCAGTCTATTGAATCGATGTCTTGCTAGGTCTACATGATACGTGAGACTACAAGGACTATCTAGGTCACTTTTTATTGACCTTTGCGACCACCATGGCATCTGCAGAACCCAAGCCCATGTACCCTACTCCTTCTATGATGGTACAGGGCACTTCTATCAAACCCAAGGGCTTTGAGAACTATGTTTTATGGTCTAGATCCTTCAAAGTGTCTATTGGTGGTCAGCAAAAGAACTATGTTCTTACTAATGATCTGCCCAAGGAGACGGAAAAAGACTATGATACCTGGAACGTTAACAACTGCCAGGTGATTTCTTGATTGACCAACAGTGTCGACCCGAATATAGCCTCCAACTTTCTTTACAAGGAAACTGCAAAGGCAATGTGGAAGAGAATTGAGAATACCTACTCCCAAAAGACAACCAAGTCCAGGCTCTCAGACATCTACACAAGGATCTGGTCAGCAAATCAGGACGATACATCTCTAGTCGAGTACTACAGACTCCTCACAGACCTCTTTGAGGAGACTCCTTATTTTTCAGCATGCTTGTTGTGATAAACAGATTGGCGAACGAGCAGAATGGCAAGTATATCGCTTCTTATAAGGACTCCATCCGCGATACAAGTCTGTAAAAGACCAGTTTCTGACTGCTGCTGCACTACCCACTCTTGAGACCATATATGGTCGACGGCAGGAACTTGATTCTCCCTCTCCTCAGTTATCTACAAGGACTATTGTACATATTGCTAGAGGACGACCCAACTACCAGGGAGGACGCGGTCGTGACTTTGGTCGTGGTCGTGGTCGTGGTCGGGAGGCTGGACGGGAACGTGACTTCAGATGTAGACGCAGACGGGATCATGCCACCGCTCGTTATTTGGCATGCACTCACTGCGGACGCTGGAATCATCCCTCTGGACGATGTTGGGCAAAGTTTGGCATGCTTACTAATGCCAACAGTGCCTATGAGACTACCTCATACGAAGGTTCATGTGATATTGAAGAAACCTTGCCAGATCAGTCGTCTGGTGATAGCCAGACATCCTTCACAGCATCTGAGTACGCTCGTCTACGTCAGTTGTTACAGAATTCTGCGATGACACTAGTACCTCTGCTTCAACTGTGAATCTAGCCACTACTTCAGGTACACTTGCCAATGTTGCCTCTGCATCCAGTCCGACATGGATCATTGATTCTGGTGCCTCTACTCATATGACGGGAGAAGGTAGTCTTCTCACCTATGCACACCCTTCCTCTGTTGTGAGGACTATTCGGACTGCTAATGGAGGACATTCCCCTATAGAGTTTTCCTCCAATCTCCATTAGGAGAAGGGTGGCCCTCCCCCCTTTTTAGGGGATGAGGTTAGTCTCCTCGTTATCTCAAGACTAGTCAAAGTGATTTAATTTTGAAACTAATTGTGTTGATTTATCAACAACAACAACAACAAAGCCTTTTCCCACAATTAAGTAGGGTCGGCTACATGGATTCTTCGCCTCCATTCAGATCTATCTTGGGTCAATCTTGGGCTTACATCCAAAAAACTAAGATCCCTTCTCATAGTCTCTTTCCAACATTTCTAGAGATGTCATCGCCCTCTCTTGGCCAGCTCAACATCCCAACACTCGCATCTCCTAACTGGTGCATCCGTTGATCTTCTTTGCAAATGACCAAACCTTCTTAAGCGGTTTTCTCGCATCTTATCCTCGATCGGAGCTACACCAATTTTCTTTCTGGTTGCATCATTCCGAATACGATCTTTACGTGTGTGTCCACATATCCACCTTAGCATCTTAGCCATTCTTTGCACGTGTCTATGGTTCACAGACCAACATTCATATCCATAGAGCATAGCAGGTCTCACAGCTGCTTTGTAAAACTTTCCTTTAATTTTTAAAGGAATTTTCTTATCACAGAGAACAGCAGAAGCTCCTCTCCACTTTAGCCAACCTGCATTTATTCTATTAATTACATCTCCATCAATTTCCCCATCCTGTTGCAAAATAGATCCCAGAAATCTAAAAGAATCTCTCTTTCGAATGCTATTGTCACCAATCTTCACTTCAATTCCTTCACCATTGCTTCCATCAAAGGTGCACTCTATGTATTCCGTCTTAGCTCTACTTATACGAAATCCTTTAGTCTCCGATGCATGTCTCCAGACCTCAAGCTTCTCATTTACTCCATCTCTAGTCTCGTCAATCAACACAATAACATCAGCAAATAACATACAGCAAGGTAACACATCCTGAATGTGACTTGTCAACTCGTCCATAATCAAAGTAAAAAGAAATGGACTCAAAGCTGAAACTTGATGTAAACCAATGTTGATGTCAAAATAGTCAGTCTTCCCAGGCGGGGTCCTTACACAACATAAAGCCCTATCATGCATGTCCTTTATGAGGTAATTGTGTTGATTTATCAATATAAATTAATTTAAATTAAATCATTTGTTGTTATATTTTACAACAACATAATGATCATTGAAAGAAACACAAATCAATCTCACACATTGATTATGTGATGTCCGTGGATTGGAATCCCTGGACTCCCAAAACCCTATATAAGAAGAGGCACCCCTTGCTCTTCGAGTTACACAATTACGACGTCTCTCTCTCTCTCTCTCATTCTCACGTCACCCCTTCTCCCTCTCTAAGAGTGGTCGTCCACTCTTCTCATAGAGAGAAGGTTGCCTTCGTCGTTGCTCCGCTATTGTGCCGCCACTTAGACGACTCTTGGATCTCCGTCTTCTCTGGTGCATCTCGCTCGTGAAGAAGGCATTCGATCTCGTGAGACGAGATCAGGAGATCCATTGCTTGGATCATCGACTTGGATTGCGAGAAGCATGCGACTCATCCCCGTGCTTGCAAGTGTCTCCTCCGACGGATCGGACTTGAGACAAGAGGTCTCTTCTCTTAGAGGCTCGATCGCAACCACGCTACAAGAGGTATTCATATATCTATTATATGGTTAGATGAAACCTTCCAAGAAGTGTTCTTGGATCATGGGGTTTCATCATTTAAAAATTTTTAAATTCCGTTGCACCGAACAACTAGTACGACTAGTCGCTCTTGATCGTATATGATACGATCATCATCCTTCAAGTGGTATTAGAGACAGGTTGGAGGTTTTGGATACGATCCATGAACCTATGAAGACTTAGGCTCATTAGGGATTGTGAAAATCTTATCGCTTTTCAATTTTCCCAGCCCTATTTTTTATTATTTTCGGTCATGTTTAAAATGTTTAAACACGAAAATAATGTTCCCCGTTAATTAAGGAAACCGTGGGATTTGAGTTTGCATGATTTGGATTCCAATAACTCTAGTTATGATCGTTTGAATGAACATATATCCACGGTTTCGGGGATGGCAAATAATGACGTAATTAAGGAGTTAGTTACTATTTTAAAATGCCTAGAAATGTGTGTTAATCACTTGGGTTCTGTTTTCAATTAAAATAGGAAACTTCGAAAACTGATTTTGCATGATTTGGATTTAAAATGAATGAGATATGCTAATTTTAGTGAGGGACACTGTTGGAAATTGCAATCCCAATCAAGAACCTTAAAATTGTCATTTAATAAATTAGTGAAATTAATGGTTAATTTCCTGGAATAATTATGGATAAATATTTGAGAAATATTTGATGACAATTATTCTCTTAAATGGCATTGCATTAACCAATAATTGATTAGATATGATCTAGATCACAAATTGGTTGCATCGTACACTTTCCAACAAACATGTTGCTTGAATAGGTTTGGGAATTTGTTTAGCAAATTTCCTTATAATCAAAATGATTTTGATTATTATTATATGGTATAACTTCGGTTGAAAACCAATTATCATCTCAAATACAAAGTGACCTATTTGGCATTATATTTTCTCGAGGCGGATATGGTGTCTAGTCGGGGAGCATTGGGGTAGCAGGTTGCACCGTGTGCGGTCTGTCTCACTCATGTCGGTACGGGTCATGACATCGGGTAGGGAAAGGATAATGCTTGAGAAATCATGATATATTTTTTTTGAGGCTAAATCATGATGTATTTTTCTAATTATTAAAATTCGAAATAATACGTATTTTTGAGATAATACCATCCTTTAAAGTAACAATCAAGTTTGTTGATTGAATTAGATTAATAATTGATTTAATATTATTACATTAATTATTTAAAACACTATAATATGAATAGATGTGTATTTCCCTTGGAAGAATTAATTATATGAATATGATTCATGATAATTAATTAAAATTTGAATATGAGGTGGAGGATCACATAAGTGACATCCATGATCTCGGGTCATGGACGAAGGGTTCCCTCGCTAGAGATTGTATGTAGGAGACGCATGTCCATAGTGATAGCCAATGCATACAAGCGTATATGGATCGTGCTCTTTGCTTCTCGAAAGAGTAAGGCCGTATGCGTAGTGACCCCAATATCGGGCCATCATATTATTGGGGTGATATTGGATTGCGCATAACGAGTTCTAATCGTGTTGACAGTTGGCAATACCACCTTAAAGGTGGTGGGCCCGGGTGTTAAAGACCGAATTGGGAAATGCAAGTTGGACTTGCAAGGCGGAATGTGTTCCCGCTTCTCTTTATCGGAGTTACAGGTTCTCATAATAATGGAATGTGACAAAGGTAAAGAGGAGATCCCAGTTCTTGCTAGAGATATGGTGGTAAGTATATCTTTTGCTTTGAAAGTGATTAAGGGAATGAACTTTCAAAGTTGAAAAGGCAAGACTATTTTAATTAAAAATTCATTAATCAAAAAAAAATAAATTGGATATATAATTATTTATATGTTCTAATATAGTGCATTCTTAATTTCAGAAAATGAAGTCTATGAACACATTTAGCAAGCTCCGGAGATCAATCAGTTGACCGGACCAAATTATTTGGATCTCGTCCTATCCGTTGAGCGCATCTCTTATGTGATGTCAAAGGACAAGTACACAACCCCAAAGACTCTGGAAGAAATCAATTTTAATGACAAATATGATGAAGATCATAATCTGGCAAGATGTTATATTCTGGGTTCATTGTCCAATGTGCTTAAGAAGCAGGATGTGGAAATGAACACTTGCCAAGAGATCATGCCGAATCTGAAAGAAATGTTCGATGATGTGAACCGCACAAAGTGTTATAATATAATAAAAGAACTTATTCGTTGTAAGCATGGAAGGTCGTATCCCGATATATCGGCGATATATCGCCGATATATCGATATCGACATGGGACCGATATCGAAATCGATATATCGATATATCCGATTTCAGGCATTTTCTTCAGAAAGATTCCTAGATATAGCGATATATCGGCGATATATCGGCGATATATCACCGATATATCGATATCGACACGATATCGAAACGATATCGATATCGATATGTCCTTCCATGGTTGTAAGATGCAGGAGGGGACTTCTGTCAGAGAACATGTAGTCAAAATGTTTGGGTACCTCTCTGAGTTGGAAACCCTGGGAGCTGACATGGACGTAGATATCCAAGCTGATTTCATTCTGTTGTCGTTCCCTAAGTCTTTCAACAACTTTGTGGTTATGTACCACATGAACAAAGTTGATTTTAGTAACGTTTGACTATTGGTTGCATTAAAGTCTGCTGAAGACGTAATGAAGAAGGATGGCCCCTCGGATAGTGCAATGGTTGCACAGGTCAAAGGAAAACGCGGTCGGAAGCATGGTTCTCGGAAGTGGCCAACAAGAGGAAGAAGAGTCAAGGAGTTGGCTCATTTATCAATGCATCCACTCTGATAGCATCGAAGAAAAACGATGTCTGTCATTACTGCAAGAAGCCGGGGCACTAGAAGCGTAATTGTCCGGATTACCTGAAGTCGGTCGACAAAGGTAAAGCCCCAGCAGGTATGAAATCTACTTTCATCATTGAAACTAATTTTCTCGTTCGACGAGAAGGAAGTTGGGTTATAGATTCTGGTGCTTCTGTTCATGTATGCAATTCGTTGCATTTGTTTCAGGAAACTAAGAGTCTTGATGAAGTGGAGATAGTCATCCAGATGCGATCTGGTGCAAATGTTACAGCAGTCGCCGTCGAGACCTATCGACTATCGTAATCTAGTGGAAGAGTCCTATTACTTAGAGAGTGTCTTTATGTACATGAAGTCAGAAGGAATTTAGTATCTGTATCTAAGCTTGTTAGAAGCGGATATTCATTCTTTTTCTGTAATAAACTAGATCGTTATGATAAGCATATTGCGGATGGTGTTTTGACTTCTGGTGGACTCTATGAATTGTGCATTGATGAACATGCCATGAATGTTACTGCCACTAATAAAAACCCTAAAAGATCCAAGGAGGATGAAAATCATTCAAATATAATTTGGCATCAAAGTCTTGGTCATTTATCTGTTGATAGGATCAGTAGATTGATAGAGGATGGACCCTTAGATTTTCTATAGGCTCAGTCTTTGCCTACCTGCGAACATTGTATTCGAGGTAAAATGACTAGGAGGCCTTTTCGTAACAGAGTTACAAGATGCAAACGTATTCTTGACCTAATGCATACTGATGTATGCGGTCCCTTCA
The DNA here is from genome assembly GCA_037367405.1 of Ottelia alismoides. NCBI lineage: Eukaryota > Viridiplantae > Streptophyta > Magnoliopsida > Alismatales > Hydrocharitaceae > Ottelia > Ottelia alismoides. The sequence goes on along the minus strand of JAZKJV010003927.1, from coordinate 1,445,728 downwards.
GTACCGTGACCCGAAATGGATATCAATATTACTTGACATTTATTGATGACCATTCGTGATACGGGTTTATCTTCCTACTACGTCACAAAATCCGAAACATTTTAAAAGTTCAAAGAATTCAAGGCTTTGGTTGAGAACCAAACCCATAGGAAGATTAAACGGATTCGATCTGACTGAGGTGGCGAGTACCTCTCAGATGAATTCAAGGAATACATTGAAGAGAATTGATTTGTATCCAATCCCACTCCTCATGGAACCCTCCAACTTAATGGTATTGCTGAAAGACGCAACAGGACCATCATGGATATGGTCTGTTCAATGATGAGCAAAGCACATTTACCATTTAGTTTCTGGGGATATGCGGTAGAGACTGCAATATATATCCTAAACAAGATTCCTAGCAAATCTATACCTAAGACTCCTCGTGAACTCTGGTATGGAACCAAACCAAGTGTTAGTCACTTGAGGGTTTTGGTTGTGTGGTCCATGTGAAGAACATGGATGCAAATAAACTAGAATCTCGCACTCGAAAGTGCTACTTCATTGGGTATGTTAAAGATGTTATTGGATATCAACTTTATGACCCTGAGAACCAGAAGGTTTTCGTCTCTAGAGATGTGAGATTTATGGAGGATGACTTCCTTAAAGTTCAAGACAAAAATGAAGTAGAGGAACTCGTTGAGTCCACTGAGGATATGAGCTTCTTGAACTAGAAACTGAAGAGATAAATAAAGATGAAACATACATACATCTTCGAACGAGTTCAAGGGTGGTTACACCACCTTAAAGGTATAGGTTTCATGTGTCAGGTGAGACTGACAACGATCCTACTTCATTTGATAAAGCACTCACGGATCATGACATGGATAGATGGATGCTAGTCATGAAGTCAGAGATTGACTTCATGCCTAAAAATGGTGTATGGACCCTAGAGGATCCACCTGAAGGGTTAGAACCCATTGGATGTAAATGGATCTTCAAGAGAAAGAGGGGATCTGATGGGATTAAGTCCATCAGGACACTGCTAGCTATAGATGCATTGCTTGACTACGACATCTAACAGATGGATGTCAAGACAACTTTCCTCAATGGATACCTCGAGGAGGATATCTATATGGAGCAGCCCTAGAGCTTCATAACCGAGGAAGGTAAAGTATGCAAGCTGAAGAAATCCATCTATGGCCTCAAACAAGCTTCTCGTAGCTGGAACATCAGTCTGGATGAAACCATAAAGAGCTATGATTTTGTGCAGAATCTTGATGAACCTTGTGTGTACAAGAAGCTTAGTGGGAACGCCATTGTGTTCATCGTGCTTTACGTAGATGACATCCTTATCATTGAAATGATACAGGGATGATGACCAGTGTTAAGATTTGGCTATCTCATACTTTCGAGATGAAAGATCTTGGAGAAGCCTCTTACATCTTAGGCCTGAAGCTGTTAAGAAACCGAGAAAAAATGATATTGGGATTATCACAACATGGGTACATTAAGAAGATTCTTTAACGTTTCTGTATGGATAGTTCCAATAAAGGCTTCCTCCCCTTAAGACATGGGATCCACCTATCTAAAAGGATGGTTCTTCATGACGTAAATGGATCTTCAAGAGAAAGAGGGGACCTGATGGAATTAAGTCCATCAGGACACTGCTAGCTATAGATGCATTTCTTGACTACGACATCTAGCAGATGGATGTCAAGACAACTTTCCTCAATGGATACCTCGAAGAGGATATCTATATGGAGCAGCCCTAGAGCTTCATAACCGAGGAAGGTAAAGTATGCAAGCTGAAGAAATCCATCTATGGCCTCAAACAAGCTTCTCGTAGCTGGAACATCAGATTTGATGAAACCATAAAGAGCTATGATTTTGTGCAGAATCTTGATGAATCTTGTGTATACAAGAAGCTTAGTGGGAGCGCCATTGTGTTCATCGTGCTTTACGTAGATGACATCCTTATCATTGAAATGATACAGGGATGATGATCAGTGTTAAGATTTGGCTATCTCATACTTTCGAGATGAAAGATCTTGGAGAAGCCTCTTACACCTTAGGCCTGAAGCTGTTAAGAAACCGAGAAAAAATGATATTGGGATTATCACAACATGGGTACATTAAGAAGATTCTTTAACGTTTCTGTATGGATAGTTCCAATAAAGGCTTCCTCCCCTTAAGACATGGTATCCACCTGTCTAAAAGGATGGCTCCTCAAAGTCTTGAAGAAAAGAAAGCCATGGTTGGATGCCACTATGCATCAGCTGTAGGAAGCTTATGTACGCCATGATGTGTACTAGTTCAGATATCTACCATGCAGTGGGAGTGGTAAATCGTTACCAGTCCTGCTATGGAGAACAACACTGGAATGCAGTGAAGAACATTTTGAAGTATTTAAGACGGACGCAAGATTACATCTTGGTCTATGGAGATGATGATCTCCAAGTCTTGCGATACACAGATTCAGACTTCTAGTCGGATTTTGATGATCGAAAGTCGACATCAGGGCATGTCTTCCTGTTGAACAGTGGTGTTGTGAGCTGGAGAAGCAAGAAGCAAGGCATTACAGTAGATTCAACAACAGAAGCGAAATACATTGCCGCATTGTATGCTACAAAGGAGGCGGTGTGGTTGCGCAAGTTCATCCTGGAACTTGGTGTAGTTTCCTCTGATACTCTCATCTCGTTACTCTGCGATAATACGGGAGCCATTGCCCAGGCGAAGGAACCCAGATGGCATCAAAAGAGCAAGCACGTGGAAATGAAATACCACATCATTTGGGAGATTCAAAAGCGTGGTGACATCATCATCGCTAAGGTGGCATCTACCGACAACGTTGCTGATCCTCTTACCAAACATCTGACACAGAAGGTTTTCGACCAGCATGTAATCAATATGGATTTAAGGATTGTACATGAATGGTTCTGAGGGCTAGTGGGAGATTGTTAGCCATGTGAGCCTGAGGCGAACCATTCCAACAATAAATGTTATTGTAATGTTTGATTTATCAATAAAAGTTATTGATTCATTTTCACTCCCATTCTGAGATTAAATGAATGAATGCATTATAAGGTCCCTCTGTGCAATTAGGATTACGTATCATGGTTAAGTCAGTAATAGAATCATAGAGGTTGGTGTTTGGATAAATATCTAAGGAGTTAGATTGAGGACTCATCAAGCGCTGTCAAATGATTGTTAAGAGATGATCTCCAGCCTGAGTAGGAGATGGCAATCCTTTCTCATTTATGTTGATATCTGACCGGCCTCTTGATGTAGGTCCTCTGCATGGGAATAGAGATTCGGAGGTGTCAGATTAGTTAGGTCAAAGAGTTGACTTAACGAGATCGAGATAATCAAAGTCCTATATCGTAAACTGTCACGATATGTGCACGCATCCTCTAACCGGAGACAGATGTGTTACTATATGTCTGAGTATATACATTTGGCAGACCAATAGGTTAATGACCTAACGAAGGTCTATATATCGGCGTGCTGGTGTGCATGCAAGGGCATATGAGTAATACAATCTGTCAAACGGATCATACAGGTTCACTTCTGAACCGGAAGACATGAGCTCACTCATGAGGTATTGGGACCAATCAAATTCCATGCATGGTCGTCGTACTTTGGAAGCATGACAAGAATTTGAAGGTAAGATGAATGCTTTTGGATAGCATATGATTGATACCAAATCCCAATGACCAAGAATGAGAAACTTGATAATGAAACCCTAAAGATGATATCTTCGGGTTGATCATAGTTCCTTCAGTATGCAGGATGTACAGGTATTAGGAATACCTGAGGGTGATGTGATCATAAACGATTGTATAACCAGGACGCTTCCATTCCGATGGAATGATGAAACAGGTCTGGATTTTAGTGACTTCTCTCAATAGAGAAGTAATCTGATCTTGATCCAAGTGATGGACATTGATCTGAATGAGATTCAGATGCAATGAGAAAAATAGATTTACGGCCTTGATTAAATCAAGCATCTATGAGAGGTCCATGAGATCTGGATTTAAAATGAAATCTCAATATTCAAGTCACTATACGTGGAACAATACAATCGTCATGTCCTTATCTCCAAATATCTGCGGAGAAAGCGCATTATTATTGAAAGAGTTCAAGAATAATTCTATTATTGAATTATATCTAAGCATTGAGAAATGGATAATTAAATGTGATTTAATTATCATGAATAATGAGAATTTGATTCATATTATCTGAATGCATGGGAATAATTATCCAATATAATTAAATGTGGTTTAATTATTGTGGACATGAATATGTGGATAGCACTATCCAATTATTCATGTATATTATTGTCAGAAAATCGGAAGCGGAAGCGGAATGATAAAACAGAGCATAATCCCAAGAAATATAAAACATGGAACACAGGATTTTACGTGGAACCCTACTCCGTGAGGAGCGGGATGAAACCACAGGAGAAGCCCTCAAAAGGGCGGATATTGCATTCCTTTTCTCAATGGATAAAGGAGGTCTGGGGCTCCTTATATAGTCTCTCTAGAGCCTCCAAGTCCCACCGCTGGACAATTTGGGACTAAACACTGGATGGGGTAAATGGATCTTCCCCAGGATCCATTTACCCATCTACAACTCATGACGCATACAATGAATACTCCAACACTCACCCTCAAGCTGGAGCATGCAATGCTCAGCCTGGACAAACAGAAAGATACTCAACTCAACGCTACAAGACACTACGGACAATATCAACCCAACGCGTACATTGCTGCAGTCGAGGACGGTGCTTCTCATGCCGTGCAGGTGAGAAGGACGAGTGGGCTGGAGTGTGAGTCAACTGAAGACTCGGAATCTGACCATCGAGTCTGAAACTGCGCCTGAAGTCTCCTCGTCGGAGAACCGGGTCTCTCACATCTGGCTCAGAGAATGGTGCACTAATCTGGTCTGGTGTACCTATGATACCACATGAAAACCCTTACCAACATGGCATAGGGAATGGTCCTCTGCTCTGGAGTCCCTATGGCTCACATGAAAACTCTGGCCGAAACAACCACAAGAATGATGGGGACCACGAAACTGAAGACCGTATACTCGTGCGTCTCTGAATCTCGAGACTCCGAATCTGACCATCGAGTCTGAAACTGAACTGTAGAGTCTAAACATCTGGCTAGTCTGCAAATCTGGATCTGGATCTGGAGAATCTGAATAGACATGTGACTCTACATGTACTCCCCCTTTCTCCCATACTTGTCGGAAGCGTGATGATCGTATTATATACGATCAATAGCGACTAGTCGCATTAGTTGCTCGATGCAACGGAATTTAAATTTTTTTAAATGATGAAACCACATGATCCAAGAACACTTCTTGGATCGTTTCCTCTAACCACACAATAGATACATGAATACCTCCTGTAGCGTGGTTGCGATCGAGCCTCTAAGAGAAGAGACCTCTTGTCTCAAGTTCGATCCGTCGGAGGAGATACTTGCGAGCGCGGGGATGAGTTGCAATCCAAGTCGATGATTCAAGCAATGGATCTCCTGATCTCGTCTCATGAGATCAAACACCTTCTTCACGAGCGAGATGCACCAAAGAAGATGGAGATCCAAGAGTCGTTAAAGCGGTGACACAATGGCAGAGCGACGACGAAGGCAACCATATCTCCATGAGAAGAGTGGAGGACCACTCTTAGAGAGGGAGAAGGGGTGGCGTGAGAATGGGCGAGTACATGTGACTCTACATGGAATAGCTTAAGGATTATTCCATATCCTTCAGATATGTTATGATGGTTGGAGGAAATCTTGTTACTTAGAGACGCAAGAAACAGACGGTTGTCTCCAGGTCTAGTGTAGAAGCAGAATACAGGGCAATGACTCAAGCAACTTGTGAGATCACGTGGCTATAACTTTTCTACAAGAACTTGGCATTACGGTCACCACGCATATTCCACTATACTGTGACAACAAATCCACTACTTACAATGCTACAAATCTTGTGTTCCATGAAAGAACCAAGCATATAGAGATTTATTGTCATTTTGTTCAAGATGTTGTCAAAATTGGGAAGATTACTACTCCTCACATTACCACTGATCTTCAGCTTGCAGATATTTTCACTAAGGCCTTACCCAAAAAGCGCCTTCTATGGATAGTTTCCAAGTTGGGCATGATCGATAAATATGCTCCAACTTGAGAGGGAGTGTTGGTAATATAAAAACGTCCGGTTCTTATTTTATCATTGTAATCCCCACTAGGGGAACTTATGTATTTTTCCCTTTCGAGCACTCTGGGGTTTTATCCTATATACGGGTCCCTAGAGCTCTAAAATAAAGCACGCTCTTTTCGAACTTTTATCACTCTCAACAATCTATACAACCTAACATGAGCTCATCACACAAATATGTATGAACCTTCAATATGACCTAACCAAATGTGTGTCCATGTTCTAGCTAGAGAGAAATGACAACACAATCAAGCACGTAAGCAATTCAATTTCTGATTGCACCATGTATTCATATAAACAAGCTACCATAGCATCAAATTTTGCAACATATAGGTGACATATCACTCAACATATATTTTTAAATCTCATATATATCAATACCATATTCATTTAATGTCCCAGATATCATCCTTCTTTTAAAGCCAAAGGATTACTTTGTGCTTTTTAATGGATGAATACAACTCTCTATGACAAAAAAAGGAACTTAATGCTTCATTTTTCAACACAACTGAGAAGCTAAACGTTCCTACCGTTCTACCTGCAAAATCCTTGTGTCAATCAGACTCAGTGGTTGATTTCCTTAACAATATTTTTGTGGCTGGCCATACCGTACCTGTGGTATTGTTTGTATCTGTGACCATCTGAGAATTCTGCAACAACTATCGATACTCGCATGTACCATAAAAATCTCAGGTTTGACTCATGGATGTCAATGACAAGTGTGAATACAAATGTTTAGGGATCATCATATAATTGTGAAATAGGTAATGGAACAAGTATTATTAGCAATGTTTGAGAGAGCACAAGTGTAAAAATTCTCACACACCTTGAATTGCATATGACCTGCGTAATATAGAAACACAGAAACACTGTGAACCAAAATTATGAAGTAATAAAGTAAGTTCAAGAACTATATAATGTTTATACTTGCTCAAAAATAGAATATTCTACAAGTTTTCTACAACTTATGAGTTATATATTAACATTAGTGAGTAAAGGGTGTTCGGACTTCAGGGAGCATGGTAATCGAGCAAAAGGGACCATCAATTAGGCGAACAAGCAATCGTCCATCTAATAGTCCTCACTATGGAATCATCTAGAAACTCTCAAGCAAAATCACCTCAAACAACCACCAAATTTACAGCTATGATATCAATTAACATAATTTAAGAACCTCAGACTATTATTAAACCTTCATTCCTACAAGTACAGTCCACTCTTGATCCATTTCCACACTAATCCAAAATTTCATGAACATGTCACGGCTGGTTAAGACATCATAAATCCACATTGACATTGATGCTAAATATTAGAGGCATCCACACTTCACTTCATGTACGTCCAATATACTTCACTAAGCCGGCAACGGTTGCCAAAAAAGATAGTTGGTGGGCATCCTCTAACCTTAAAAAAGTAAGCTACCACAATACAACCAGTTCTTTCCTCCAACCTTAACTAAGGTAAGCTACCACAATACAACCAGTTCTTAGGATTCAAATACCATATACCTTGACTAAGATGGCATCATTAGTCCATCCAATAAGTAGAAAAAGTCCATGTTCCACATCCACCCATGCCTTTTTTTGTAATATCATAAAACTTTTTTTGAAAGAAAAAAGGGCCTGCACCTTGTAGGTGTATGCCCAAGGATATCATAAAACTGCATTGACATTAAAAATCTTCCCTAAAAGGAATCCATACTTCACTTCCATTACATCCAAAACCCTTTGCTAAGCCTGCAATGGTTGAAAATAAAAGTAGACGAACATCCTCTAACACGATAAAACCAGCACTTAGGATTAAAATACCTTATGTCCTGACTAAGATGACCTCATTAGTCCACCCAATAAGTAGAGAAAGTCAATATTACACAACCACCCATGACTTTTGTTTAGCATTAGTACTTATAATTATGAACTCTTTTTGGTAGATATCGTTAGTTTCTGCGCATAATAACCATCCATATTTCCCCGATTGCATGCATGCATATCGCAGCTTGTATCCCTCTGCCCCTGGCCAATGGTCAAATGATAACTCCGGACCGTTGAATGACATAAGAGAATCTAAAACCCAAAAAATTTATAGTGCAGCCTTCGAACTATTGAAGCACGTAGAGGTCGTCATATGGTAATGCTTCAACTGCATAATGTGAAAAGAGTTTTTTTAAGATCAACAAATAATGAAGACAAGTTCTACGTGAGTAATTAGTCAAAAATCATAGCTAAATCTTACAATTTTATAATTCAACACTATAAAAAATTAACTTAATTGAGAATAAAAAAGAGGATAGCGGTCAAGGTCTATTAGAGTATCCACATTTATACATCTTTAGATATTCTCCCTGTTTAGTGACCTAAAATAAAAAACTAATATAGGTCATATTAATTTAAGTTATTGAGGTATTATTATTAAGTTAGCATAAAATATATAAATTCTTTCAAGTTTCGACTCGAAATACAGGATGACGAGTTTAAATTATTGACAAAGTAAACTTGAGATCATCATATCCTCTCCTTCATCTAATTGTATACATTTAGGTTGGAGTATTGAGCTCGACTCGGATCCATGTTGTTTTCCTCAAGCTTTGGACTGGGTTAAGGCCCGCTTTTTTTTATAAACTGAGGATCCGGGCCCTGCTCACAGCCCATAAGGTCGGGCCTGGGTTCGGCCTGGGTTCAACCCACCTCCACTTAGTAATTACCGGTGAACATCTTTCCGACCATATCATATGAATTTCAATATTTTGTAGATGATTGGCAATCATTTCTATCATACCATGAATTTGAACCAAGTACATATTATAGTTGCTCGCAGGTTCAGGATAGAGATGAAGCTTGAAAGCGCTGTAAAGAAGAGGAATCAAGATAATACCATCAAGATAAAGGATCAAAAGCTGGGCTGTAGAGGTAATATGGCTTCGGCTGTTGTTACCCCACAACCAAGTGAGAATGAGACCATCTCAGCCAAAGTAGATGAAGTAAATATTAAGCAAGTATGTGAACCGTAACTTCCAATTAAATCTTGTTGGAGTATTTGGTAGTGCGCCTATTGAGTTGTAGATGGGTAAATGGATACCTCCAGGATCCATTTACCCCATCCCAGTGTTTAGTCCCAAATTGTCCAGCGGTGGGACTTGGAGGCTTTGGAGGGGCTATATAAGGAGCCCCAGACCTCCTGTATCCACTGAGAAAAAGCAATGCATAGCATGCCCCGTTGAGGGCTTCTCCCGTCTCGTGGTTTCATCCCGCTCCTCACGGAGTAAGGTTCCACGTAAAATCTCGTTCTTCTTTTCGTTGTTTATCATTTTATCCATGGTATTGCTTCCGCTTCCGATTTTCTAACATGGTATCAGAGCGGGTTCGATTCTCGAGGAATCGTTATTGAAGTTTTTTTGTCATTCGAGATTCGATTTTGAGAAAAAAATATTATTTCAATATGTGAGAGTTGTGTGTCGGTTCTCTTACTTGTTTTTCCAGGAATTCGTTGGAAACCCTAGTTTTATTTGTTCTTGAAGATCTGACGGCGCAAGATCCAGTCCAACAGGCTGTATCCCCTTCCTCCTCTGCGCGCGAAGATCGATCAAAGCCCTAGCCGCAAAACGGCTCCAGAGCATCACACTGGCGGTGCACCTTTCCGCCTTCCAGGTCCAGGTCCCACACCAGGCGGCGGTGTTCTGCTTCTCCTCCTTCACGCGTTGACCCAGGCGGCGGTAGGGGCTCGTTGTCGGTGACGCACAGCCCATCGCTGCCTTCGCGCCAACCCCAGGCGACGTTGCTGCTCCCTCCGATCAACCCAAGGGAGTCGCGCCAAACCTCCATCGCCAAAGCTCCTCGCGCGTAACCCCTTCTCTCGCCAGCAGTCTCTCTCGTCTCGCGCAGGCGGCGCGAGACCTCTCCAGGCGATATCGCCCCGCAACCACCTTAAGATCAAGCCCCTGCGCCTCCGCGACTCTCCCAAATCAAACTCCAAGAGCCCAGGCGCCTCTCCTCAAAGCGACGACGCCTCCAAGCCTCATCGTAGCCCAAGCATCACGACGCTGCGCCTCCTAGCACAGATCTCAGATTCCCATCTTTCACGCAGGCCCAGACAGTCCATCGCGCGCAAGCCCAGGAAGCGGGCGGCGCGCCTTGATCCCCCACCAGGCAGCGCGCGACCTCCAGGCGATGGCGACATTACAAGGGGGTTCCCAACACGGGAACCCTAAAGGGTAGCGGGCCCCTTTATAGAATAATAAAAAAAATGCTTGTAGAGCCCAAGTGGGCAGGGGAAGTCCAGAAAAATGTGGGCCGTGAGAAAAAAAAGGAGCTTCAGCGTTATTAAAAAAAACTATATATATATATATATTTCAGCCCAACTGTATGGGCCGAGAGTGTGATTGAAAAAGAGAGAGAGAGAGAGAGAGAGAGAGAGAGAGAGAAATGAGAGAGGGAGTGCCGTGTGGTCGAAATTTTTTCTGGGGGCGCATGATTATCAGGCCCATGTGGGGCCATTAAAGAAAAAAATATTTTTCAAAAGAAAAAAGGAGAACGAAGATGTTTGTTCAAAAAAAAAAGCGCGTACATGAGAAAAGTCGTACGCAAAATTGTTGAAAAAAAATGCAAGAGCCGTAAAAAAAAGGTGCAACGGCTTAAAAAATTGAAAAAGAAAAGAGCCGAAAAAAAAAGGGTAAAGGGCCATTTGTTATCCATGTTTTGAGAAGCCAGAAGAAAAAAATTGGCTTATTTATTTTTGTGTTTTTCCTCATCTATCTTGTCTTTTCCCAACTTAGTCGATGTCAATTTTCTGACAAGTATGGGACAAAGGGGGAGTATATGTAGAGTCACAGGTCTTCTTCCAGCCATATTCAGATGTTCAAGATTCACAGGCAGATTTCCAGACCATTCAGATTCCTGACTCTACAGTTCGGTTTCAGACTCAACGATCAATGTTTCCGAGTCTCCAGTTTCAGACACGCACGAGTGTGCGGTCATTTTCAGATGAGCATATGTTGCCATCATCAGTTCGAGGTCCCCATCATTCTTGTTGTTGTTCGGTCAGAGTTTTCATGTGAGCCATAGGGACTCCAGAGCAGAGGACCATTCCCTTGAGGGCAAGGCTTTTCATGTGGTATCATAGGTACACCAGAGCAGTGCACCAGTCTCTGAGCCAGATGGGAGAGACCCAGTTCTCCGACGAGGAGACTTCAGGCGCAGTATCAGACTCGATGGTCAGATTCCGAGTCTTCAGTTGACTCACACTCCAGCCTGCTCGTCCTCCTCACCTGCACGGCATGAGAAGCAACGTCCTCGACTGCAGCAATGTGCACGTTGGGTTGATATTGTCCGTAGTGTCCTGTAGCGTTGAGTTGAGTCTCTTTCTATTTGTTCAAGCTGAGCATTGCATGCTCCAGCTTGAGGGGGAGTGTTGGAGTATTTGGTAGTGCGCCTATTGAGTTGTAGATAGGTAAATGGATACCTCCAGGATCCATTTACCCCATCCCAGTGTTTAGTCCCACATTGTCCAGCGGTGGGACTTGGAGGCTCTGGAGAGGCTATATAAGGAGCCCCAGACCTCCTGTATCCATTGAGAAAAAGCAATGCATAGCATGCCACGTTGAGGGCTTCTCCCGTGGTTTCATCCCGCTCCTCACGGAGTAGGGTTCCACGTAAAATCCCGTTCTTCTTTTCGTTGTTTATCATTTTATCCATGGTATTGCTTCCGCTTCCGATTTTCTAACAAATCTTAAAATCGTCACCTCTCACATCATTCTCTCTATATAAAACTTGGCCAACGGATATTGTTTTTAAGAAGAAAGCATGGCTACGGATCTAGACCCATATGTATAGCGATATATACATTCACAGTCTTATTATCCTATAGCTACACTACACATCTTAGCCTGTGAGTGAGGGCAGAAAATGGACGTGCATAAGAGGCGGAAGCACCACTTCCTTGTAGTGGCCTATCCAATCCAAAGAGACATAAATCCTTCCCTCCAAATAGAAAGACCCTCCCACGTCTCGGCATTCACGTCACCTTCTCCACCGATGTTTCCGCCCATCGACGTATGTTCCCTAACAACAATCCACTCCCGTGGAAGACCCGTCAGATCATCTCCTCTGCTCAAACCCATATTCCAATGGCTTTGACTCGAAGAGGGACGACGTCAAGGACTTTTCCTCATCCTTGAAGTCTGTAGGATCTAAGCCGCTCCATGCCATCGCAACAGCTACTGATCCAACGGTCACCTGCATCCTCTACGCCATGCTCTTCCCGTGGATTACCAACCTTGCTGACCTCCTCGGAATCCCGTCTGTGCTCTATTGGATCCAGTCGGCGGCCATCTTCGCCACCTACTATCACTATTTCCACGGTTACCGTGAAGTCATCACCCTTCACGCAAACGGCGGTAGATCTCGCGGCGGAAGTGGAGGCAAGTCTAGCAGCAGAAGCTCATAGGAGGGCGAAGAGAAAAAGGTTGGAAGAGAAAGGGGACAGCCACATGTTGCAAAGAAAGAAAAACAGGGAAGCGGAGGGAAGGTAGTCGTAGGATGTGGCCTTGATACATGCTGTAGCGTGGCAATGGCATGGAAATTGGGGGGAAGAACCCCGTTTTAGTATATTGTATAGATATAAACATAAGAAGTGGCAAGTAGATGAAGATAAATAACAATACAAAGCTGGATTTTAAAAAAAATCAATCAATTTATTGCATCAATGAGCACATCACCAACTTGAAAACGAAAGGATTTTGATATAATAAAAGATATAGCTTTACAGTTAGTAACCTTAGAGTGAAATGCTTCATTCCATGAAATCTTCTTTCCATTGTCAACAGATCCGTAGAGAAGAGAATCAGACTTGTCTCCTTGAAGAATGCCTGGTATTATGCTCTGAATATAAACAATAAGTATATGACTATTTAGCACTTGATGATGGGTATGGGATGGTTCGGCAACTAAATGTGAGGATTAAGACGCCAAGGAAACTCTCTAAAAAAAGAGAGATGCCAAGGACACTAGATTAACCTACAGAAAGATAGTGATTCATCAAGTTATGGACACTTGGACCATGGACGAAAGATGGAAAAACAAGGGGTCCTATACCTGCGCAACAACCCGGTAACCTCTGTAGTCAATTATTGCCATAGCAAGATTGTAGAGTCCGGGAACATCTGCTTCTTGGTAAGCTTTGGTCCCTTTCAAATCATTATTGGCAGAAGCATACGTTGCCTGCTCACCATCAGCAGACTGAGCTTCAGCAGCTACATCACAGCAAGCAACTACATTATCATGAACAGCACCATTCGAGCTGTTATGGCTACAAGTGCTAATGTCGCCACTTCCAGAGATTTGATTTTCCGGTGCTTCATCTAGTAAATTGAGATGGGTTTCGGACACCTTGGGGTTTCCCCGATTATTCGAAACCAGTCCAAGTTCTGCATCCACAGCAAAACTGAAGAATATATTGTTGTGAACATACCTGCGAAGCCAATTGGATTAAATTGCCATTAAATTCATTTTCCCAGTAAGGACAGAAAACATCCAAAAGACTGTCGCAAATAACCAGAACTCTCAGCATCACATTCCTAGTAAACGAGTTCACATTTTCACTAGAGCCGTTCCTATACGGTGGTACTCCCTGTACAATGCACATAGATATAAACCTAGACCTAGAGAGAGATGCTTAAAATAGGTTCCACCATTTTTTGTACTATAAATCTCTCTTCCATGTGGCTATGCATCCTAGTATAAAAGTTAATAAAAACCAAAGGTGTATAATAATCTGTTACAAAAATGAGAGTAAGATTGCATGTACATATGGATTGGAGATGGCTGTTTTCTCAACTGGTAAATGGTAAGGTAACTCCCATCTAGTTGTGATCAAGGTTTAAAAAAGCGCGAGACGGTCCGAGGCGTTTTTCCAAAATGTGAGGCGGGCGTAAGCCTCGAGGCGTAAACCTCAATTTTTTGGAAAGGAAAAATAACACTAAAGCAAAATATACAGGAATAAATAACAACACAAAATATTGCAATATATTGCCCAAAACTCAATACGAAGTACAAACTACAACTACAATTGTTCAAAGTTCAAATACAATTGCGAAATTAGAAAAAAAAAACATAAAGTAGGAAATAAAGTTCAACATAAGCATAAATCTAATGCAACATATTGTCCATCACATTTACGTGATACATCAAAAATCACTAATCATCGACATTGATTCAATGAATCAACATCAGTCGTCTCGCTCCTTAGCATTGTTGTCGCCCCCATCGTCGTCACTGTTACTACTACTCATTGGATCCTCATCAGAATCATCCACATAAGTCAAATGCACATCATCACCGGCCTCATCATCGCTTCCATTCTCAGAATTGGAGAGCTCCTCCTCATCAATATTAATTGGAGTTTTTCCTTTACCTAATCAAGAAAGTAATATACATAATCATTTATTTGAAAGTTAATCGCAAAAAAGCATCGAAGATTCTTTTAATTTGTAATATTGTATTGCGCATTTGTCATATTTTTCCCCTTCTTTTTACATCGAGCGACTTGAGCTCCTTCAACTCCTTCCTCCTCAAGAGGATCATCAAGGGGTATGTTAGCATCAAGATCCTGATAGGCCTCGGTATCTTGAGCTTCTGAAATTCATTCATCGTCGGAGTCAATGTCTTGCAAACATAAAGGATCTTCTATTGTTTTCTTCCTTAATTCTCTACATTTCAATTTGAGATTGAACATGATGTAAACCAAATCATTGAGCTTCGCTTGTGATAAGTGATTTCTTCTCTTTGTATTGACCTATATAGACATACGTAAGGTTTAAGTGTTTAACATGAAACAAAAATCATAAAAATATATAATGGTTTAACCACTTACTAGATTGAACGAGCTCCAATTACGTTCACACCCAGAAGCACTATAAATCAAGCTCAATACCCTAATAGCAAATGCTGCCAATTAAGGTGTTTCATCTCCAAACAACATCCACCAATTCGTTGATAATGGTCAACACATTTTAGTAATGATGTTGAATACTCACCGAGACTTCTTGTTTTCCTTGAACTAACAACATTTGCCCATCTAAAAAATCCTCTGGCATGCATAAAAGAATCAAGTTGCGAATCTGTTTTTACCCTCACAGCTTGATCAACGATCAATCTTTCCATGCACGAAAACAATCCCATTTTGACCTCTAAATGATTAGAGAATGTCGGTTCATAATGAAAGTGAGGATTGAGGAAATAAACAGCAGCATGTAAAGGCATGTGTAGTTGACGATCCCAACAACTATCCACAATATCCCAAATAATCTTTGAGGATGAACCTATGTCAAAGTAGTTGTCGGCAATGTCGCCACTTCCGACACAGATTATATACAAGTTGTCATCCTCAACTTCGACAACATCATCCGTGAGTTCTCCCTCAATGATCCTCCTCCATCTTCATCAACCTCACCTTCTCCCCCTCCTTCCCTCCTCTACCTTCATCAACAAACTGAGATTGTCTCTGCCCCCGATGACATATTCTCCCATGACAGCTCGACACTTGTCCCCCAAAGCAAACCCTACACCCTCGATAGTATCTTTGCCACCCAAACCATGTATTGCCTCAATGGCAGTGGCGATTCCATCTCCTTGGTTGTTGATTCTAGGTTGTTCAATGAGTGACTCGATGACTCGCTTTACATCTTTGGTCTTGGGTTGGGTGTCGTATACGACAAGGACTACAATGTCACCATCAATTACACGATCAACGATCCCCCATACATCTCACTGGAAGCTTTTGTATGCTACTGCTCAATCGTCGAGGAAGAATCTTGTAGTGCGAAAAAAACTTCATTTTGACTTAGATCTTGAGCGTGGATGCTGGGTTCTTATACTTGGTGAGGCTTGATGAATATCGGAATCATCATTTTTATTTCTATTAATTGTCCATCTATTTTAAACTAGTTAATTCATTAATAACTGATTAGTTGTATTTAACATTTAACCCCTTTTAAATAAAGGCTAATTAATGTTTCTTCTTATTAAAAATCAAATAAAAAATAGAATAATATTGTATATAATACATTGTACATTATTCATTAAATAAAAATATCAAAAATAACAAAATAAATAAAATAAGTATTTTTATTCATTAAAATGCTTGCAAAAATAATAAGTATGTATATATAATGTATTTTAACTTTGAGTTTGATGAACCGTGAAATCGCCTACTTAATAAGTCGTTTTCATCTTCGTAGCATAGGAGAAGACTTCGGATGTCATGCAGAATACCACACTTTTGAATATGTGGAATATTTATAACTTGACAAGTCTACCAAGGTTGAATATAGGGACACAAGCCTCCTCCTCTATTTATCGGAAATTATTGATTAAATAAAAGTGAATAAATCCATTGATCAAGATCTTCTTAATGTAGACACAATGCACCAATGCACAAAACATTATGCAGATAATGAATGATGCAAAGAATATGCAGAGACAAAACAATATGATGTAAATAAATGAGATGTAAGGAAATGATGTGCAGAATGAGAGATGCATTTTTTTATTTTTTATGCAAAACAAATGTGACACAAAATGCAAAAGAATATGATGCATGGGTGATGGTCAATATACACTGCCAATGATGAGAAACATGCTTTTTTAATTAGTATTTAGCAATAATGCAAGAATGCAATGAGATGCTATGATGTCTGATGATGCAAGAATAAATATGACATGAAATAGTCAAATTATTGTGCTATTAAGGTTGATTCAATTTCACTATCAATTAGAGCATAAAGATGCATGAAAAATCCAATAATAGTATTGAAATGAGGAACAAAGACACATAGAACATTTATAATTTAACATCTTAAATTATGCATAAAATCATAAAGATAATAATGCCATCACGAGGAGCTCAAAATTATTATCAAAATGAAATTGAAATCAACCCAATCGGAGTTCAGATGCTCAAGATATGAAGTAAAGAGTCTAAGGGCATAAATGCGAGAAAAAATAAGAAAATAAATGGATAAACTATGCAAATTGGTCCCTACAGGGGCATTAATATAATTAATCAAAGTTGGTGGGGCCCTTTTGCAGTTTACCCTAGCGTGACACACATACGCCTAGGAGGGACTATTTTTCGATTTACGGAACTTGGCTAGGTATGGATGCAAATAGCCCAGCCCGCACACACGCTACACGTGTGCGGGCCAGGCTCGGAGGCAGGGATCCAGTGCAGGTGGCTCAGGCCACGTGGAAGGCCCAAGTGGATCTGGGTCCACCGAGGCTCTTTGGTCTGGCTCCGAAGCTGAGGTGGCATCTGGAGCGTCAGATGACCCAGCATCCAACGACATCTGCTAATTCGAGCTCCTCTGTGGCATGGCGTGTCTTTGGGACTCTAGCGACCTCTCTATTCCTCCTATGTGCTCCTCCTTGCAATAAGGATGTCGGTGAAGGTTCTTGAGATGCTTGCGAAGATCCCTGAAGCAGTATGGAGCGACGAAGGTGACTAATGGTTCCGATCGAAGCCACCATGTCGGAGTAGAGCTCCGAGAACGTAGCTCCCCAGATCCTTTGACCATTGAAGATTATACCTGCAAAAGAGGGTAGTCGATAACCAAAGCACGTGGGGAGTGAATGACGGGCGAGGGGAGTAAAGAAGCAGTGCCTAGAGTGGAATCTCCTCCCCTCCGGCGGAGGAGATGGCATGGAGTAGACGGGGTTACAGAGGAAGGGAGGCGGTGAACGGAGAGTAGCACAAGGATGCTGGTGGCGTGATGAATGTGGAGCGACGGTCAACGATCAGAGAGGGTAGATGTATGCATAAAGAAGATTGAGAGAAAAGTAAGGAAAATAAAGGTCGAGATGTACCTGATCAGAGAAGAACCGAGGGAAGATGAATTGATCTATACCGAGCTCTAGGAGGATCTCGGGTCTTCGCTCTACCCGGGCAACCTCTCCAAGGGGATTAACGGTAGTTGGGCTATCGTGACATGGTCAGAGAAGACCATGGGTTGACACCTGGGCGGAGCTGCTATCGTGACTGCTTAACCCGACCTTCGTCTATCATAGGGATGTGGAGAGGGGCTAGGCTTAGGCCATTGAATGGTGGATGGGGAGAAATGGAGGCGGAGGTGGTTTTAAATAGGAGGAGCCCCGGTTGGTTACAGATGATGGAGGTGGGTGTTTGTAACAACTGTGGGAGGGGATGCAGGCATGGGTTGAGGTCAGTGATGGTCGTACGAAGGTTATGGGAGATGTGGCTACGTGGACGGACATTTAGGTTGTGGGGGGAGTGGCTGAGGTGGCCCCCAAAATATGAAGGGGGAAGCAGGCGAAGCAAGGCAACATGCGTTACGGGAGGAAGATGAAGGCTGTAAGACGTTGGATATAGTGATCCAACGGTCCACGTGGAGGCGGTAACAGGTGCCTCAGATGAGATCTGAGGGTGAGATGTAAGGGTAGGGATCAAGGCACTGGGGAACTACCTAGATGAGGAAGAGGGAGGATCCTACGGTGGGGGAAAGGAGTGGAGATGTCGTAGGCTCCAAGCTGTTGGATGGGCAGCCGTCCAATGGCTAGGATGGAGGTGAACATGGGCGGTGGAAATCACATCGGGGGGAAAAGATCATATGGTTGATGGAGAGGCAGAGATGAACGGTGATGATGGAGGCGGGAGGAGAAGATCCAAGGGCAGAGGAAGCTGTTGGGTGGCGCAAAGAGAAAGAGTCGCATGGCGACTCCAGAGAGCGCTACACTGCCAAATTACAGTATTCATAAATTGAAAAATAAAAGGAAAATACAAAAGAAATAAAAGGAGGTCGAATTATTAAGAAAGTCAAAACATGAAAATTGTAGATCTTGAGGAGATCTACTAGTTTCATGTTGGATAAAAAGTCAAAAGAGAACAAATAAATAAGGAAATATTTTTGGAGGTATTTTAATAGATTTAAACACTTGTTTTAATGGTTTTGTTGTTTTTTTGTTTTTTAGTTTCTTTTAAAGTCCAAAACAAATATCTACAATATTTAATATAATTTTTAGGGAGTTTTTAATAGGAAATAAAATGAGGAAAATAAATAGAATAAAAGGTGTTAATTTATAAAAAAAACCATTAGGGTTATTTACGGGAAGAGGGTTAATTGTTAATAATGCAGAATTAATGAAGATTTTTACTGCGTAAATCAAGGAGGATAATAATTGATAGATAATATGATTAACCAGGGATTCATCATCCCCCTATACTTAAACTATGCTTGTCCTCGAGCATCTAAAGAATGAAGGAGTCTGATTAATTCTTGACAATGCATATTCATCAAAGATCCTTAATTTAAGTGATCCTAAACTTTCGAGCTCAACCATGCTCTAGTCAAAAGGACTCCGACTTCTCTAATTATCAGGCTCTCTATTTTGTACATATAATGTAAGGATATGACATCTAGTGTACTGCAATCATGAGAGTTAAGTCGAGATGTCACCCAAGGTTCCATTCCAGGAGACTCTTCTCTAGCCCTAATCCTCAACACTAGAGAATAAGTCTTTTCTTGCATTCAATCCATCGTCTCATTAGTTTGTTAGACATGAAAGTGTAAGTGGAAGGTCAGATAATGGAGGGCATAAGATTGTGTCTTTTCTTCTCTCCCTCACATTGGAACATGGATCCTCTCGAGTGCCTTATACTCAACACATGTATTTTTGGCTTGTTGATCAATGTGTCCGTATAGAGAGATCAGAGTCGTCTGCACTTGTTTTCTTGGGAGTACAATGGGGTGTGTCTCTTTTGAGTATCTAAGATACCTTCGACTCCCAGACTTGTATCACTATACGATGTAGAGCCCTTTTTGGTTTCTAGGCCGACTCCTTGGTCCTAATAGTTTTGTTCCAAGTAGATACTTTGAAATGGTAGGGAGTGTCCGCCTTTAATTAAAACCATTTGAGATTGTTTTTGTATTTGAGAGCTCTTCTTTCAATATTTCTTTCTTTTCTTTTTGGCTAACTCCACTGCTTTTACCAAGAGTTGATGCACACTGATCAATAATTATTTAGTTTCATCAAACCCTGGCACATAGGTCAATAACAAATGATAGCATGAGAACTTGTTCACATACTGGCTAGGGTTTGATGACACTTAGGTTTCTTGAAGCCTTCATTGGCTTTATCCCATCCTCGAGCATCATTAAATCATGTCTAGTCTCAAATCACCAGTCCTAGTTCCTCAAGTGATAGCTTAACTCATCTCATCAATCATGCAGTTGAGAAAGTGATGTGTTGATCATATTCTTTAGAAGGTAGAGATTGAGAGTGCAATATATCACTCATATGGTTCAAACTAGGAAGGTATGGATTATTAACTCTCAATCCCTAATGACTAAGGCTGGTTAATTCAGACACTCATGATGTCAAAATTAAGTGTCCTCAAATACTTAAGCCTTGAGTGGTAGTGAAAGTGTCAGGAGTATACCAACTCCAAAGTTAATGAATTTTTGTGATTTTTGAATTTTGCAATTTTTATGGGATATTTTTTTGATATTCAGAGGAACAATGACTGGCCCAAGCTCATATGAATAGTTGCAACCACTTTTAGCCAGTATGGTGTAAGTACGGACCGTTAGATGGCTACTCGTATTACTTCAAGATGATGCCAAATGCAATATCTTTTAACCACCCACTATGCTAAGGGAGACCATAATTCCCTCGATTATAAGTAGCTGCTCATTTTTAAGCTTGATAGTCAGAATTACTGCTAAAGAATACAAAGACAAGTCAGTTAGTCCCTCATTTTTTAAAAGATTTTTGGAAATAATTTTCAAACCATGTCACATAATATATAGATTTTCAAAACATTTTTCAAATAATTTTCAAAACGAGTTAGACCCCATTTTTAAAACCAATGTCAAATATTTTTCAAAATAGTGTCACACAGTTAGAAAATTTTTCAAATCATTTACTAACATTTTTACGAAAACAAGTTCAAAAATACTTATACCCTAGCCCCAAAAAGTTTTATTTTTTTTCAAAATACGATCTATGGCTAAAGTTTTTATACAATATATACAATATACCCCCTTATACTTAACTTTTGCTATGTCCTCATAGCACAAAGTGATATGAAGCCATAGCTCAAGTTAAAATATAGGGTGGTATAATAGAACTAGCTCAGATGCTCCCACTATACTTAGGTTAAAATAACCTAAGTATAAGAAGTATAAGAAGAGGGAAGCATAAATTTGACTCAGGTCCTCCTATACTTAGGCTGTGAGTAGAGAATATGCAATAAGGATACATGGCCCTGTGGTGAATACTCATAAAATGTACAAGGTTCCCCCTATACTTAGGCTAAAGAGTAGCCTAAGTATTTGGATGTTGAATTAAGGATGGGGAACATGTGATTATTTAGGTTAGAGGGGAAGTGGATTTACAAGTATGGTTTGATATGCGGATATGGAGAGTGGATATGGGAGGGTTGGGTAGAATACACAAATCAGTCTCAACCACACAAGCATAAACCCTTGATTCACCAACACACACATGAAAACCGTAAATGTTTAGCCAAATTTATCTTATCTTGTTCTAGTTGGTGATCATCTAGAAATTCAAGTTCAATACGTAGGGTTTAAAGATAGGTTGATATGTTTTTGGCACTATCCTAGGGATACGTTCTCACCTCTAAAAATTCAATAAAAAACTGTGTACAATGTGGGTATTGCTCTCCCATAATCCAAGGTTCATTTTATTCCATTTATTTTGGTTAACTTGCATTATAATCCTAATTTTAGCTTAAGGTTATCACTGTACTAATTTGAGAGCACAAATCAAGCATTCATCTTTTAATAAACCATTCCCTCCTTTAATATCGTAAGTTATAAATCAGGAGAAAGATCCAGAGAAGCCAATGCATTCGAGAAAATCATGATGCATGCTTGAGAGAGAATCTTACAGTGCCTCCATCGTTCTCCATACATATGTAAAACTGCATTAAAATTTAATGCTACATCCATGCAAGTCGAGGATATCACACCTAAACATGATACTATCAACAAGAATAATTGGATCCTCGACTCTTATTGCGTGCCCTAATCTACAATCAAGCACAAGATATTTGAAATGAAGGAAGCTCGGAGATCCACGTGTCTAATCCTAGGTTCAAACACCTAAGTGAAGCCCCACCCGGACATGCTCCACACACATGTGCAAAGTCTAGGTCCATGATACACACATGAGCCCTCAAACGAGGACCACTAGAAATGCAATTATTACAATAATATACACAACAAGAAATGAAATGATTTGCTAATTAAAATCCTTTAGATCTTTAGAAATTTTCTTCTGAGGCTCCTTGCAGCGAGAGCTCCCAACTCCATGCCTCCATGCAGATCGAGCGTCCTCCGTTTCCACGGGTCCTGCTACAAAAGAAGAACGTTAGAAGAATATCATGAAAATTAATCAACAAAAAATGACGCAAAAACACCACAACATGGCGACTTGAATTTTTGAAATTAATCAACTCAAAATAATACAATAAAATCAAATCAAATAAATAAGGATGAGTCATGTTTCCGGCAACGACACCATCGGATGAACCGTGAAATATCCTACTTAATAAGTCATTTTTATCTTCGTAGCATAGGAGACGAATTCATATGTCATGTAGAATACCACACTTTTGAATATGTGGAATATTTATAACATGGCAAGTCTACCAAGGACGAATACCGGGACACGAACCTCCTCGTCTATTTATTGGAAATTATTATTAAATAAGAGTGAATAAATTTATTGATCAAGTCTTCTTAACGCAGACACAATGCACATCACAAAATGCACAATCATTATGCACACAACGAATGATGCAGATAATATGCAGAGGCAAAACAATACGACATAAATAAATGAGATGCAAGGAAATGATGCAATACCATGCAAAATGAGAGATGCATTTTTGTTTTATTTTATTTTTATGCAAAATAATTGTGACACAAAATGTAAAAGAGTATGATGCACGGGGTGATAGTCAATGTACACTGCAAATGTTGTGAAACATGCATTTTTAATTGGTGGTTAGCAAGAATGCAAGAATGCAATGAGATGCTATGATGTATGATGATGCAAAAACAAATATGCCCTGAAATAGTCGAATTATTGAGAAATTAAGGATGCTTCAATTTCATTATCAATAATAGCATAAAGATACATGAAAAATCCAATAATATCATTGAAATGAGGAGCAAATGAGATAAGGAACACTTAGAATTTAACATATTAAATTATGCACCAAATTAGAAAGATAATAATGCCATCATGAGGAGCTCAAAATTGTCGTCAGAATTATATTGAAATCAACCCAATCGAAGTTCTGATGCCCAATATATGAAGTGAAGAGTCTAAGGGCATAAACACGAGTAAGAATATGAATATAAATGGGTAGACTACGGAAATTGGTCCCTATAGGGGCATAGATGTAAATAATCAAAGCTGGTGGGGCCCTTCTGCAATTTACCTAGGCGTGACACATGAGGCACACGCTCCTGGGAGGGACTATTTTGCAATTTGCGTAACTTGGCAGAGTATGGATGCAAATAGCCCAGCTTGTACACATGATACACGTGTACGGGCCAGGCTCGGAGGAGGGTTGGATCCATTGTAGGTTGCTCGGGCCATGTGGATGGCTCGGCTCCTCCGAGGCTCTTTGGTCTAGCTCTGAAGCTGAGGTGACATCTGGAGCATCAAATGACCCTGCATTCGATGACATCAGCTAATTGGAGCTCCTCCATGACGCGGCGACGTCTTTGGGACTCTAACGACCCCCTGATTCCTCCTTGGAGCTCCCCCTTGCCATAAGGATGTTGGAGAAGGTTCCTACATTGTTGGCGAAGATCCCTGAAGCAGTATGGAGCGATAGAGGTGACTGACGATTCCGATCGAAGCCACCATATCGGAGCGGAACTCCTAAAATGGAGCTCCCCAGATCCTCCAACCATTGAAGATTATACCTGCAAAAGGGGTTAGTAGATAGCTGAAGCACGTCAGGAGTGAATGGGGTTCGAGTGGAGTGAAAAGCGACACATGTAGTGGAATCTCCTCTGCCTCCGGTGAAGGAGATGGCCTGAAGTTGACGGGGTTGCGGAGGAAGGGAGGCAGTGAACAGAGAGTAGTGCAAGGATGCTGTTGGCATGATGAATGTGGAGGGATGATCGACGATCGTAGAGGGTAGATGTATGCGTAGAGAAAATAGAGAGAAAAGTAAGGAAAATAAAGGTGGAGGTGTACTTGATCAGAGAAGAATCGACATCAGAGGAATTGGTTTATGCTGAGCTCCAGGAGGAGCCCGGGTCTTCGCTCTACCTGGGCGACTGCTCCAGGGGGCTCAACAGTAGATGGGTTACCATCTCATGGTCGGAGAAGATCATGAATCGACACATGGTGGAGCTACTATCGTGGCCCCTCAATCTGACCTCCGCATGTCACAGGGAGGCGGAGAGGGGCTAGGCTTAGGCCCTTGAATGGTGGACGTGGAGAAATGGAGGCAGAGGTTGCTTTAAATATGAGAATCTCTGGCTGGTTACAGACGATGGAGGTAGGTGTTTATAACGAATGTGGGAGGAAATGCAGGCATGGGTTGAGGGCAGTGATGGCTATGCAAAGGTCGGGGGAGATGTGGCTATGTGGATAGACGTTTAGGTTGTGGGTGGAATGGCTGAGGTGGCTTCCAAAATAGGAAAGGGGAAGCCGGCAGAGCGAGGCGACATGCGTGATGGGAGGAAGACAAAGGCTATGGGTTATTGGATCTAATGATCCAACAGTCCACGTGGAGGCAGGAACAAGCGCCTCAGATTAGATCTGAGGGCAATTTCTAAGGATAGGGATCAAGGTGCTGGGGAATTGCCTAGATGAGGAAGAGGGGGGATCCTACAGTGGGGGGAAGGAGTGGAGAAGTGATGGGCTACAAGCTGTTGGATGGGCAACCATCCAATGGCTGGGATGGAGGCGAATGCGGTTGGTAGAGATCACATAGGGGAGAAAATCCGATAGCTGCTGGAGAGACAGAGATGAATGGCGACGATGGAGGCGGGAGGAGAAGATCCAAGGGGAGAGGAAGCGTTCGGGTGGCGCAAAGAGCAAGGGTCGCATGGCAGCTCCAGAGAGCACCACATGACCCAATTAAAATATTCAGAAATTGAAAAATAAAAGGAAAATACAAAAGAAATAAAAATGAGGTTTACTTAGCAAAAAGTCAAAATGTGAAAGTTTTAGATCTCGAGGAGATCTATAATTTTAACCCGGAAGATCCTATAAACTTTGCCAATCACCTCTACGACCTTTGAAACAACGTAATTCCTCCCTCGACCCCGTAAACTTGCCAACTTTTACCCATGAACCCTCCGGGTAATATGTTTTAAGCCCCTGGAGGTTCTTGGGGTAATTTACAGGGTCGATGGAGTAGTTAAATTATGCAAAAAGGTCGTAGAGGAATTTTAAAATGTTTATAGGGTGTGCTGGGTAAAAATCCCTTGTTTTTAATGGGTTTGTTATTTTTTGTCTTTTTTAATTTCTTTTAAAGCCCAAAACAAATGCCGATAACATTTAATCTAATTTTTAGGGAGTTTTTTAATAGGAAATAAACCAAGGAAAATAAATAAAATAAAAGGTGTTAATTTATAAATAATAATTAGGGTTATTTACAGGAAGGGGGTTAATTGTTAATAATGCAGCATTAATGAAGATTTTTATTGAGTTGATTAATTAAGGAGTATAATAATTGATA
Source organism: Ottelia alismoides (assembly GCA_037367405.1). Taxonomy (NCBI): domain Eukaryota; kingdom Viridiplantae; phylum Streptophyta; class Magnoliopsida; order Alismatales; family Hydrocharitaceae; genus Ottelia; species Ottelia alismoides. Next base: position 1,419,781 of record JAZKJV010003927.1, on the reverse strand, counting down.
GGCAATACAACTAATCATAGATTCATCAAATTACTACATGCAAGTTGTAGATCTTGAAAAGGTACATAACTTTCATGTAGAACACTATCTCATTTACCATCATTTAATATTTTTTTTAATTTCATAATTATTTCATTTCTTAATTTTCTGATTGGGCCATGTGGCTCAAATCAGAGCCATCTCATTATATGTCCCCACCTCTCGTTGAGGTTGTTTAATGGTTTGATCAGATGATTAAGATCCGTTCCAACCTTCTCATTTCTAGCCATATGATATTTTTGATCAGATTCATCCCAGCTGCTCCATAACGCCCTCTTCTCAACCGTCTGATCATTATATCAGACGGTAGCTGAGTCGTCTCCTACCTCATGCAGTTGACCTTTGATGAATCACTTGGCGACTTTTTGATGAATCTGCATTTCATCATCTTTATTCATTTATTTTAGCTTAAAATACCTTATAAAACACTTGTAAATATCAATAAATCTCTCATTTTACTAACCATCATTCTTGTGTAAATATTGTATACTTATGACTATTTTATCCTAAAATAAATAAATATCGAAACAAAGGAAAAATAAAGAAAATCAAAGACTGTATATATGTAATAGATACAGATCGACTCTGACCTCGAGAATAGGTCAAGACTTGACCTAATCGACCAGGAATAAAGTAGGGGGAGATAAAGCCTAGCTACAAGAAAATCAAGAAAAAATAATTTTGCACTTGTGTACGTTCATCACTTGTATATCATTGTATATAATACACATTGCTTATACTAATTTATTTATGACCAAACTTACTATGAATAAAAATGCTTTCTTCTTGAAACTTGTATATAAAACTGATTTGTAAATAATAAAAATAATTGCAAGAACAATCAGTGTACATTGTGTAAATAACAACACTATGAAACAACTGCAAAGCTAAATTTGTCAGATCAATATCTTCTCCACCAAAACTCAAAATTAACCAAACTTACTTTCATTGTACTCCAAATAAATAATCTTAAAATGAAAGTGATTTCATAAAAATCGAAGTTAAAGTGTGAAATATGCCTTTTTGGGGTGATATTGTATATTATAGCTATGTATATTATTTGTATAATTTTTTTCTTGCATAATTGTATTTTTAACTATTTTATATCATGTATTTAACTTATATAAAATACAAACAAAAATCACAAAATCAAAAATAAATGTAACTAAAATCATGTATATATTGCATATGTACCACTATGTATATTGTAAAATATTACTATTTATTTAACCTAGCAAATGAACTCATAAAAATGCAATTAAAATATCATTTAAAAGCTTGTAAAATATTGTAAATTAATAAATTGTAAATTATATGTATATTTGTAAAATAATAAATTAAAAATCATGGTGTTGTATATATATATGTATATATACCTATGAATAACATATTTTAATTATTTTTATTCATGTATCAATTTTATTTAAATCATTAAAAATCATCATAATACATTAATTAATTTACTAAAAAAATATCTTTATATTATTCTTTTATCTAAATTTATTTTCTCTTTTATTTTCATTTATTTTTATTTTTACCCTTTTTTGTTGTGTAGTGGTTCTTATCCTATTCTCGATGCGCTCTGATTGGCTGATCCTGGGTTTTTTGACCCGGATCAACTCCCCAATCCTCACCGCTTCCCATGCTTTTCACTCAACGGTACCTCTTCTCCCAATTTTCTCGCACTCTTTGGTCATTAACTTCCCCTGCCTTCACCCATTTTTTAGTCCTAACATCCCTCTCCCTCTCCAGATCATCATCTCTGTATTCCTAGCCTCGGTTCGCTCGCATTTTGAATTCAAAACCCCGTCGGACTACTACTTATTTATACTTCTAGATTCCCATCGTTCACGCTTGATCTGTTTTCCACCTTCCTTTTTGTCCGAGATCGAGTCTAAGCGAGAGTTGCTGTGACAGAGTGGTTTTTACTTTGATGGGGAGTGCGTTAGGAATCATTGGAGGCGAGATCCAGCGCGTTGTCAGAACTCCGCCATGCTCCACTTTTTGGAGCTTCCATCCTCGAATTAAGGTGATTAAGTTCATCCTTCCACCCATAGGCAACGTAGGTTAACTTCTCTTTGGTTTTGCTTTTCAACATTGATTTGATTTCCACTATTCAACATAAATCATCCAATCTTCATCTCCCTTTGATCGGCCTGATTGGAGGTGGTCTGATTAATTATTCATTCATCTGTCCATCGCTTGACCACCACACGACCTTCTCCACCCTTTCCACAGCCTGATCAACTCCAGATCACTGTGGATCTGAAGATTGACTCCTTATTTGACCGCCTTCGCTGGAGACATCCACCTCACTCCAATTTCTCTCTTTTCTGCCTAATAAAGTTGGTCAGAGAGTCCACCTTCAAGCATTGTCTCATTTGCAGGATACATGAGCGCACTTGGGAGTGAGGAGCATGATTTGGAGGTCCACCTGGAGCTGCATATTTCCCGACCTCCAGATTGCATTCTAGGCATCACCGAGAATCATGGAGCTATTGGATCGAGAGAGGAGCCCAGCAGGAACGTACAACAACTTCACGACATTGATTTGAGTGGACATCAACCAAGTTCTGGTTGATCAAAGCTTGTGTCCCCTTCCATTCTTCCGATTTCTTCCAATGCCCTCCATATCCGTTGGATCAAGAACAACAAGCCCATATCAAATCAAGGATGTGTAAAAAGCCCCAATTTAGTACCCTTGATTTGACCCACCTGATCAGATCGAGAACGTCCAAGCACATCCTCATCTCAACTACTCGATCAGAGAATCAATGCATCTCAACCGTACAAGGCGCCACATGGATCGGCAGAACATTTTCACTCAAGCCCTACCATTTATTTCTTTTGCAAATAAGTCCCTCTGGGGACACATGTCTGTCTTTAGTGAACCGAACATTTGCATTTTATTCCTATTTATTTTATTTGCTTTTGAATCTATTTTGAACTGAAGAGCATGCATAACATGTGAATTTCTTGGAAAATTGCAATTAGCATCTTACATTTTTGTTTTATTATCTGATCATTGGAGCTTAAATATTTCCATCAAGGTTCATTCTAGTGCACCTCACGTGCGCTGACATGCACATTTTTAAGTAAATTGCAAAATTAGCCTTGTATTTATTTATCTTGTTATTTATTTGGTCCATAAAAGTAACTTTCTTTGCATTTTAGTCCTTGTGAGTGCATTTTATTTTGTTCGTTAAATTGAGTAAATAAATAGCACAACACCTTGAAAAAAATCCATTAAAATCATATTAAGTGTATGGTAATCACATTCATCTCTGATAATTTTTATTTTACATTTTAATCATTTTTCTTGTTTTTAATAAATCAAAACCCCAAGAATATCTCTTATTTGCATTAGAAAATCAATAAAAAATACAAAACATTTTGAAAATTCTAAAAAATAGCGTCTGTGTGTTTTTTTAAATTTTATTTTTTGACCAAATTTCGTTTCCTAATTTCTTATAAAAATGAAAAATAGAAAAACTCCAAAAACACTTAAAAATTCATAGAAATTCATTGAAAACCTAAAAAATCGCTTTCTGGGAAATATAAAAAATCATCTTTTTGTTCATGCATTTTTTATCCATTTTTGATTTTATTTCCTTTTTTTTAAAAACCTAAAAACATTCACATTATTTTCTATTTATAATTTTTCATTTTTTTTGATTTATTTGAGAATACTAAAAAAATTTAAAAATTCTTTAAAAATCACAAAACATTAGAAAATTACTGAAACACAAAAAAATATTTGAAATTTATGCATATTTTTTATATATTTGAAAATACAAAAAGTTATTTTTCCTTTCTTTGCTTTTATTTCTTTTTCTTTGTTTTTATTTTGTTTTATTTTTAAAAATTAAAAACACTTACAAATTATGATAATTCATAAAAATTAAAATAAAAAAAACATAAAAAATATAAAATAAAAAATTCATAAAAAATGAAAAAGATAAAAATTCATAAAAACCAATAGTAGTGTGCATTGAATTCCTTCTTTTATTTAATTGATTTTCATTGATTTAATAACCCTCAGGATTTTTGTAGCCTCCTTCAATCATGTATGTTATACATGTAAATAAATAGCAAAATTATCTTACTTACATTTATGTATTCTTTTTTGCTTAAGAGTTCATCAATCAATTTTGTTGAGGGATTTTTAGGGTTGCAACGACACTGCATTAATTCTCTTAAATTAAACCCCATAATTTCTCCGACCAACACTATTTTAATAATCACTCATTATAATATGACCGCTTATCAATTTATCAGAATATAGTCGAAGGATCTCCGCATAGAGGACTCAATTTTATTTATCTTGTATAAGTTCAGGGTCGAACATAAGGACATACGCTTATTAATCTATTTAATTTGGGTCTAAATATTTTAATTAAATTAATCTAAAGTGCAACCTAGGTCAAGAATACAACAGAGTGCATGAATGATATTTTTGTGATTTTATATGCATATATGTTAATTCTCCAAATTATTCAATAATGATGAACAATGAAACACAATTTCAAACCAACAAATGCTGTGCAAAATACAATACAATTGCACACTAATATGCTCATGATTAATCAATTAAATATCCAAATTAATCATCATTCAATTAATACAAAAGATCTTGTTCATAATTTAGAAGCAATAAAGCGATCAAAAATCTAATGTACATTTTGTGCCTAAATTTAATGATACAATTGAATTCATCGCTCAATAAAGTAGTTAATATTCTAAACAAGTGATTATCTAATCAGGGAATAAATCACTCTATCAATTCATTAAAAAAACAAGCAAATCAGGGTATTAAATGATCAAATACTGGTTTTAAAATATAACGATGCTCAAATCAATAACTGAAATGTCATGAAGTTCTCTGATTTTTAATTTAAATTAGACAGAGTGAATTAGAAAACTAAGAACATCATCTAAAGAGCATCTCAAGACCTTCAAAACGATACCAAGATCATTAAAAATGGATATCACATGACAAAGCTATCAAGCTTTTACTCCAAGGGCATACGTGAAAAAAAACTTAATTAAAAACTAACAATTTCTTACAGATTGTTCCCTAGCATGGCCTAAAAGTAATTAAACAAAAGAAACACTTAGCTTTGAAAGATACCCATTTACGGGTTTATGCAAAATTAGGAAGCTTCAAGGGATGGTGCACAAAGTTCCGAAGACCACATGAGTAAAGAACGCACGCCTTGGTCGGGAAGCATGCTCGGGATGCCTGGTAGGTGCGGACCAAATGGTGCTTGGAATCAGGCACGAGACCCCCGAGATAGGAGGTTCATAGGCGGTGGCGAGGCGCACTCCAGAGCCATTAGATCGACACTGATTGGGGCTAATCCAACAGTGCCTGCTCCTCGAGGGTATCTCCTCCTCCTCCTCCGAGATATGACGGTGATGGTTGGGCTCCAGCAAATCCTTGCTTATTCCTCCTTGATCTAATACTCATACTGAAGGTCAGAAGAGTTTCCTTAGAGCCTTGTGAAGTAGATGAAAGCTTCATGAGCACGCGAGGCTATCTGGAATGAATGTTAAGTTCTACTCATCGGAGGAGAAGGAGATGAATGGAGAAACTTGGGACTTATGTCCATTCACGAAGTGTTTGACACAAGCATGTTAGATATGAAATAGTCAAAGCCTACGCTATATATCTAGGTGTAAATGGAGTGGAGTGGGGGCAAAAATCGAGCGTGAGAATGAAAGCCCTGATTAGGTTCCATGCCTTTTCAAGACCGAGAAAGAATCAAAGTGATCATAAACATGAATAAGCGAAATAGGGAACTAGGGGTGAACACATGAATGGTTATTGAACAAATATAGTGAGTGGGTGTTCAGGTGAGTGGATGAGAGTGGGTGTGAGTGTGAAGAAATTAGAGAAAAGTCAAAGAGTAGAAGATGACTACTTACATGAGATCGAGATGGAAATGAAGATGGAAGCCGTTATTTGGAGCTTCAAGAGGCTCCGATAATCGCTTAATGTCCTGGCCTAGATGGCAAAGCTCAAGCAGCAAGCATGTGCTGCAACTTAGCCTCAGAAGCTAAGGATCTTGCCGGACCTCAGCTGACCATCATCGCATCTCTCTCGCACTCTCACTGTCACTATGGTAGAGTAGATGCTAGGGGTTCGGTCATACAATGGGAGGATCCTTGTGATAGTTGGAGGAGATGGGGGTTTTGTTCAGAAGATGGGCGTGGTTGGGCGATTCAAGGAGGTGGTTTCAACTAACTCCAAACAAAGCATGTGAGGGAGAAAGAATATGCGAGCACAATGCGAAGAAGAGGGGAGATGGATCTATCGATTGGTGTCAAGATCAGGTAGTTAGCGCATGTGAGGTGACCATAGGTTAATGGAGAATTTACCAGTGTGCGAAACAGCGCAACCCTTGGGGGGAGACAGTTAGAGGTGGAAGACGATAGGTGGACCATATGATCTTGATCAAATTGTCAGGATTTGGGTGCGGGTGTAAGGCCTTGATCGCTCTCATCAATTTGATCAGAGGGCTAGGAGAGAGGCACTGATGATCTGTTCATGGTCGTCTGATCAAATAGTCAGACGACCACCAAAGGAGGCGACCTATTTAAAAGAGGCGAGTAAGGTGAAGTAACAGGGTTGAGCCATATGGCTCAGTCAAAAAATTCTAAAAAACATAAAAAATAATGTAAAATCGAGAAAAATAATTAGAGGTTAAATTAGAAAAAATGTTCAACATGAAACCAAAATAACTAATAGGTAGAATATAATATTTTTGGATAATGAATTAAGAACATTTATTTTATTTTATTTTATTTTATTTTTGTTTTGTATTTATTAATATTATTAAATATATTATAAACATTATTAATCTAATTTTTATTCGATTTTTGATAATAAGGAAACACACGAAAACAATGTAATTATTTGTAAATAATAATTAGGCTTAATTATATATAGAGTGTTAAATGTTAACTTGACTTAATTAATTATTAACTAAATTGAATTATTTAATCCAGAGGGAAAATAAATGAAAATAATGATGATCACCCCTATACTTACACTTTTCTTATCCTCGAGCAAATAAAGACTGAATAAATAGTTGAATTCCTGTATATGCATGTGCAATACAATATTTGATATTTATGAGTTTTTAAATGTGAAACTTAAACTAAATCTGAACCAAGTATTGTCAAAAGGAACTCAACTTCTCTAATTTCCAGACTATACGTACATACATACATACACATACACATACATACATACATACATACATACATACACATACACATACATACATACATACGTAAATATACATACATACATATACATACATATACATGCATGCATGCATGCATACATACATACATACATACATACATACATACATACATACATGCATGCATGCATACATACATACATACATACATATATATATATATAAGAAATACGATATTAAGTGTAGACTACATATGCATGTGTAGAGTTACAGCTTCACCTGAGGTTCTAGTTTGAAAAATCTTCCTTAGGTACCAATCCTCAACACTAGAGAATAAATCTAGTCTTACTTCAATTCACCATCTCTTTAGTTATCGGACTAAAAATGTGTATATGGATAGGCCAGTTATGGAGGATATAAGTTTGTATAGTTTCCTTTCTCCTCACATAGGTACAAGGAATCTCTCGAGTATCTTACCACATACACATGTATTTCTAGTGTTGATTAGTGTGTCCATCAAGAGAATGTTGAGTTGTCTGCACTTGTTTTTCTAGGTGTACACCGGGATGTGTCTTTTTTTAGTATTTACGATACCTTCTACACCCAACCTTGTATCATTATATGATGTGGAGCCCTTTTATGGTGCTTGCTCGACTCATAAAAACTTGATATTTTGGTCCAAGTGGACACTTAAAAGGTTAGGAGTGCTCACTATTGGTGTAAGCTCTTTTGGGTGTATCTTTGCAATGTACGAGCTTTTTTCACTATTTTTTTCTTTTTGCCTAGCTCTGCTACTTTTACCAAAGTTTGCACACACTGATCAACAGATTTTATGGTTTTAACTCATGCTGACATTTAGGTTTAGTCAAAAGATAGTACAAGAACATTGTTCTCATACCTGATAAGGTGCCGACACTCAGGTTTCATGAAGTCATCATTAATATCATCCCATCCTTAAGCATCATGAAATCAGGTCCAAACTCAAACACCTCTTCCTAGTTCCTCATGAGAAACCACAACTCATCACATTGTCCATGTAATCGTGCAAGTGAAGTGGTGGTCATATTCTTTTAAGGTAGAGAATAAACACGCAAAATAACATATATATATATATATATCTTGAAAACTAAGAGTTCAAGTAATTGAGTCATAGACCCTAATGACCAAGAGTGGTTAAACTTCGAGTCAATCATTACACTAAAATCAAGTATCATAAACTATACAAATCTTGTGAGAAATCGAAAGCGTCAAGGATAAAATGACTTACTAGTTACTATTTTTGATTTTTTAGGGTCTAGTCGAAACAATTCGTACCATTTTTTTCAAACAATTTATAAATTTCTTATACAAACTATGTCAAATAGATATAATAATTTTCCAAACATTTTACAATTCATTTTTACAAATTAGTTTCAAATCCCCATACTCATAGCCCATTATAATATATAAAACATGTGAAAGTACGAGCTATGAATAAATCATATATGTAATATATACGCACACCCCCATACTTAGCTTGTGCTATGTGCTCATGGCACAAAGTGAAATGAACGGCATAGCTCGTACTAAGTATAATGAGGAAGAACAGTACAAGGAGGTGAAAACCAGTGCGACCCCTATACTTAGTCTTTAGATAGTCTAAGTATAGGATTGAAGTACAATAAAATTGGGTATGAAAGAATAGAAGTAGAACAACTAAGAGAACATGGGCTCGACCCCCTATACTTAGGCTAAAAATAGCCTAAACATGAAGAAGAAATGGAAAAGGAGAAGGACCGAGTGTTGGACATGTGAGCCCACGGAGAGCCATTATGCAATAAATGTTATTGCGAATATCATTCCCTGATCTGAAATGAAGAATAATTAATTTGCATAATAGGTCCCTCTGTACAATTAGGGTTATGTACCATGGCCATCTTGATGATCATATAACTGTTGATTCAATTATTGAATCATAGAGGCTGGTCTTGGATGAATATCTAAAGAGTTAGATTGGGGACTCATCAGAAACCGTCAAATGATTGTTAAGAGATGATCTCCAGCCCGAGTAGGAGATGGCAATCCTTTCTCACATAGGTTGATGTCTGACCGACCTCTTGATACAGGTCCTCTGCATAGGAAAAGAGATTCGGAGGTGTCAGATTAGTTAGGTCAAAGAGTTGACTTAACGAGATCGAGATAAACAAAAGTCCTATGTCGTATGCTGTCACGATATAGGCACGCATCCTCTGACCGGAGACAGATGTGTTACTATATGTCTGAGTATGTATATTTGGCAGACCGATAGGTTGATGGCCTAACCAAGGTCTATACACCGGCGCACTGGTGTACACATAAGGGCATATGAGTAATACGATCTCTCAAAGGGATCATACAGGTTCATTACTGAATCGGAAGACATGAGCTCACTCATGAGATATTGGGAAGAATCAAATTCCGTGCACGGTCGTTTCGCTTTGGAAGTTTGACTGAATTTGTAGGTTTGATATATACTTTTGGAAAGTATATGATCAAGACCTAGGTATGATATATGCTTTTGGAAAGTATATGATCGATACCAAATCCCAATGATCAAATGAGAACTTACTGATAAAACCCTGAAGTAGACAATATAAAGTTGATCTAATACTTTGGGTTTATTCTGGGTCTTCCAGTATGCAGGATGTACAGTTGTTGGGAATACCTGAGGGTGATGTGATCATAAACGATTGTATAACCATGACGCTTCCATTCCTAGGGAGTGATGAAACGTGTCTGGATTTTAGTGACTCCTCTCATTAGAGAAGTAATCTAATCTTGGTCCAAATGTTGGACATTGATCTGAATGTGATTCAGATGCAATGAGAAGATTAGATTTGCGGTCTTGATTTAATCAAGCATCTATGGGAGGCCCGAGATCTGGATTTGAGATGTGATCTCAATATCCTAGTTACTCTACGTGGAACAATACAATCACCATGTCCTTATCTCTAAGTATCTGCGGAGAAAACACATTATTCTTGAAGGAATTCAAGAATAATTCCTATGATGAAATTAGTATCCAAGCAAGAAGGTCTTGATGATTAAATGAGATTTAATTATCAAGTATAATATGAATAAGATTCATATTATGAGAATGATTGTCCAAGATAATTAAATGAGATTTAATTATCAAGTATAATATGAATAAGATTCATATTGTGAGAATAATTATCCAAGATAATTAAATGGGATTTAATTATCAAGGATAAGCAGATCATGGATAGTGCTTTCCAGAATATCTATGTATATTATAAATGGGATTTATAATATATCAGAGAGAGAGAAATATTGTAAATAGCATTTGTTAATTATTAATATGGATTGGATTCACATTAGTTAATTAATTAGAAATGTAATTTACAAATTAGTTTGGGATGTGAATATGATTCACATAATTTTCAATGGCATGATTGAAATAGTCACAAATTAATTTGGAATTAATTTGGTGGATATTTTTGTGATAATTATTATTACGAATTATTAAGAGAAAATGTGATATAATAAAAAGGAGATAAAAGCCACCAATTTAGAGGCGGCGTCACCCATGAAAAAGTTATGGGTGATGCCCCTTTTTTAGGAGGCAATATTCTCTCCATTTTATTATATTGATTAATCTCTTAACTAATTTATTTATGTTAAATTAAAAATGTGTGATAATGTTGCAACATATATTTAATTTAATTATAAATAAATGTTGTTGGTTTTAACCAACAACAATCCTAGCCATTGATCATTACATAGACCAAGCATGGTCGTTGGATCTATGTGTCCCATGGATTGAGATCCATTGGATCCTAAACTAATATAAAAGGAGGGCTAGCCTAGCCTTTCTAGGAACACAACATCAAGAAGAGTTGTACACGCCTACAACTCTCTCTCTCTCTCATATTCTCGCCCTCTCTCTTTCTCTCCTCCAAAAGGTGGCCGTCCATCTTGTGTTGAGAAAGGAGAGACTCTCGCCTTCGCCTTCGACGACTCGGGGATCTCCTTCTTCTTTGGAGTTGCTTACTCTAAAGGAAGACGCCATATTTCGCTTGACGAAATCAGGGGATCCACTGCTTGGATCTTCATCGAGGATTGCGGGAGGAACGCGACTCATCATCGTGCCCGCAAGTGCGTTCTTCGTGGATCGGACTTGAGACAGGAGGATCTCTTGTTTGGGATCTCGCGATCACAACCACGCTTCAAGAGGTATTCCTTATACTTTGTGGTTTGATGAAATGATCCGAGAAATGTTCTTGTGATCATGTGGTTTCATCACTTGATTTAAATTTTTTAATTTCCGCTGCATCTTGCGGCTAGTGCGACTAGTCGCCCCAATCGTATGAGATACGATCGTCACGCTTCCGTGATGCGCTTGAGGATTCTCAATATCCTTAAAGTGGTATCAGAGCCTTAGGTCGGAAATGGTTTTGGATACGATCCGTGAACCAAAGACGTTTTAAAGAGTCGCGAAAGTTTTATCGCAATTCAATTTTCGCACCTCTGTCTAATTGATTTTTTCGGCACTGTTTAAATTTATTAAACACGAAATATTCAATTGGATTTTGTTCCCTATTGAATAAGGGAGCCATAGTATCTGAGTTTACTAAATTTGGGTTTAATTTGCTCAAGATATGGCCTTTTGAATATGCATGTATTCACAGTTGCGGGAACTGCAGAACAGAACGTGATTAATTTGTTAATTACGGTTTTGTTGCGCCTCGAAATACGTGAAATATCACTTAGGTTTTGTTGTAAATCAAGTTGCCAATCTTAAGGCACTAATTTTGCGAATTTTAGATTTAAATTGATCAAGATAAGTTAATTTTAGTGATTGGGGGTCACTGCTGGAAATTGACAAATTTGATCATGAACCTTGTGATAGTCATTCAAATTAATTTGATGAAAATTAATTGTTAATTTTCTGAAATGATTTTTGATAAGTATTTGTGAAATATTTAGAGATGATAATCGTTTCATTGAATGACATCCCACTAACCATATTGATAAGATAGTTGATCTTGATCATTGGTTAATATGAAAACATCAACAAACATGTTTTGCATACAAAACCCTAGGTCATCCTACAATAGTTGTAGGACAACTTTTACGTGCAAAATCCTCTTGCTTGAATAGGATTGGGGATTTGTTTATCAAATCTCCTTATAATATAATCAAAATTGTTTTGATGTATATTATATGGTATAATTTCGGTTGAAAGACCGATGAACATCTCAAAGTACATGATGATCTATCTGGCATTATCCTTTCCTGAGGTGGATATGGTGTCTAATCGGAGATCGCTGGGGTAGCGGGTTGCAACGTATGTGGTCCGTCCCACTCTCGCCAGTACTGGCCATGACAGCGGGTAGGGACTGGATAATGCCGGAGAAATCAAAGTGTATTTTTCTAATTATTAAAATTCAAAATAATATGTACTTTGAGATTATACCTACTATTCAAGTAAAATTCAAAGTTTGTTGATTGATAATACGATTGATAGTTAATTTAATGTGACTAAATTAATTATATCCTATTAAAACACTCTATTATGAATAGATGTGTATTTCCCTTGGAAGAATTAATTATGTGAATATGATTCACGATAATTAATTATTTCAATTTGAATAAGAGGTGGAGGATCACATAAGTGACATCCATGGTCTCCCGTCAAGGCAAAGAATTCCGTCGCTAGTTGTTGTATATAGGAGATGCCTGTCCGAAGTGACAGATCCTATATATGATTTAATTGGATCGGGTTCTTTGCTTCTCGAAAGAGTAAGGCCGTATACGTAGTGACCCCAATATCGGGTCCTTATATTATTGGGGCGATATTGGATTACGTATAGCGAGTATTAAGCCTGTTGATGGTTGGTTCAATTAACAACGGGTCAACATCACCTTAGGAGTGGTGGGCCCGGGTGTTAAAGACCGAATTGGGAAATGCAAGTTGGACTTGCATAGCGGAATGCATTCCCATTTCTTTTTATCGGAGTCGCAGGTTCTCATATTATTGGGATGTGACAAAGATAAGAAAGGAGATCCCAGATCTTGCTAGAGATATAATGGTAAGAATATCTCTTACATTGAAAGTGATTAAGGGAATGAACTTTCATTGTTGACAAGGCAAGACAACTTTGATATAAAAATTCCTAAATCAAAGTAAAATATGTGTATATATAATATATATACCCTTATGCAAAATTTCTTATTTCAGATAATCCTTCATTAAACCCACTCAATGTTATACTCAATAACAACCAGTAAAATATCATGGATTGGACTCATGATCCAGATATTGTACTTGTAATTGGACACATAATGTATGTGGTTGCAATGTGCAAGTTTCCTCAAACATAATGAGGAATGACAATTAAATAAGACAATAAGACATCACCTTAGGGTTTGAATGTCTCTATAGTCTTGATCTTTCATCGAGTGTACTTTGGAAGTGATATGTCGATGGTGATCATAATTGTCAAATAATCCTTATAAAATCAAAGAAGATGTTTTGGCATACATATGTACTCTAGACATTTAATCATGACTGACATGGTTCTCTGCATTATGCAGAATGGTAGCTCGAAAGAGATGATGTATTCAAAATGTTTGAATACCTACCTGAACCAATGTTTTAGGAGTCTAGATGGATGTAGACATGATGAATGTCATCATTCTACTGTCTATACTCTAGTCATTCATGAAGCTTCATAATATTCATATTGTATGAATTCAATGAAGCATGTATAAATGTTGAAATGCTCTTACATTGAATTCTTTTGAATTTAATGTAAGAGATCCTTAGTCTTAAGCAATGGTTGCTTATAGATAAAGGGAGTGCAGTGGAAGCATGGGTTAGACCCAAGTAAGAACTATAGTCAAAGAGTTGACTGTACTTCTGTGACTTCCATATGACATCCTAAGAGTTGGATGAATACCAATACTGCAATAAGTTGGTGTATTGATAGTATGACTATCAAGTCTCTCTTGAATCCTTAGAGAAGGACTCGGATAGAGCATCCAAATAATCTACATTAATCATTGGTATTGACTTGCTTATTTGATAAGATAAAGTCTAATAATTGTATCTCATTCTTCTAATGACACCTGCAATTGTTGCATATGTTATAGAAGATTAATAAATTTGATCTTCAGGTTTAATGGTCAACTACATGGTTTTTGATGCAATTGTTGCAACAATCTCTATTGGATAGATGGACTTCATATTTTCAGTGGGAGAGTCCTTTGTCTTAGAGAATATCTCTATGACCTAGATATAAGAATACACTCATAGTTTATTTCTAAATGTTGGAAATAAACATGAATTCTAAAATAAACCTATCATAAATAGTTATGATGGATATATTTCAGATAGTAGTCTGACATCTAGTGGACTCTACTAAATTAGAAATTTAATGAATGGTTCATTAAGATTTCTAATACTGAAAATGAAACCTTTAAAGATCAATAGGAGGATAAAGATCATTTGACAATGATCTGGCATCATGTCTTGGACATATGTCTGTTGATGAGATCAATGGACAAGCAAGAGATGAAACTTTAGAATGTCTAAAATTTTCAAAACTTGCATACTTATGAATATTGTATTCAAAGTAAAATGTCCAATGCACCCTTCTCTGGGAAAGGTGTTAGATGTTGAGGTATTCAGGATCTCATACATATTGATGTATGTGAATCATCTATATCATAGTGAACATTATGGATATATGATATCTATTGATGATCATGTATGATATGAGATTTCTTCTCTTCACCTGAGAAACCTTTGAAATGTTCAAAGATTTCATAATTTTGGTTTAGAACCAAAGTTTGAAGAAAGATGAAATGAATTTGATCTAACCTAGGTAGCTTGTACCTATTAGATGAATTCAATGAATACCTTATGAAGATATAAATATCATTTCTATCTCAATTCTCCTAACACACCTAAACTCAATGGAGTTATAGGAAGATACAATTGGATCATGTGTGGTATGATTTGATCAATGATAAATTTTAGCATAATTTCCTCTTAGTTTCCAGGTATATATGTGTAGTAGAGACTACACTGTATATATCCTTAATAAAGATTCCATGCAAGTAAGCTGGAATTAAGTACTAGAGAGTGCTACTTCATTAGGAAAATAAAGGATGGTATTGGATACCTACTTTATAACCCTAAGATTATTAAAAGATCTCATCTCTGAGAATGTGATTCTTAGAGGATGACTCTCTTGAGAATCAAGATGAAAATGAAGTATAGAAACTCATTTAATCTTGAGAAGATAATGAGACTCCTGAAATTGGAATCTAAATGGGACATTTAAAGATGAACACTAATACCTCTTCAAATGAGTTTGAGGATGTATTCCATGTGTCAGTTAAGTCTGACAATGATCAGACTTCATGTGATGAAGCTCCTGAGGATTATGACATGGAAAGATGGATATTAGCAATAAATTCTAAAATAGACTTCATATACAAATGTTGTATATGGACCCTCGAGGATCCACCTATAAGGGTTAGATCCATTAAGGTGCAAATGGATCTTCAAGAGAAAGAGGGAACATGATGAAAAGGTAGAGACCTTCAAAGCACGGTTCGTAGCCATGAGCTACAAACCGGAAGAGAAGACATTGCTTGCAATAAGACTTGCTCTTAGGTAACCATGCTTAAAATCATCAGAATATTGCTAACCTTAGCTACACAACTTGACTATTGCATCTTCAGGGTGTAAGTCAAGATTGCATTCCTCTAAAGAATACCTCTCTGAGGATATTCACATGAAGTAGCCCCGGGGCTTCATGATTGGGGAAAGTAAGGTGTGAAAGCTAAAGAAACTCCATCTATGGACTGAAATAAGCTTCTTGTAGTTGGAACATCAGATTTGACGAAATCATAAATGTTATGATTTCAAATAGAATCTTGATGAACCATGTGAAGCTTAGTGGGAGTTCTATTGTGCTCATCGTGCTAAATGTAGATAATATCCTAATCATTTGGAATGATATAAGGATGATAATAAGTGTTTTATAGACTGGCTATTCCATATCTTGAAATATGATTTCAAGGATACATCTTAGATCTTAGTTCTGAAGGTGTTCAGAAGCAAAGAAAAGAGGGTGTTGGGACTGTCACATTTGTAGTGCACCTTGGACATGTTCCATTTTTCTGGAAATTCCAAGAAAGGCTTTCTTACCTTAAGATTTGGTACTGACCTATCTAAAGGGATAGCACCTCAAAGAGTTGAGGAAGTGAATGCTAGAACTGCTTGCACTTGTGCATCAGTTACGAGAAGCTAAGTGTATGCTAGATGTGTACAAAAACCAGATATCTGCCATGCAGTGGGAGTAGTAAACTGTTACTAATCCTACTATGGAGAAAGAACACTTGATTGCAGTAATAACAATATCTTCAAAGATGACAAGGCTTTAGAGATAGTGATCTCTAAGTCTTATCTTCAAGAGCTTAAGACTTTATATATAGAGATCTAAAAGGTCTTAACTGTAGATACCTTATGAGATAGTGATCTCCACGAATAAGGGTATTCTGATAAGGATTATGGAAATACTGGTTATAATAATTATTAAGCAATAGTGTCAAGGACACTATAATTGCTTTATCGAGATTGAGTATTGGTTGCGTAAGATGCAACATTCACATTGGATGCGAGCACTGTTACTAAGAGATATGCAAGTGCCGTAAAAGGACTTGGCATAGTCTTTTGGGAACATAGTGACTGATCAGCTTACCTAGCTATTTTCTAAATAGCCAATGATTGTCACATGAGTGTGGGTTTAAATGAATAGCCCATTAATGGCTCTTTGAGCTAGTGGGAGATTGTTGGACATGTGAGCCTACGGTGAGCCATTATGCAATAAATGTTATTGCGAATATCATTCCCTGATCTGAAATGAAGAATAATTAATTTGCATAATAGGTCCCTCTGTACAATTAGGGCTATGTACCATGGCCATCTTGATGATCATACAACTGTTGATTCAATTATTGAATCATAGAGGCTGGTGCTTGGATGAATATCTAAAGAGTTAGATTGGGGACTCATCAAGCACCGTTAAATGATTGTTAAGAGATGATCTCCAGCCTGAGTAGGAGATAGCAATCCTTTCTCACATAGGCTGATGTCTGACCGACCTCTTGATGCAGGTCCTCTGCATAGGAATAGAGATTCGGAGGTGTCAGATTAGTTAGGTCAAAGAGTTGACTTAACGAGATCGAGATAACCAAAGTCCTATGTCGTATGATGTCACGATATAGGCACGCATCCTCTGACCAGAGATAGATGTGTTACTATATGTCTGAGTATGTACATTTGGCAGACCGATAGGTTGATGGCCTAACCAAGGTCTATACACCGACGCGCTAGTGTGCATATAAGGTCATATGAGTAATACGATCTCTCAATGGGATCATACAGGTTCATTACTGAACCGGAAGACATGAGCTCACTCATGAGATATTGGGAAGAATCAAATTCCGTACACAGTCGTCTCGCTTTGGAAGCTTGACTGAATTTGTAGGTTTGATATATACTTTTGGAAAGTATATGATCAAGACCTAGGTATGATATATACTTTTGGAAAGTATATGATCGATACCAAATCCCAATGATCAAATGAGAACTTACTGATAAAACCCTGAAGTAGACAGTATGAAGTTGATCTAATACTTTGGGTTTATTCTGGGTCTTCCAATATGCAGGATGTACAGGTGTTGGGAATACCTGAGGGTGATGTGATCATAAATGATTGTATAACCATGACGCTTCCATTCCTAGGGAGTGATGAAACGGGTCTGGATTTTAGTGACTCCTCTTAGTAGAGAAGTAATCTGATCTTGGTCCAAATGTTGGACATTGATCTGAATGTGATTCAGATGCAATGAGAAGATTACATTTGCGGTCTTGATTTAATCAAGCATCTATGGGAGGCCCGAGATCTGGATTTGAGATGTGATCTCAATATCCAAGTCACTATATGTGGAACAATACAATCGTCCTGTCCTTATCTCCAAGTATCTGCAGAGAAAACACATTATTCTTGAAGGAATTCAAGAATAATTCCTATGATGAAATTAGTATCCAAGCAAGAAGGTCTTGATGATTAAATGAGATTTAATTATCAAGTATAATATGAATAAGATTCATATTATGAGAATGATTGTCCAAGATAATTAAATGAGATCTAATTATCAAGTATAATATGAATACGATTCATATTGTAAAAATAATTATCCAAGATAATTAAATGGGATTTAATTATCAAGGATAAGCAGATGGATAGTGCTATCCAGAATATCTGTGTCTATTATAAATGGGATTTATATTATATCAGAGAGAGAGAGAGAGAAATATTGTAAATAATATTTGTTAATTATTAATGTGGATTGGATTCACATTAGTTAATTAATTAGAAATGTAATTTACAAATTAGTTTGGGTTGTGAATATGTTTCACATAATTTTCAAGGCATGATTGAAATATTCACAAATTAATTTGGAATTAATTTGGTGGATATTTTTGTGATAATTATTATTACGAATTATTAAGAGAAAATGTGATATAATAAAAAGGAGATAAAAGCCACCAATTTAGAGGTGGCGTCACCCATGAAAAAGTCATGGGTGATGCCCCTTTTTTAGGAGGCAATATTCTCTCCATTTTATTATATTGATTAATCTCTTAACTAATTTATTTATATTAAATTAAAAATGTGTATATAATGTTGTAACATATATTTAATTTAATTATAAATAAATGTTGTTGGTTTTTACCAACAACAAACCTAGCCATTGATCATTACATAGACCAAGCATGGCCGTTGGATCTATGTGTCCCATGGATTGAGATCTATTGGATCCTAAACTAATATAAAAGGAGGGCTAGCCTAGCCTTTCTAGGAACACAACATCAAGAAGAGTTGTACACGCCTACAACTCTCTCTCTCTCTCTCATATTCTCACCCTCTCTCTTTCTCTCCTCCAAAAGGTGGCCGTCCATCTTGTGTTGAGAAAGGAGAGACTCTCGCCTTCGCCTTCGACGACTCGAGGATCTCCTTCTTCTTTGGAGTTGCTTACTCTAAAGGAAGACGCCGGATTTTGCTTGACGAAATCAGGGGATCCACTGCTTGGATCTTCATCGAGGATTGCAGGAGGAACGCGGCTCATCATCGTGCCCGCAAGTGCGTTCTTCGTGGATCGGACTTGAGACAGGAGGATCTCTTGTTTGGGATCTCGCGATCACAACCACGCTTCAAGAGGTATTCCTTATACTTTGTGGTTTTATGAAATGATCCGAGAAATGTTCTTGTGATCATTTGGTTTCATCACTTGATTAAAATTTTTTAATTTCCGCTGCATCTTGCGACTAGTGCGACTAGTCGCCCCGATCGTATGAGATACGATCATCACGCTTCCATGATGCGCTTGAGGATTCTCAATATCCTTCACCGAGAAGATGACTAATGAATCCTAAAGGGATGTACAGAAGTAGGGTTTGTACTTTTTTTATTCAACACCAAAAGCAGATGGTTTCCCTTTATATTTAGGCTTTAAATAGCCTAAGTATGTAGTATAGATCTAAATAAGGTAGAACCTAAACTCTAAAAGAACATCATAAATCAAGTGTTAGTGTGTGTAAGAAAAAAATGTGAATCTGTTAGCCGTTGAATCTGCTCGGATCGGAATCTTAAAACCATGGCCTCATGTAAAGCACTCTGAAGTGTATGCAATATAACCACTTGGCATGAAGTCAATCATCTCAATGTGGACTAACCGTTTCTTGGATTCAATGATATGCTTCAATAATTATCCATTAACTGAGCAAGAATATGCTCCATCCGCGAGATCAGCTATCTCTACACTTCCATTGTTGTACGCTTCCTTCACTATATAGGGACTCGTCTACTTTGACTTAAGTTTCCCATAAAGAATCTTCAACTTGGCATTAAACAACCATACCTTTTATCCCAAGACAAAGTTCTTGCACCTAATGTCCTCGTCACACCACTTTTTAACTTTGTCATTATAGATCAAACAATTTCATGCGCCCTGTTTCGGAATTCCACTAGGTCATTGAGGTTCAGGTCACGACATAGCTTCCCTAGGTGACAACTCTACTTGTTTAATTGTCCATTCAGATTTGTGAATCAACTCAGCGAGAAAGCGGCATGGCTTGACATAAACCATGTCGTTTGACTATGGTGGTAAGGACTAGTCAGTCTATGCTCAAACTTGTAGTCCTTAGCTAAAGATTTCATTTCATAGTTCACAAAGTGGCTACCCTCATTTGAAGTCAAAACTTTTGGTACCCCGAACCTAGCAATGACATGGTCGTTAACAAGCTTACATATGGTCTTATTGTCAGCGTTTCCGGTTGGGATAGCCTCGAACCACCTTGAAAGATAGTCTATCACCAACAAGATATACTCAAATCCATGGCTAATGGGAAAGGGACTCATAAAATCTATGCCCCATACATCAAAAACACCACAGAAAAAACCGGTTGCATGGGCATCTCATCTCCACAGTCAATTGTCCTTCCCATTCTTTTCCAACTTTCAGACCTCCAAGTGAACAGCTGTGCGTCTCCGGTGACAGAGGATCGACCCGGCTTCTTGTTGAGGTGCGGAGGGTGGCCTAGGCGTGTTCCATCCATCTCCGGTGGTTGCGCCGCCGTGAGGTTTCTTCCTTGGGCTCCCCAGCCCTCGAGGTCGTGTTTTTCTATTTTTCTTAGTTGTTTAGTTAGATGTCACCCTTAGGTTTTATTTCGTGTCTTTATATAGTAGTTTAATCGATTATTCGCCATCATCAACCCCCTCATCGGAGCTTGCTCCGGCAAGCGCCTATTTACACCAAACTCCGTCCCAATCATCCACGTTTGCCCTTGGACCTCTTGATGTGGCCGTGTGTTTTATTTTTCAGGTCTCAGGGGCAAAAGACCCCTTCCTGGGGTCAATTTTTGAAGAAATCGTGGTACCTAGGCCCCCTTTTCGTCTCCGGCCTCTCGGTGGCGCTCCGGTGCTTATCGTGCCTTTTGGTGCCGCCTCCGGGTCGGGGAGCCTCCCAGGAATGTTGGAGGCCATTTTGCAGCTTGAAGGAGTGCCGGAAGAAGGAGAAGGAGGCCAGGGAAGCTCGCTTCGCAGCGAGTTCTTCCCCGTTCTTCATCGTCGTCTTCCAGCCGTTAGATCGAAGGCCCATCCCTGAAGCAGCAGCTGTCGTCTGATTGTGTCGTCCTCGACCATTGATCGCAGCTCGGATCTTTTAATCTCAGCCATCGGTACGAAGCGGCATCGCGCAAGGAGGTCGCTCTACGAGGCAAGTCAGGTTAGAAAAATTGGGCAAAAATCGAGGCAAACCCCATTCGGGCAAAAAGGAGGAGGGGACCAGTTGACCTGAGTCAGTAGAGCTGGCATGGACCAATCACTAGCGGCATGGGAAAATGACAAGATAGGCTAAAGGATAAAATAGAGAAGAAAATAAAGATAATTAAATTAAAATTATTTAATTAATTTAAATTTAAAAGTGTATGGAATAAAATGTTTATTATTTTTCATATTATTTTTTGTGATTTTTAATTATTTTTATGAAAAATAAATTAGTGTATATATAATATATAATATTATATACATGTATAATATACCTATGTATTACGTACAAGTATTTTTATTATTATATTTTTACATAAATAACCCCATTTTATATTTTATTTATTTACAAGGTAATTTTAGGAGTACAAAATAATTTTTTATTTTTATTTTATAAATTATATATAGGTGTATAATAAATATAGGATATAATATATATACATGTGTTTTGTACAATGAATGGAGGATTTCATTTTATTTCTATTTAATTTTTTGGGTTTTATACTATTTTTAGAAATATGTATAAGCTTGTAGAAAAACTAATTAAATTTTATTTTGTCAAAATAAATTCATAAATAATAGATACATGTATAGGTAGTACATATAATACATAGCGAACCCTATCTCTCTGTACTTATTTTATTTTGCGATCAGGTCAAGGCTTGACCTTCTCTTGGGGGTTGAGTCACTCTGTATTTATTTTAAATACATCATTCCTATTTCTTTTCTTTTTATTCTTTTATTTTGGTACAAAAACATGCTAATTTTGTAATATTAACATAAGCATGCAATTTGTTAAATTATTATATTTACAAGAATATGCATGATGTTTTTCCAAGAAAAAGAGCTAAAATAAAAGAATAAAGAGTGAGAATCACAGATTCATCAGCCCCTGTACTTTACCTTTGCTAGTCCCTTAGCAAACACTTATTTGAAAAATAAGTGACAAGAGAAAGAAAAGAAAAAGAATCAAGGTTGATTATTAAACTTATCTTCATTAAATTGAAGTTTGGAGCTCAGTCAAACCTTTGGATTATTAATTTGTCGGAACCTTATTGAGATCAATGTTTAAGGATCAACAACCTCTAAGTTCCACCATTCTATAGACAAGACTCCCGAATAATCCAGATCAGAACAAGTCTACATACACAAACTCTAATGACATGCATCTTTCCTTTTACTGTGTAAGTGATTTGTAGCCCCCCACCTTAGAAATGAAAAATAAACATCCTCCCTCAACAAGATAACTCTAATTTCTTTAGTAGCTCTTTCCTCGAGGAGCGGTATATTCCCTTCTAAGTTCAAGTGCAATCGGCTCAAGAAGAGGGGGAAAGAAGAGAATGAACCGTGGACAGTGTAGCCGCGTATCCCTGGGAGCCTAACCAGTGTAGCTAAGTCTCCCGATACGAGCTTCATGAGATGAGAAGGTGTAATATATAAGCTTTGCTTTATTTGGCTATATACACTTCGACATGCATTTTATTTTCAATCACACCTGTCCACTTTTTTTGGAGTTTTTCTTGATTTTGCACACATTTTTTGGGTGATACGCATATGTATAACATATCTACATGGTGCAGCATATACATAAGGACTTTTTCTTCTCGATCCAGTAGACTATCCCTCTTTTGAAGCATTATTGCAACCCAACAACTCCAGTTTTAGACCTCAACACCTCCAGACCAAGTTGAGGTGCACATCCCTCCATAAAGGAAGACGAGAGGTTCTGCCTAGAAGTACTATCCTCATATGCTACCCCAAGCCAAAGGATTCTGCCTCCTCACCACCTCATTCGTGTGGAGCTATGTGTAAGGTGCTGGTCCATGTAAAACCATTATCTGTGAGAGTCATGTGTACGTTGTTAAGTGTTCTACTTAGGCTCATCAAGATGACATGTGAACATAGCCTAGTGGACTCAAAGAATTAAGTCACTAATGGACCTGAAAAGCCTTAAACCCAAATCCTATAAGGTTCCTCTGAGAGTTACATGGATTAAGGCCTTAACCAAGCTCCATTTTTCAATTTAATTCCAGACTAGTTTAAATGTCAACTATAATTCAAAAGAAGATACAATAATATGTACAAAAATCTTGATACAATTTTTTTGAAAATGTTTGAATGCAAGAAAGAAGGGAAAGTTTTTCAAACTATTTACATACATTTACAAACGATTTTTTGCAAACTTTTATATCTCAAACATTTTTCAAAATTTTGTACTATATACATACTTTTGATACAAAAATATTCACAAGCATTTTACAATCAAAACATTTGTACAAGCATTTGTACAAAAATAATTTTTACAAATAGGTTATTTACAAACATGTATGTGCAAGAAAGAATTTTATGTGCAATAAAAAAATTAAAATTTTTGTGATTTTCAGTTTTGCAGTTTTTAGCCATTTTATTTATTAACACACTCACACGACATAAGAGTTATGGCTAAAGTATATATACAATATATACGACACCCCCAAACTTAGCTCGAATGATGTCTTCAAAGTGATCACAGAGCGATGAAGAAGACATAACTCATGTTGAGTATTGAGAAGTAAAAAGAAAGGCTATACTACAATGACAAATAAAAGAATATAATGAATGGAAGTCGGTGATCCCCCTATACTTAGGATCAAGTAATCCTAAGTATATAAGACTGTACACCAGGGGGAAACTGAGGGTTAGAATGTACAAGGTCTACCTACCCTATACTTAGTTTAAAATATCTCCAAGTATAGGCAACAAAACAGAGGTAAAAAGAATCAAAAGAATAATAAAAAATCTGACCACCCCCTATACTTAGGGTAAGGTACACCCTAAGTATAGTATAATCATAAGATGGAGATGGGGTGTTAGACAAAAGAATGTGCGATATGGACAACTGGATCCAAACAACTGCGAGAGAAAGTGATAATCAGACATGAGATGGAAATGATGTGAGTCAAAGACCACATCTCTTGCAAAATGAATAGGGGCAACGTCAACAATTAACGGATTGTGATCTAGATATGGCTTCAGGCGTTGACCGTTAACTCGAAAGGTGGAATCAAATAACATCTCGGATATATCAGTACTACCATTGTCGTGCACCTTTCGGACCAAGTATTGTCCCTTCCACTTGCTCTGCAACTTCCCTGGAAATAATCTCAACCTTGCATCGAACAACCATACTCTCTGTTTTGGCTCAAACTGTTTATGGCTGATGTACGAATTGTGCCATATCTTTACTCTCTCCTTATATTGTAGGCTAATTGAAAAGGCTATATCTCTAAGATCCTCCAGGGCTGCCAACTATGCCTTCCTCTGATCTCCTATGCTCTCTACATCCAATAATAACTTAGTAACAACCCATAGTGACTTGTGCTTTATCTCCACAGGTAAATGGCATGGCTTGCCATAAACAAGACGGAAGGGAGACGTACGCAAAGGTGTCTTTAAGGAAGTCCAATAGGCCGACAAGACCAAGTCCAAAAGCTATGACCAATCCTTTCGGTCTGGGCAGAAGACCTTCTGCAATATCATCTTGATCTCCCTCTTCGATACTTCAGCAAGACATTGGTCTGAGGATGGTATGGAGTGGCAAATCGATGGTCAATGCTGAACTCGTTAGCAAGGGCCTTTACCTTGTCGTTGATAAAATGAGACCCCCGTCAGATATCAAAACTCTAGGCACCCCGAACCGTGAAATGATATTTTTCCTTAAAAATTGACAAACAGTCTTAGCATCTATAGATTGGGTAGGAACGACCTCAACCCAATGACTCACGTAATCCACAACAAGTAGAATGTACTCGAATCCCTAACTCTCAGGGAATGGACCCATGAAATCAATGCCGCATGCATCAAAAACCTCATAGAAGTTAATGGGCTACATCGGCATCATTTCACGCTATCCACAACTGTCCATCCTCTGATAGTCAGTACACCTCTTCACGAATTCAGCAGAATCTTTGAAGAGGGTAGGCCGCCATAGGTCGGTTTGGAGTACCTTCTATGATGTTCTCCTCTCAGAATGATGTCCTGCTGCCTCAAGCTTGTGGCAGTATGTGAGGACGCTATGGTGCTCCTCCTGAGGAATGCACGGATGTCAGACGCTATCACCTCCTTCATGATAAAGGATGGGATCCTCCCAATGGTACGACTTGTCCTTCACGAGGGAGGTCTCAAGTCACTGTGTAGGCCAACCTTGTGGAACTTTCTTGGTGACAAGATAGTTCACAATGTCGGCATACCATGGAAGCAAGGTGATAACAAGGATCACCTCATCTTGGAAGGTCTCTGTAATAGGTGATGTATGCTATGATTCCTCAAGGTTCTCTAATTGGGAAAGGTGTTCCGCTACCAAATTCTTGACTCTAGATTTATCCTAATCTCAATATCAAACTCCTAGAGTAGAAGGATCCATCTGGTCAATCTAGCTTTGACATCCTTCTTTGCCATGAGGTACCTGATGGCGGTGTGATCTGTGAAAATCATCACTCTGGATTCGAGAATATAAGATCTGAATTTATCCAAGGCAAAGATTACGACTTCATCTCCTTCTCTATGACAGTGTAGTTCCATTGGGCGACATCCAAAGTACGGCTAGAGTAGTGAATGGAATAAGGCAATCCATCCATACTCTGTCCTAGAACAATCCCTATGGCAAAATCAGAGGCATATGTCATGATCTCAAATGGAAGAGATCAATCAGGTGACTGAAGGTCAGGAGCCTCAACAACTAATCCCTTGAGTGTCTCGAATGACGATAGACACTTATCATCTATAATGAACTCGGTGTCTTTCGTCAGCAGATCAGTGAGAGGTCAGGCAATCCGACTGAAATCCTGAATGAATCATCGGTAGAAACGGACATGCCCCAGAAAAGACTACAACTGCCGCAGATTGGACGGTGAATTGAGTTTCCTGATGATATTTACCTTGGTTGAATTAACCTCCATGCCTCTATTGGAGATGATATGACCAAGCACCCTCCCGCGAGTCACCAAGAAGTAACTCTTCTCCCAAGATAAGACAAGATGGACATCGATACAACACTAAAGAACGATGTCTAGACAGTCAAGACAAGCATCAAACCCGTCACCGTAGATCGGGAACTCATCCATGAAGTCATCTAAGCAATCACCCACCGTGTTCGAGAAGGTGGACAACATGCACCTTTGGAATGTAACCGGGGCATTACATAGACCAAAGGGCATTTGTCTGAAAGCATATGTCCTAAACAGACAGGTGAATGTCATTTTGTTCTGGTCTTCGGGCGCTATGGCCACATGATTGTAACCGGAGTACCCGTCAAGAAAGCAGTAATGTCTCTTCCTGGCTAGCCTCTCGATAATCTGATCAATAAATGGTAGTGGAAAATGATCCTTCTTGGTGTCCTGATTCAATCGTCTGTAGTCCACACAGACCCTCCAAGAAGTGGGTACCCGGATAGCGATCTCCTATCTATACTCACTCACAACTATAGTGATACATGTCATCTTGGGCAAACCCACTTGGAGTCGGAGATGTGGTAGATAAAATCGGTGCTCCACCATTTTGATATCTCTTTCATGACCACATCTCAGAGAATCAGGTTCAACCATCTCTGGAACTCACGCAATAGCTTAGCGTCCTCTTTGAGATAAATATGGTGGGAGCACATGTCCAGACTTATCCCTGGAGATCAACTACGCTCCATTCAATCTCCTTGCGGTTTCTTTCAAGAACCTCCATCAAACGAGATTCTTGCTCTCTAATTAAGTCTGTTGAGATAATGACTGGGTACATTTCTATCTCACCTGCAAGAAATCTATACTTCAGTGACTGAGGCAAGGGCTTCAGCTCTAGGCAACTGGGAGCTGGCAAATTTGGATTCTGAAATGCCAGAGTGAAAGCAACAAACTCTTCATGGGAGAACTCTTGCTATATGTGAAACTCTAGCGGAGATGGCTTTGTTGGTGTGCTTGTAATTGGCGCTGGCTCAATCTCCACCCTATCTATCGTCTCAGTGGGAATCAGATAAGGTAAAAGCTCATCAAAATCATCCCAATCTATGTATGAATATGAGGGATGTGAATTAGAATCACATGAAATATATTTTGCTTCGCTCACCATAGTGCGATCGTCAACCTCAAATGTGTCTTCGGCCAAGAGCGTGCTCTCCGAACTCTCATCAGCTGGTATATGTGAATTTGTAGTGTCTGAAGGTGCAACAAGTGCTCCTAAAATAGGGTCAGACCAAACTACTTCATCGTCTGTGATTACAAAATCACACTCATGGTGGACATCTTGTTGTGCATCTATCATCTGCTCTACATTGTTGGACCGCTTGGAGCAAGCTGAATCTCTCTCTGGTCTCATTGATCGTCCCTGTTTGTACACTTTCGCCCTCGATGCAAAAGTATTCATTCCCACTATCATGATCAGACACCGCCTTGTCTGTAGAAAAAAATGGACGTCCTAGTATGACGGGGGTATCTATCACAGATTCAGGGATCTCCATGTCCAACACAACAAAGTCCATGGGGAATTCAGGCCTTGAATTGTGTTGACCACATCCTTCAACAATCCCTTCGACCTCTTGACAGATTTATCAGCAAACTGAAGTACTATTCTGCTTTGTCGAAGGGGGACAAACTCGAATCGGTCGAGTAGGCTACCCGGAGAAGGTTGATGGAAGAGTTGTTGTCTAATAGAGTCCGATCGAACCGTAGCTCATAAATATGACATCTGACATAAGGAGCTCCTGCATCTAGCCTCTTGGCTAGCAAACGGTTCTGAATCGTGAAGTATGTGGCATGAGTGAGCACATGGATCTATGCATTGCGATTCCTTCTCTTCCTACGGATGGTGGTATTCTCTCTCAAGTTCTTTTGGAAGAGAGGGATATGCTCAAGTGCCTCCTATAGAGTCAACTGAATCTGGAATCTATCGATCATCTGTTGGATGAACTCTAACTACAGTGCTTTTTTTGTTTTTTCTATTTTCTTCCCCTCCGCTAAGTGGAGTGCTTGAGGGAAGGGGATGACTGGGCCCTCCTCAGATAGGGGGCTAGGAAGAGGTTCCTGTGTCTGTGAGAGAATGGAGTCCATACCAAGATAATCATGCAACACATATGGACTCAGAGAAGATGAATAAATCTTTCCTTTATTCATATTTTTTGTCTTTTCTATTTTTCTATTTTTTTTATTTTTTCTCAAAACTGTCATGAGATACACAAACAGAAGCAAACACAAGTGAAGTAAAAATGGTGGCATCAGCACCACCACTGCATCAGTCTTCGCGGCATCAGTACCGCACTTTGGCTCAACATCAAGTGAAATGGTTGCATCGGTACCACCGACTGCATCTGGAGATACGGCGGCCTCAGTACCGTCGACTGGATCAACATCCTTGGTGGCTTCACCGCCACCGTCATCATCATCATTAGCGGCATCTGCACAACTATCCTTCTCATCTAGCGCTCCTGAGTCTCCATGTGGTTGTCTCTCAGATGAGGCGCCACCGACTGGCATCCTAGTGCTCCTAAGTTTCACAAAATCAACATCAAATATGTAGGAATAAATATCACCCAAAGAATCACTAGGAGTGGTGGTCTCTGTGAAATGTACCTGCTCAGACTTCCTCTTCAGATTGTTCAGGTTCAGCTTAATCTGAGCGGGTATGGCGACCTTTCCCTTGATGATATCCCTCATCTCCTGCCAGAATTCGTCCATCTCCTGACAAAAAGATGCCTGCTAGTTTGAGAGTAGGCAGGTGAAATCGTCAAGGGCTGGGTTCTCATAGACTGGTACATGAGAACCGGACGAGTTGCCTCGCTGGAAATGAGGCTGCTACTAGTACTAGTAAGGGGGAGGCTGAGTGAACTGCTGAGGCTGCGACTGCCTCTACTACTATCCACAATGGTAGGGATGAGGACCCTAGTGGTAATGCTGTGATTGCTTGGAGCACTAGGGCTGCTGTTGCTGGCTGTTCTGTTTGCCCTGAGCTGGAGGTTGCTGCTGGGATGAGGTGTCTCCAGTAGACCACCTGAATCCGAGATGATCACGACGGATCTCGAGCTACTGCTGGTTATATCAAATCCCGTTGACTTCCATCAGTGGTTCCTGCTCGTAATGGGATGGAGGAAGAACTTCCAGGGGCTAATCCGGCTAATACATCACCATCTGAGTGTCCTGAGATGATGGTGGATGAGAGTAGTGCTGCAACAGCTGAACTGGCTCTGCATGAATGTGGTGAACCTGGCTGTACTGGGTAGATGGCTGGGAAGAGATGCCGCTGCTGTGATCAGCCTGTGACCTGAGATGAGGTCGAGCAGCCATCTGTGCCTCTTTGAGACACATAATCTGGGTCTTCAGATCATGAAGTGTCTGTACCAACTGATCTATCTGTATGAGGCCTTGGTACTGTTTCTTCTCTATGATCTTGATGCTATCCAACTTCTCACTGATAATCCCCATGTCAACTGTGGATGATTCTGCCTGTGCTGCACTGTTGACAAAGTAGAAGGACCTGTATCGACCCATGTTATCCTCTGATATGACACAGCTTGTGGAAGGGGCTTCCCCTACGTGTAGACTCATGTCTGGGACATCACAGTGTAGTTTTCGACCATATCCTCATAAATGGCTCAGACTTTGTCCTCATCCTTGGCGAAATAAGACCCCCACATGAGGCATTGACAATCCCCTACAGCTTCGGTGTCATCCCACAAAAGAAACTCTAGACTAGATTGGGCTTGGAAATCTCATGGTGTGGACACCGGTCAATAAGCTCTATAAAGTGATCCCACGCTTCGTGAAACTGCTCTTTGGGGATTATAGTGAAGTTGATCAGAGCTCTATCAGCGTTAGTTTGGCCTAGTGGATAGTACTGGTTCAAGTACTTAGTCCGGAGCTGCTCCCAAGTGGTAACATACTTCCCCAAATGTTTCTACCAGTAGGCTGCTCTATCGACCAAAGAAAAGGGGAAGGGCATCATCTTGATGGTGTCCTCATCCACGAACTATCGTGGATCGTACTGCAGATCATCTCGAACTCCTGCAGGTGTAGATACGGCTCCTTGGTGGCTAGCCCATGGAACTTGGGTAAAAGCTGAATCACTTGGGGGCGAAGCTCGAAGTCGTCCAGAATCACCAGAAGCTGTTACCAGCGGGGAGTAAGTGTTGCAATAGGGTCGTGCAACTGCCTCATCATCTGAGCGGGTCTGGTTGGATCCTGTTGATCCACTGGTTGTCCGTCTGCTCCTCCTCCAATTGCTAGTATATCTCCACCGGCTGGTCGCTGCGGTCTCCTCTGTCAGCTCACATCTGCTCTAACTCTCTATGCACCTCTGCCATGAATGCTCCCTGATCTCTAATCTATCTCTGCATCGTCTCTAGGGAGGCTAGGAATGTGTTGTGTATGGCACCCTGATCAAGAACATATGTAGAACCTTGGGGCTACTCATTGGTACATCCTTCACTACTGGCCATCTCTCGGGTCTGTGCAAAGGCAAAAGGCCCTATCTCAGGTGCCGTCAAATGTATAAATAACTGTGTTGGCCTCTGCTCTAGCATCTCATAATTGGAAGAAGGGTGGTCGAGGGAGAACATGGTGGTATCAGACTCAGGTTCAGAGAGCAGGTGTAGGCTCTCCGAAACCTCCCCAGATGAATGAGGCAGAGTGCTCGAAAGCGGTGCTACCAAAGGCAGCCTAAGGGATCTCCTGCCCATTACCATGATGTGGGGATGAGTGCGGATGAGATCTATAATGCAACCAAGATAAGAAGTTAAAATCCTAATTCACCTACTCAACGTGAGAGCTGATGACCATAAAGGCTCGGTCGTTAATATTGTCAATTTTATTTTAGGTGATCAATCAGTCTATCAGAGCGATTAAGCGAGTTGTTAGGAAGCCGATGCTCCTAGTAGACTGGCCCAATCCCACAATTAATTTTTCCCAGCCAGTATGAATTATAGACCGTTTATCGACTACCCAGAAGTCCCCACAAGAGAACAACTATCCAGAAAGTCTAGTAGTATGAAAGAAGTTCATGTATGGTTCTAGCCTTGGTTGCGGTTTACTCTCTCGCTACAATCAAACCAACCAATAAGGGGGTGACTCTCCCCAAAACAAGGATTTTTAAGTGAGGTGAATTTTAGGGTCAAGTTTGCATTAGCAGTCCCAATTTTATTATTTTCACCTTTTTAGGTATTTTTAAGATAAAAACAACACCTAACAATTTTTTTCGATTTCCTTTGGTTATTTTGAGTCCAAAAATAGGGGCAGGAAGTTGAAAAACCCGATGCGCGATCAAACACAATGATGCATGAAAAGATAAAAATGCGTACATGTCTCCAACACTCTACATGCAAGGTGATTTGTGTATAAATTAAAAGATAAAAAAATAAACTAACTATATGACGCACGGAGAAATCATCCTTAGACGAGCAATTTCTAATGATCGTGAAGAACAACAACTAGATAATGAATCGAGTCCGAAGTCCGATCTTGGGAGTCACTCGGTGCCCGCCACAACGGATCCCGCTAGCACTGTATGTGACTCCTCGTGGCACGTGGTCTCAAATCCAATTAAACTAACTTTTTCTTATTAATTAATAGCAAGGTCCAATTACAATCTATATGAATAAGCAAGCAATTAGGTGTTGGACCTTAGCTAATTACATCACAATCAGTCAAAATCCTAAATCTAGGGGCCAAAACTTCGTGAATCAATTAGAAAAAATGCAATCAAAATAAAAACCACGAAAAATTCGGTGAGGTCCCCAGAGCACATCGGTACTCGGTGAAACATACCTCAAAATGTCCAAGTCCAACAAGAGTCCAAGTGTCTAAATTATTACAATATAGTCCAAATGTTCTCCAAAAATAAAATAATTGTCTTCTGCACTGCGCTGCTCCGCCTCCTGTACGGGTCCTCCAAAAAAGAGTCTGATTCGTAATCCAACAATACCTCGCAAAAAAGTAAATTAAAGATAGGTTAGAAAATCGTTATAATATATAAAGAGACAAGAAGCTGAAAAATAATGACTACTAAGTCATGCGTTGCAGTAATTGCGCCATTCTGGAGACTCGCCTTACAACTCGGGTTAGGAAAATAAATAATCAAGGGTCGTTGCAACCCGGATAGCAAGGCAAAGCAAGAAAAAACAATCAACCACTCAAGCCAAGAGATAAAACAATCAAAATGTAAGTGGTCTTTATATTATTTTTACTTGGTATAACAACCATGGTCGAACACAAGGAGCACGAGTAAACCTATGAAGTAGTCAAAATTCAAAAATGGAAAAACAACATATTCTGGTGGTTTGAATTTTGCAAATTTTTATATTTTTGATAAAGAGATAAAATCAACAAAAATAAAGCAAGGCAACACACAAGTTTTTTTGTATTTTATTTTATTGCTAAAGTGCCTAGAAAATTCAAATAAAAGTATTTTTGAGTTTTTGACGTTTTAAAGTGTTTTTGGTAATTTTATCGAGTTTTGCAAATGTTTTTCTGATTTTATAAAAATCAAACAGTATAGGAAAATACAAATAGTGCCCAGCCAGGATTGAATTGCAAATTAAAATTGTTTAAAATATCCTAAAGTTCTGGGAGACAATTTTATGATAAAATAGATACAAAAACCTACAAATAAGAACTGAAATGATTTTTTTGATTTTTTATGAATTTTATTTGATTTTCACAAGATTTTTAGGATTTTGTAATTTTTAGGATTTCTCTAGGGAATTTTCAATCCAAAATAGTACTGGAGTTAAAAGACTCTGAAAGACACATGCACATATTTTTATATAATTTTCAAGACTATTTTGAATTTTTATGTTTTCTACTTTATACAATACACTCCTTAGGGTTTTTTGATTTTTTTGAAAATAATAATATAAAGCATATAATCTAGGAAAATCACAATAAACACTGCATAACAACATGAGTTAAAGGCAATTTTTATATAGTTTTCCAAATTATTTTGCTATTTATTTTATTAGGTACAAGACATACAGCTCACAGGGACCTACTTGCAATTCAAATAAAGTTCTGGGCTAAGCAATAACACACGTGAAAATCATAGGGCAAAAGTTGCATAATGTCCAAGCAAACTCGTACACAACACGTGAATCGAGCTAACAAAGGTATAAATGCAAATCTCACAAACTTGCCATTCAAATCATAACATCCATAAAATACAGGGCACAATATGCAAATAAACTAGAATGGAACATAGTACTGCACGTGAGTTCACACAAACTAGACTAAATGCAAATACAAAAAACGATAAGGGACTACCTGCAAACTATCCAAAGTAATATAAACTGCAATAAATATTTACAGAACTAAATAGAAAACACAAAACAAAGAGGAGCCTCAGTAAACTTTACCCCTTATTAAGGTACTATCCAACGGCTGAGGGGTCTCCACTAACGGATGGACGATCGAGATTAGGGATACCCCTTCGATGATGGACGACGTTGAAGCAATCCTGAGATAGATCTGATGGTCCCGGCTTCCCTGCTGGCGGACGACTGAGATTAGAACTAGGGGACACCTGGATCTGACGACCGGATTAATGCCTGGAAGAACTAACCTTCAGTGAGTTTCAATCAGTGAATGCGCACGACCAAGGCATGGCTAGGAGCTGCTGTGATGGGGGAAACATAGCCGACGATGGTCCACAGCTACTGGGATACTCAGAAAGGTCCAGGACCAAGGAGAAGGTCCTAGAGCAGAGTGGGGTCCTGGAGCTCCTATGCCGTGCCTATTTGGCCTCCAGATGAGGCCTTCTTGTGCTCCCCCTGCAGGAAAATTGGTATGCTCGATGATGAAGCTCAAGCGAGGGGTTAGAGCATCAATATCATCGTAAACAGGGAGGGGGGGGGTGAATGGACCAGGTTTCCGCGGAGGTGGAGGACTACTACCTGCTTCTTGATTCGCACCTGGTGGTTGGAGTCAAGAGGGGGGGTTGCGGAGCACGCATAGAAGTGGAAGAGGGTAGTGTGAGTGCGAGGCGACGACATGGGATAGATATGGTCAACAGAGAAGAGATGCTATGCGAGTAAATGATGGATTCGAACTGGAAATGGTAGGGAAAATAAAGTACCTACTGGTGAAGGAGGTTGCCTGTGGGTAGTGTAGTATTCCACGACGGTGATTGCCTCGATGGCCGGCATGTCCAAAGGCTGGAGCTCCTCATAGTGGAGCTGAGATGAACTTGCCGGATCTGGGGGCTGCAACGCTCCAAATGCTCCTCTCTCCGTCTCCCTCTCCCTCTCATGTTGTCACTCTGAAAAGGAAAAGGCAGGTGCCATAGAGGTGGTGGGGTAGCTGAAGGTGGTGGAAAAGGGAGGGGGTGCAAAGGTTATATAGGGTTCCAGGTCCGAAAAGGTTGGGTGTAGCCCGTGAACCGAGGCGTGGATCCTTAGGGAGAAGGTCAGGCGTGTATTAGGGATCCATGCCACTTAATTGGCGCTTGAAATTAGAAGGAATGGTGCCATGATCGGGTCAGAAAAATTGGGTGAAAATCAGGGCAAACCCGATTCAGGCAAAAAGGAGGGGGAGGGGATCAGTTGACTGGTGTCAATATTATTGAGCTGACATGGACCAATCACAAGCGGCGGGGCAAAAGGACAAGATAGGATAAAGGACAAAATAGAGAAGAAAATAAAGATAATTGAATTGAAAATAATAAACGAATTTAAATTAAAAAGTATATAGAATGAAAAATGTTAAATATTTTTCATATTATTTTTTGTGTTTTTATTTATTTTTATGAAAAATAAATTAGTGTATATACAATATATAGTATTATATACTTGTATAATATACATATGTATTATGTACTAGTATTTTTATTTTTTTATTTTTACATAAATAACCCCATTTTATATTTTATTTATTTACAAGGTAATTTTAGGAGTACAAAATAATTTTTATTTTATTTTTATAAATTATTTAAAGGTGTATAATAAATATGGGATGTAATACATATACATGTGTTTTGTACTATGAATGGAGGATTTTATTTGTATTTCTAGTTAACTTTTCTGGGTTTTATATTATTTTTAGAAATATGTACAAGGGTGTAGAAATAATAATTAAATTTTATTTTGTCAAAAGTAAATTCATAAATAATAGATACACATATAGGTAGTACATACAATACTTAGTGGACCCTATCTCTCTCTACTTATTTTATTTTGCGACCATATCAAGGCTTGACCTTCTCGTGGGATTTGGTCACTATGTAATTATTCTAGATACATCATTCCTCTTCTTTTCATTTTAGTCTTTTATTATTGCATAAAACATGCTAATTATGTAATATTAACACAAGCATGCAATTTGTTAAATTATTATATTTACAGGAATATGTATGATGTTTTGCCAAGAAAAAGAATAAAGAGTGAGAATCATATATTCATCAACTACAACTAAGGTAACTATGGTTAGATAAACAAGAAGATGTGAACTTACCCTAAGGTAGTGGTGGGCCTTCTACGTATAATAATTGATCGGTGTTGGTAAGATTTTACCATATTTATTATATGATGGCATATATCTCTTTATTCATCAGAGCAATGTGATTCAGTTCAGGCATGGTATGCTCTATAATAAGATCTACTTATGTCTTGTACTGCTAATACTGAGTGTGATGGGTGGAGTGTTATTGCTGATACTTGGGACAAAAATGTCATAATGGTGGTACGAGGGTTGTTGGTATGTGTGAAACTATTGTTGCTTTTGAACAAGTCTCCACTGACCATGTATTTGACATTGACGTGTCCAAAGAGACGACTAGTTAGATTGTATAGCCTGATACTAACCAGTCTCCTTTGGCTGGTGTCCTTGGCCCTAATGGCCAACATGTAAATTCCATGAAAAATTTGAAACCATGATGATTAATTCTTATATGTCGTCTCAAAAATATGCCATTCACCTTAGAATATGGTGGTCACCCAAACATGGTCTCATTAAATGAGAGAGCATGCTGGTTGAACTGAATGATCAATCGATCTCTCATCTAGGTTAGTTCTAAGCTCTCTAAAAGTAAGGATTGGTCCTAAAAGTAAGGGTTGGTCCTAAATCAAATTAAACTTTTAGATTTGTGTCGATGCACCCTCTTTTGGTTATTATGTAACCACAAGCAATGCAACCATGAGGTTGGCAACCTTCTCAGCTAGATCTTCCATATGTTACAATACTGAAGACAAACTCTCCACCTCTTTCAGATTTTGCACCTCATTCAAATGATTCGCGATCATATCAACCTTGGTAATTGATTACAAATAATTTCCATTTTGAGAAAGCTCTTCAAACAACTTATCCACCTTCCATTTCTTATGTCATGGTGTAGTTGTTCGTTAAGGTACACCTGTGTGGTAGAGATGGTTCGAATGTTTTCTACGATCTCCTCAAAAATTGTCCACATGACTTCAGCATCATGGTTGAGGTTTCTCCCTCTACACGAGGGACTCAACAACTCTTTGTGATCATATCGACCTTAGTTAATCTATCACAAATGATTCCCATGTTGGTAATATCATGATTGATCTTCAAATACCTTGGCGAGCTTTTATTCTTTGTGTCATGGTGTGGAAGTCCCTTCTTGTACACCTGTACGGTAGAGATGGTTCAACTGTTTTTTGCGATTACCTCAAAGATGGTCCACATGTCTTCAAAATCATGATTGAGATAAGATCACTTCACATGAGGCACTCACCAACCCTTGGAAATCAATATGTAAGCCACTAAAGGAATAAATAAGTCATGACTTCATGATCGCATGGCGTGCGAACTTCTCCAACAGATCCTTAGAATGGTTCCATGCTTAAGTACATGCTCATGTAATAACTATGAGATGCTAATTATAATACTTTGAATTTGATTAGTCTGATCAAGACGCTCAATTTTCTTCACATTCATAGATCAACCCAAGTAGGTCTATCTCTACCCAGGTGGTTAAGATAATAAGTGTTGGACATGTAAGCCCACCGTGAGCCATTGTGTAATAAAAATTATTGCAAATCATTCCTTAATATGAAGTGAAAAATGACTAATATGCATAATAGGTCTCTTATGAAGGCTAGGGTTCGGGCCTCAGCGCATCATAGAAGCGTGTAGATAACATCCAATAGAATCTAGGGTAACTAGTCATACTAGTTGCAATAGACAACAAAATTTAAAAATTTTAATTAGATGAAACCACATGATATGAGAACCAATGTCAAATCATTTCATGAAGATCATAGATGAGTAATAGAATTACCTCGTGAAGCATGATTACGATCGCGTGTTTCTAAACGAAGAGACCTCCTGTCTCAAGTCTGATTTAACGAAGGATGCACTTACGAGCACATGGATGACACGTGTGCTTCCCGTAATCCGAGTAGAAAATATGACCATGGAACCTCCTGATTTTGTCTCATGAAATTTATGGACTTCCTCATGAGAAAGAAGCACCAAAGAAGGCAGAGATCCACGAGTAGTCGATCTGATAACACAACATTGATGTGATGACTGTGAGGCTCTCTAGGTCAATATAGTGGACGACTACAATATTTAGAGAGAGAGAGAGATTTGTTGATTTATTTTGTTGTAAGAGAAAGCGTTAGGTCTAGCCTTTCTTTTATAAAAAAATAGATAGCCATGGATCCCAATCTATGTACACACATAATTAATGGTGTAGACTAATTTGTGCTTTGAAATGGTCAAGATTTTGTTGCAACAATTTGCAACAACAATTAATTAATTTAAAAGAAAATAAATATATTTAATAATATTGAAAGATTTAAATTTAATTAAATCAATTAATATAGGATTATTTAGAAAGGAGTGGAGCCTCCTTCCATTATATGGTGGATGGCTACGAAGAATCCTACCCCTTGTGGTCGTCCACTCGTAATAAGGAGTGGGCTCCAATTCTTTCCAACTTTGATGAGATCTCATATCTCATAAATTATTCCACATGTGCAACAACTTTTAATGCAAAATTATTTATAAAATAATTCCAAATTATTTTTAATAATTTTAATCTTGCCATTGATAATTATAAATCATAATTATCCATCCAATATTTAATGTAAATCACATTTATATTTAAATGCATAATGTAAATCTAATTCACATTTACTTGTATAATGTGAATCCATATCACATTAACTTAAAAATTCTAAATCATATTTACAATTAAATCTCCCTTGATATTATAAATCATATTTATCATATTTATGACTATTATGAATAGTAATATCCACATTAAATATATCTTTGATAATAACATCATATTTAATTATCTTAGATGACTCTTTCCATGTGTCCAAATAATATGAATGACATTCACATTATTTATGAAAATTAAATCATATTTAATTATCAATTTTCTGATGCTCGAATAAATTATCAATAATAGAATTATTCTTGAGCTCTTTCAAGAATAATGTGCTTTCTCTGTAGATACTTAGAGATAAGAACAACGTGATTGTACATTCCATGTATAGTGACATAGATATTGAGATCATATCTCAAATCCAGATCTCGGGGACCTCTCAAAGATGTTTTATTAAATCAAACTACAAACCTAATATTATCATTACGTCCGAACTACATTCATATCAATGTCCAATATTTGGACTAAGATCAAACTACTAATACACTAAGAGGAGTCAATAAAATTCAAACTTGTTTCATCATTCCCTTAGAATGGAAGTATCATGGTTATACAATCGTTTACGATCACATCACCCTTGATTATTCTTAATACAAATAAATCATACATACTAGAAGACCTAGAATAAACCCAACGTTTTAGATCATATTTGAAGTGTCTCCTTGAGGGGTTTTACTTTATGTTTCTCATTTGATCATTGGGATCATATGCCTTCCAATAACATATATCATACCTATAAATTTTAACATGATTCCAAAGCAATATGACCATTTACAGAATTTGATTTAATATCTCATGAATGAGCTCAAGTCTTCCAGTTCAATAATGAACATGTATGATCCCTTTGAGAGATTGAGAGATCACATTACTCATATGCCCTCACATGTACAATAACTCACATGTGTATAGACCTTGATAAGATCATGTTGAGGCGAAATCTCCGGGTTTTGATTTAAATGATATATGAAAGTGTCATTGCCCTAAATAATCCCGCGATAAACAAACAAATTTATCTTTTTTTCTTCTCAAGCTGAAAAATTAATTACAAGCAAATAATGAAGCAATAGAAATTTTTACTACTTATTTACCTTTATAGCAGTCAGGATCAAACTCAGGAGGCTACAATTCCCGAGGGTTATTCAAATAGTTGACGAAAAATCAATTAAGAGAAAAAGTAGGAATCTCAAAGGAAAACTATCTTCGATTTTCGTTAAATTTTTCTCTTTTTTATTTTTTATTTCTATTTTTTATTTTCTGATTTTCAAAATTTTAGTTATTTTAATTTTGCATATTTTTTTTAAAATTCAAATAAGGAAAAACATGCACAGGATAAGAAATACGCACACCGTACTCTTTTTGTATTTTTCAATTCAAAAAATGCTCAAAAAAATCCAGAGAAAATATTTTTGGGTTTTAAATACTTTGAAATGTTTTTGGAAATTTTTGTAGAATTTTCAGTTTTTTTGTAATTTTGTAAAAATCAAACAGTGGCAAAAATTGCAAACAATGCGCAACCTGTAGTAATTTTCAACTTAAAAATATTTTAATTACCCAAAACTCCTGGCAACTATTTTTATGATGAATTATAGGCAAATATCTATAAGCAAGAACTGAAATCACGATTTTTGGATTTTTGTACAATTTTTTATGATTTTTATAAGATTTTTAGTATTTTTCAATTTTTTGGATTTTAAATAGAATTAATGCACGAAATTTGGGTAGGAATTAAAAGACAGTAAAATAAAACTACTCTAATGTTATTGGAATTTTTAAAGAAATATTCAAATTTTTATGAATTTTTGAATTTCAGGAAGAGAAAAAGACACTGTTTTTTATTTTTAATAAAAAGAAATGATGACAAAATGCAATGAAAAATTTATGCTAGAAAGATACAACATGATAAGTATATCATGATTTTTGGAAGATTTATTGACCAACAAAAAGATTTATTTCAATGAAGAGAACATGCAAGTTAATAGTCTGGAAATGAAGGACTAGAATGTAAATACTTAATGTTTTGGTATTAAATAAGTAATAGGAAAAACAGAGGGTGTAGAGTGTAAATTACCCGAAAATAAACGTGCTATGCACGTGATCTGTACTAGAAAGTAGGGGTATTTTTTTAATATGCGAAACATCCAGGGGCTCATGCATAATTTCTCCAAATTTTTTTTATTTCTTTCCCCATCTAGGGTTTACTACAGTTGTTGTTTGTTCTTCACCAAAGATGGGCGGGGGCATGCGCCATCGCCAAGTCATCTTCTTCAAAGGTGCGGGACGGTGGACAGGGGGAGACGTGGCCGGGTAGCTCTGGCGGCTTCGACGACTAGGCGGGGCACGCGTGGTGGTATTGAGGACCAAGGCAGAGGTGGCACGAAAGGTGGCACGTATACGCAGGCGGAACATAGAACGATGGTGCACGACGATGGAGAGGTGGTGCAGAAGGTGCTCAGAGGCATGGAAGGTGGCGCGTGCGTAGACGACCGAGGAGGGGCAACATATGACCCTGGAGCTTCGTTGGCGGCGGTGGGATATTTGGCTGGAGAGACCGTTCAGAGGAGCAACAGGTGGTCACAGCGAGAGTCGATGCAGGTGATGGGGGTGCAATGAGCATGGTGGAGCGGCGGGCGCCACCCGTTGGCTGATGGAGCGGCGCATACCGCTAGACGGCGCGGTGCGACTGGAAGGGCGGTGGCGGCGGCGGCCGCCCCGCGTGGATTTTTTTTTTGTAAAAATAGAAATGATAAATATATAATTTTTTTATATATATTCTAGAAAAGCAGAAATGATTTTTTAATTAATTAATTATTTTTTTTATATTTTTCTCCAAAACAAATGTTAGATAAAAAGAATAGATATTTTTTATTTTTTTAAATTTTATTTATCAATAAATTAGGATGCGAGCATGATGACTCGATCCTAAAATCACATGAAAGATGTGAATGCATGCGGTTTCGAGAGGAATGTCGTATGGAACCGGATCTCTGACCACCGTGCATGTCGAAGATGGGAGATCATGCGGGGTAGAAAAGAATGGGTAGAGATCAAGAAAGTGAGATGTAAAATCGAGTTGGTGGCGGATCAAATCGTAATGGATTTTAAGATCTAAAAAATTGACAACGAAGAAAAAATGCGAGAAAATGAAACTA
The DNA here is from genome assembly GCA_037367405.1 of Ottelia alismoides. Classification (NCBI taxonomy): domain Eukaryota; kingdom Viridiplantae; phylum Streptophyta; class Magnoliopsida; order Alismatales; family Hydrocharitaceae; genus Ottelia; species Ottelia alismoides. Next base: position 1,377,853 of record JAZKJV010003927.1, on the reverse strand, counting down.
CGATTAACCTAGGATAAAAATAAGAGAAAATGTGGATCTCACCTTAGGAGTGAAAAATACCATGATCGCCTCGACGAAGGCCGACTCGCTGTCATCGGACAACTCGGAGGCTAGGCATCCTTCTACGACAAGAAGACTCCCGAAGATCAGGCTCCTCTCACCAAAGATTGATCAAATTGAAATGATGGAGAAGGAGCCATATTAATAGATAGAATGGGATTGAAGTTTGAATTTTTGAATTTTTGGATGAAGATAAGAGATAAGAGAGAAGAAAAATTGAAATGAGATAAAGTAGAAAGATAAGTGTTAAAAAATTACAAAAATTAATTATTTTTTTGTATTTTCATCACTTTTTTTTGAAAAATAATTGTTATTTTTTTATTTTTTGTGGTAGTTAGTTAAGAAAATTAAATATATACATATGTTATATACAAATATGACATTATATACATGGGTAAATAAGCAAATTAGTTTTTTTGTTTTAAATTTTTTATATTAAATTTTTTATTTTTATTCTAAATAATTAGTTAAAATATTTACAAATACAATATGTATAAATTAATGGCAAAATTGCACAAACCACTCCAGAAAACTGACTTTTCAACTGTAACTCCAAAAATTATGATATCACATCCATTTTAAAGATAATTTAATTTAGAATACAATGGAAGTGAGTTTGCTTCAATTTGAGTTCATATGGAGCTGGAATTCATCTTTCAATTATTTCTTATTGGCTTTTTCCTGATGTGGTTACTTTTATTATATAAATGATTTCATTGTGTAATTATTTTTATTATTTAGCCAGCATTTTTATTTACAACATTTGTTTTGAAAATTATTTTATTTAAGGTAAATTTATGTACAAATAAAATAGTGTTAGTTTTAGATAGATTCACACAAAATAAGTGAGATCTATTTATAACACACATAATTTTTTTGGATTTTCTGATTAATGATCCTATCTCCCCCTACTTTATTCCTGGTCGATCAGGTCAAGTCTCGACCTTCTCTCGGGGTTCGGGTCAGCCTCTATCTATTACATATATACAGTCTTCTTTTATTTTCTTTATTTTTCCTACCTTCCTTTTTTATTTATTTTAAGTTAAAATAATATACAAATATACAATATTTACATACAGATGCGCATTAGTAAGGACATGGAGTAAGTATTATATACATATTTTTTATAAGGGATTTTAAGCTAAAATAAATGAATAAAAATAATGAATCGTAGATTCATTAGGTCATCAACTTGTCAGTCTGTCAAATGAACATATTCATACATATAGTAATACGTATTTCTCTGGTCAGAGGATGCGTTCTTATATCATGACAGTATATGACATAGGTCTTGGTTATCTCGATCTCTTTAAGTGAACTCTTTGACCTAACTTATCTAACACCTCTGAACTCTATTCCTATGAAGAGGACCTGCATCAAGAGGTCGGTTAGATATCAACCTTTGGAGAAGGATTACCATCTATTTCTCAAGCTGGAGACCCTTAACAATTGATTGATAATGCTTGTTGAGTCCTCAATCTAACCTTTTTAGATAGCATCCAAGAACCAACCTCTACGGTTTAGTTATCGAATCAACAAATATATGATCATTAATATGACCATGGTACATATCCCTAATTATAGTAAAGGACCAATACAAATTAGTTATTCTAGGGAATGGTTTGCAATAAAGTTTATTGCATAATGGCTCTCCATGGGCTCGCATGTCCAACAATCTCCCACTAGCCCAAAGAGCCATTAATGGGCCAATCTTTAAACCCATAATAGTGTTAATCATAAGATATTTAGAAGAATATCTTGGTAAGATAAATATCCACTCTGTTCCCAAAAGACTATGCCAAGTCCTTTTACAGAATATCTCTTAGTAACAGTGCTCACATCCAATGCAAATATTGCATCTTATGCAACCAATACTCAATCTTGTTAAAGCAGTTATAGTACTTTGACACTACAACTCAATAATTATTATAACCAATAAGAAGTTTTTATTATACTTATTAAAACAACCTCATGTCAGGAGATCTCTATCTCCTTATACTAAGACAAAATCTTATGTCTTGTTAGATATCTACAGGTAAGATCTTTTAAATAACAATATATAAAGTCTTAAGTTCTAAAAGATAAGACTTTGGGATAATTGTCTCAAAAGTCTTGCTATTTTTAAAGGTGTTGTTATTACTACAATTATTTATTTTATCTCCATAGTAGTATTAGTAATAATTTATTACTCCCACTGCATGGCAGACATCTGGCTTTTGTACACATCTAGCATACATCAGGCTTCCTGTAACTGATGCACAAGGACAAGTAGCTTTAGCATTCACATCATCAAGCATTTGGAGATTCTATACCTTCAGATAGGTCAGTACCAAATCTTAAGGGAAAGAAGCCTTTCTTGGGGTTTTTTTTCAGAAAAATGGAATATGTCCGAGATGTACCACTAATGTGACAATTCCGATGCCCCCTTCTCTTTTCTTCTGAACAACTTTAGAACTAGATCCAAGAGGTATACTTGCAATCTTTCATCTCAAGGTATACTATAACCAGATTATAAAACACATATTATTATCCTTATATCATTCCAAATGATTAGGATTTTTTATACATTTAGCATGATGACATCATAAACTTTATAACTTCATCAAATCTGACGTTCCGAGTATAAGAAGCTTGTTTGAGCCCATAGATGGAGTTCTTCATCTTGCACACCTTTCCTTCCTCAACAATGATGCCCTAGGGATACTTCTTATAAATATCCATGTTGAGGTATTCATACAGGAATGCAATCTTGACTTTCATCTTGTAGATCCATTTACACCTAATGGGTTTTACTCTTATAGGCAGATCCTTGATGGTTTATACACACAACTTGTATATGAAGTCTACTATAGACTTTATTGACAACATCCATTTCTCCATGTCATGATCCTCAAAAGCTTCATCATGTGAAGTTAGATCATTGTCAGATTTATCTGACACATGGAATCCAAACCCTTTAGGTGGTCTTACCATCCTCAAATTTATTTGAAGATGTAGGAGCATTTCATCATTAATTGTCCTTTAGTTTCTAATTTTAGGAGTCTCATTACCTTCTTAGGATTCAACGAGTCCCATTACTTCTTTCTTATCTTGATTCTTAAGAAAGTTATCATCTAAGAATCACATCTTTAGATATGAATTCTTTTAAGAATCTCAAGGTCATAAAGTAGGTATCTAATACCATCCTTTATATTCCTAATGAAGTAGTACTGTTTGGTCCTTGCTTCCAACTTACTTTCATCCATATTATGGTTACGGACCAAACAACCCTAAATCCTCAAGTGTCTAAATCTAGGCTTGGTTCCAAACCATAGTTATGAGGATTTTTGGGTCCAGATTTGCATGGAATCTTATTCAGGATGTACATTGCAGTCTCCATTGCATATACCTAGAAACCATCAGGTAATTATGCTAAGATCCATCATTGATCAAATCTTGCCATAGATGATCCAATTGCATCTCCCTACAACTCTATTGAGTTAAGGTATATTAGGAGGAGTGAGACAGAAACACCATTCCCTTCTTTACAAGGTATTCTTTTGAATTTATCTAATAAGTACTGTCTACCTTAGTAAGATCAAGTTCTTTTCATCTTCCTTATACCTTCTATTCTTAACCAAAATAGTGAAATCTTTGAACATTTCAAAAGGTTCTAATATTAAAGGAAGAAATCCCACACCACAAATAATCATCAATGGATATTTTATATCATTAATATTAATTATGGCATAAATGGTCCACATACATCAATATAAATGTGATGATTATGCCTTTCGTCATCTTTATTCATTTATTTTATCTTAAAATCTCTTATAAAACACCTATAAATATTAATAAATCTCCCCTTTTACTAATCCTCATTCTCGTGTAAATATTGTATATTTATCACAATTTAAAACTAAAATAAATAAATAAAGAATAAAGGAAAAATAAAGGAAACAAAACACTATATATATGAAATAAATATAGGTTGACTCTATCCACGTGATTAGGTCAGTCATCGACCTGATCGGTAATGAATAAAGTAGTGGGAGGTAAGGCCTATTAACCAAAATAATCAAGAAAACTATTCTTCACATGTATATCATCAATCATTACTTGTACACTTCTGTATATATTATATATTCCTTGCTCTATTTTATTTATCACTAATTTCACCTCAAATAAAAATATTTTCTTCTTGAAACTCATACGTAAAAATAAATTGTAAATATTAAAAATAATTGCAAGAGGAATCATTGTACAATGTGTAAATAACAACACTTTAGAAAAGCTGCAAAATTCAAGTTGTCCAATCAATATCTTCTGCATAAAAATTCAGAATAAACCAAACTCACTTTCATTTCATTCCAAATTAAATAACCGTTAAAATTGAAATACTTTCATAAAAATCAGAGTTAAGATGTGAAATGTAGCCTTTTGGGATGTTATTGTACAATATGTTTATGAATAGTATTTATGTATATTTATTTTGTTATATTTTTTTGTATACACTGTATTTTTAATTATTTGTAAATATTGTATTTGATTAATGTAAAATACAAATAAAATTAATTAAATAAATAAATAAACAAAAAAATCATGTATATATTATATATGTATCACATACCCGTATTGTAACTATTATTATTTATTTGACCAAGTAAATCAACTCATAAAATGAAATAAAAATACTCTTAAAATCCTTATAAAATTTTTTAAATTAATAAATTATAAAATCATATGTATATTTGTAAAATTGTACAAGAGCGGTATATATAGGTATATATACCTTTGAATAAAAGTTACTATTTATTTTTAACCTAATTAATGTATTTACTTTACTAAAATCACCATAATTAGGTTTATTTAATTACCAACATTTTCTATTTATATTATTTATTTTATTGAATTCATTTTCTATTTTATTTTAATTTATTTCTCATTTTTGTGTTATTTTGTCGTTTATTGGTTTTGTCATGTAGCGGGGCTGCATTCTGATTGGTTGAACCAGGGTATGTTGACTAGGGTCAACTCCCTAATCTCTAGCCTTCCTCGATTCCTATGCACACTGGCCTTCCTTCTCAAAAATTTCCTATTCCATCATGTCACTAAGTGTGCTTGATTCCTTCTCAAATCTTTTAGTATGATTAACCATCTTCATAGCTAGATAATTGATTCCTCCATCCACACCTCGCTTTATGAGAACTTTGAATTTCAAAACTCACTGTCACCTACACCTATATATAGCTCCAAATTACATCTTTCTACATCTGATCCATTTTCTACCCTTTTTCTCACATGAAGCTTGCCGTCAGATAGTGGTGTGGTGATAGTGCATTGCTTCCACAACTGGGAGCATGCGAGATGGCCTGGGAGATGCGATCCAGCCTACATCACCGGAATTCCGCTGACGTACAACTTCTTTAAGCTGCCACACTCGTGTCATGACCATGATTCTTTCTGTTCATCTGTAGAGTTGATTAGATTAATTTTAGCATTCTTTTCATTTTAAATTTTATTTTTAATTCTGGTTTTAGGGTTAAATCTATTCCTCATCCATCTTAGCTCCGATCCGCTTGATCAGAGCTCCACTCTCATCTATTCACACACCTCGATCATATCCGCCTCGACCTTCTTTGACTTCCACCACATTCTGGCCCTCTACATCACCATGATCTGGATCTTCGACTCAGCTCTGATCACCATTCGTCGGAATCGACATGTTCACTCCATTTTTTCTTTTTATTACTGATAATAATGACATCGGAGTCCCATCTCTGAGCAAGTGATGTCTTTACATGTGCTCTGGGCTCATTTTAGGGTGTGATTAGAGACACATAGCTCCATTTTCAATCACTGGCCACCAAGAGCTCCAAGATCTTGATCAATCATCATCAAGCATGACCGATACAGGAATACTGGCAGGAGCTTTATTGACCTTCATGAGGAGCTAGCGATCTAGATTAGCCAATTTATGACCGATTGAAAGTCACCGGCATCGACCTTCTTCCCCGTTTATGCAAAACATTCTTGGCTGCACGATCAAGAACAGACAAGCCCGGAATAGATTCAAGCCATCCAAAAAGCCCTAATTCTACAGTGTTGATCAGTCCCTCCAGATCAGATCTGTTCCATCCATCACACAAGTTCCTTGCCACTTGCCTTGGTGAATTTTGCATCCCAACCCTTGTGTTCATTCTATTTTATAAATAGTGTTTAGAAGACACGTGATATTCTGTCGTTGTTTGAACATTTGCATTACACCCCTGTTGTTTTTTTGTATTGACTTTTGAGTCCTGTTTGAACTACATAATGTACAGAACACACGAGTTTCTAGAAAATTTGCAATAAAAGCCCCTCATTTCCTTGTTATCATTGCCTCCCTTAAATAAAATAATCACAGAATAGTCACTGCCAGCATGACTCACGTGCGTTGGCACATGCATTTTCATGTGAAAATTGTACATTAGCCCTCATCCATTTTTATTTGTTTTCCATTTGGTTCACGAAATAAGTTTCTTTGCAAATCAGTCCATATAAAGCATAATTTATAATTACTTGTTAATCATGCTTAATAATTAGCAAAAATCTCCTAAAAATTCATAAAAATCCCTTGATCTTGCTAACCACATCATTAACCCAAAAGAAAAATCACACCAAAAATAAAAGGTTGCTCTTTGAAAAGTTTCCTTTTTACTTCATTGCTTGTCTTTGACATTAATAACCCTCGGTATATTTGTAGCCTCCCTGAGTTCGATACTGTATGCTATACAGTTAAATAAATAAAAAAATTCTCATGATAACATTTAACTTCTTGATTCCTTGCTTGAGAAGTGAATAAAATTTTTGTTGGGGAATAATTATCTCTACATCGACACATTGATAATTTAATTATATTAAACCCTTGAATTTCTCTATTTAACAAATGGCGTCATTGTCAGGGAGGCATGACGAGGGTAGCTAGGTACTTCTTTTTATATGATATTTTGGGATTTTGTATATAATTTCTATTTATTTTATTTTGTCTATATTTCTATCGTTTGTTTCTTATATTTTCTGTTATTTTCTATCATTTGTTTCTTTTATTTTTGTCTGTATTTTTGTCTACATTGTTGTGGATTTGCTTAGTGTTGAAGAGTGAGTACTCGGATTGAGTACTGCATGCTATGAGGGGCCTTACACAACACTTGTAGGCTCTGATTTGTCGGACACCAAAAGCCCCCCAAGATCAAACTTTGAGTATACATATGAGATCACTTATTATTGCTCTTCTTATTTTACTATTCATTCACAAATGGGTTTCTTTTCCTGTTTGTTTATTTATTTTTGTTTATTTTTTCTCATATTTTTCATAACTACGATATGACATATTTATTATTTCTCTCTTTCTTGTGTGGGCCCGATGAGCGAAGGTAGCATTACTAGGAGCGCCTGCACACCCGAGTGAAGCAAAGGTATCTCATTTCTTCATCAAGTAGTGGGAGAGCGTAGTAGATGAGGTGTAGAAGATTGGGAGGATTACTGAGAGCATTTTATTTTTGTACATATTTTTAGTCTTTATTTCCATCATTATTCTTGTAAAAAATTGTAATATTTCTTTTGGCACTTGTTGCTTTTTCTACTTTTTAAGGACATTATACTCTTGTTGATTGCAGGATCTATTTCACCAAGCACTGGTGCACTTGGGGACCTCACCAATTTTTGTTTTCCACCACTTTTATTTTTACTTGTTTTCTCATGGTTTTTATGTACTTGATCCCATAGGGGTAGGTGATGACTCAGAATTTGCAAGGGTATAAATAATATCTTCACGGAAGCGAAGATATATTATCGTTGAGGCGACCACTAACAAACCTCTAGGTCAATCATCAATTAACCCACATAATGTATAATTCAAGTAAGGCAAGCAAGTGTAAATCAACATTTATTATACCCTACAAATCGATGTATAGTGACAAGTAATGTAGGTGTCGAACACAAGAAACAACTGAGGACAGACAATAAAACATTAGCAAAAAATTCATTAAATGATTTTGAGTATTTTTGGATTTTTTGCGGATTTTTATTTTTTGTATTTTTTTATGGTTTCTATTTTTATATTTTTATGTTTTTATTTTTTTTGCAATTTTTATATTTTATGATTTATAAATAAGAATAATATTATTGAGAGGAGTAATAAAAATATATATAAGTATAAATATACCAAATAGACGAGTATATAGATATAAATACCTAAAAGTACTCGAAATTATGCAAACTAATTTTTTTTATCTTTTTATATTTTTCTATATTTTTGGTGTTTTATGAGAAAATTTACTATTTTTTGTATTTTTAATTGATTGAATAAAGAAAACAAGGAGTATAACAAATAGGCCGAATTGTTTTGAAAATTAAAACTAGCAAATAAAGCTAAAGTTTTCCACACTATTTTTAATTAATTATATGTAATAAAAAATATTACATAACAAAAGTCATTATTTTTGGTGATTTTTTATCTTTTTATAAAGGATTTTAGAGCTTTCTAATTTTATGGCTATTCTTTTCTATTTTAATGGGGGTGGTCCGAATTGTAAACTACAATAATAACAAAATATTTTTTTGGGATTTTTTCAAAATGGTTTTATATTTTTTTACTACAAATAAGAAATAAAAGCTTGGTTTTTGAATTTATATATATATATATAAAATAAACTTAAAATATTCTACAAAAAATACATGTGATAAATATACATTTAGTGTATTTTAGGCAATTTTCTAGGAATTCTTAGAGGTTGGGTGCTATTTTTAATACATAGTAACAACAAAAAGAAAATACAACCTAGTAGAGGTATTTATGCAATATAAAATAAGTCTAGGTGGTATTTCAGATCATAAATAAACAAATCCGAGGGCCTAGCATGCAATTTTTCCACAAATATTGAATAATATCTACTTGGAAGGGTATTTCTGCAGATAAAAGAAACTACTAGAGTCCAGGTGCAAAATATCTTGAGTGTATTACACTAATTTGCCGAAGTAAAAAACTAAAATGTAATACATAAACCCGGAATGGTTAGTGTGCAAAATACCCAAAGATGGTCACGTGAGCCTCGCTAGCATTGACTAAACTGTAAATACTGGAGAGTTTAAGGGTCACTATATAAACATTATAAAATTTTTTAAACTGTGGATGAAAGTTTTAGGACAAAATATGAAATAAAAATGGGTGGGGCAAAGTATGCAAAATACCCTCATATCGCTTGGAGGCGGATGGCTCGCAACGCTTCAATAATATATATGGCGTGCATCTGACGATGCATACCCTTTGAGGCCCAGTGGTGAAATTTAGATCTCCACTTCAGATCTGACTATAGAGCTTGGCCCGGTTTGACGATTGTTGTATACTTGGAGATTTGTTCTTGATCTAATGGTGGCGAAGCTCAGTGGAAGAACGGATGAAGAACCTGGGGACGATGAACTTCGATCGACTCCTCCTCACAACTCCGGGCACGTAGAGGCTTCACAGCAAGCACAAAATGGAGCTGGTGCTCCCTTATCACCGGTGGAACGATCAACAAAGTCCAGGGTTCACTGATCGATCCTGGAAGTCGAGGATGCTTGGAGATGCTTCCCTGCCTTGAAATCCTCTAGGGGAGGCTATTTCATTCCGTTTCATATAGGTTAAGTTTACGACAAAAATACGAAGCTTTGGAAAGCTTCACGGGTCGGAGTGGATGCGTAGATGGTTTAGATGGGGGTCTCCAGTGCACGACGGAGGAGAGAGACCCAATATCCTAATTGGAGCAAGATCTGGGAGGATGCATATGACAAAATTAAGACACAATTATTTTTGTTTTTTTGATAATATTTTAATGTTTTTGTTGTTTTTCTAGAAATTTTCACAATTTTAAATATTTTTAAAATGAATAAAAATATGAGAAAAGTTAACAAGGAACAAATAGAAAGGTTTTACATATTTAAAATATAAAATGAATTCAAAAATTTTGGAGGTTATTTTTCCTAAAAATTAGAAGAAATTATTTACAAGCATGAAGTGAAATCACCTTTTTTTGGATTATTTACAATTTTATATGATTTTATAAGATTTTCAGAGTTTTATGTTTTTTTGGGAATTAAAAATTTTTTATGCATGAAATTTAGATAAATATTAAAATACAAAAAAAGAAACTATCTATTTTTTTTTAATTTTTGATGCAATTTTAAATTTTTTTATGAATTTCTAATTTCAAACAATGAGAAATGCAATGTTTTTCATTTTTTTAATAATGTCAAAAAAATTAAAAATTCTTGCAAATATTACACAACGAAGAATCAATCGTCAAGAACATATAGTGATTTTTGCAGAATTTATTGAGCACAAATAATATTTATTTCAATAAGAAAAAGCAAACAATTAAAAATCTAAATATAGGGACAAAATTTAATTATTCAATATTTAAGTATAAAAGATAACCAGATATGAACTTTGGGGATAAAATTGCCAATTACATAGTGAAAACTTTCACAGCATGTGCTATGCTGGAAGCGAGGCCTTTGCAAATTTAGAAATTTCGGTGTCTGATCTACAATTTGGCTAAATAAATTAAGCAAGCACATGTGACAAGCACGCATCCCGCTTAGGGTTCGTTTGGTTGCAGGGTTGGGCAGGGTTGGGTTGGCCCAACCCGGGTTACCCGTTCAACCAAACGGCCCAATCCTCCTCACAGTTTACTATTCACAAGGGTACCCCTGCCCAACCCAACCCTGCCCAACCCTGCAACCAAACGAAGGTTTACGAAGTATGGGACTTCTTCTTTCCGTCTTGCCCCAAATCGAAAAAGGGGGCAAGGATGATGGTTGCGTGTGGCGGAGTCAAGGCGGAGGTGTCGTCGGACATCGATCGGATGCAGGTGGCGATGCTGAATGATGGCGATGATTAAGGGGGCTCTAGACAACGGTCAGGCTACGGTGGTGGTTTTGCGATGTTCCTCGAGTGGAGGAGCGATGGAGATGGTCCTCGAGGGTTGTAGGATTCTCGTAGTGGAGGTCGATAGTTGAGCTCCTTCAGGCGGAGGGCGATAAGTGGCGATGATGCGAGGCTCGAGCTCAGACAGAGGCTGGGTTTGAGATTCTGTGGTCAAGTGTGAGGCAGAATAAGCAAAGAGGTGGAGCTCCTTCGAGGCAGAAGGATGGTAGTCGGGATTGAGCTCAAGAAGTAGGCTAGCCCTCCGTCCTCCAGGCAGAAGTGGTTATTTGATGGCTAGTGGTGATGTTGGTGGAGCACGGTGGCGGCGGCGGGAATGCGACCGCCCCAAACATTGTTTTTATTTTTTATATATTTTTTCGAATAGGAGATGAATTCTTTTTTTAATTCTATGTATCTGCAATTAAATAGAATAAAAAACAACTCGAGCTCAATGGCTCGATCCAAAAAAATAAAATAGAGGTAAAGAGGTTTCGTCGGTGGTGATGGAGAGAACCGTGTCTCCAGCCACCGTGCATGACTGGAGGTGAGAGATCGTGAGAGATAGAAAGTAAATATTTAAGGATTAAAAGGTGGATGCGAAGTCGGATCAGATCAAATCATTGAAGAATAATGATCAACCATGAGAAACTATGATCTAAAATTGAAAATTGAAAATTAATTCTAAAGTTACCTAATTAAAAAAAAGAAAATGGATTTGTATCTCACCAACTGGGATCAGATTAGAGTCGTAATGGCCTCGACGAAAACCAACTTGCTGTCACCGAAGAGCTCAGAAGCAGGGTTCCTTTCCACCAAAGATTGTTCTTAAAGAATAGGCTCCTCTCCAAAGGATTGATCGCTTTGGAACGAGGGAGGAGGAGCCAAATAAAAAGGAAAAATCTAATTTCAAAAAAATGGATTAATGGTGAGGGAATAAAGGGAAATATGTTAATGATGGAATTAATTAGTTGAATAAATAAATAAATTAAGTAATTTAGAAACATATTAATTAAAAAATTATATGTCAATAATTTAATTAGATACTTTAATGATAGATTAAATAATGTATATAAGCATAGTACATTATACACATGCTTAAATAAGAAAATTTTGTTTTTTATATTATATATTATATTTTTTAGTTTTTTTTATTTTAAATCATTATTAAATTTTTTTACACTTTTTAAAAATACATCATTTATAAAAATAGATATGAATAAATTGATACAATAAATAAGTGATGAAATTGCAAAAACCACCCCGGAACCTATCTTTCAAACTGTAACTCCAAAAATTATGAAACCATTGCCATTTTAAAGATAATTTAATATAAAATACTACGGAATTTTGATTCAATTCGAGTTCATATGGAGCCAGAATTTCAATTATTACTTTACAACTATTTCAAATGTGGTTACTTTTATTCTGTGCTTGGATTTATTTTACAATTATTTATATTATTTAGAAAACATTTTTATTTACAACTTTCGTATAGAAATTTTTTAATTTGAGGTCAATTTATGGATAAATAAAATGGTGTTAGTTTTATTCAAATATACTGAGAATAAATTCAAAATAAAGAATGAAAAGTATTTACAAAATAGATTTTTGGATTTTCTGATTAAAAACCCTATCTCCCCATACTTTATTCATGGTCGATCAAGTCAAGTCTTGACCTTCTTTCAGGGTTCGGGTCAGTCTGTATCTATTACATATATACAAACTTTTATTTTCTTTATTTTTCCTTTATTTATTTATTTTAGGTTAAAAAGTAATAAATATACAATATTTACACCAAGATGCAGGTTAGTAAGAATATAGATTTATTAATATATAAAAGTATTTTAGAAGGGATTTTAAGCTAAAATAAATCAATAAAGATGATGAAATGCATATTCATCATCCCCCTATACCTTTTCTACTTACTTTGCAAACCCTTATTTGAAAGAATACATGAATAAAAAAAGAAAGGAAATATAAAGAAACTAGTATAATATTGAGTATTAAACTTATCTTCATAAAGTTATTGTATAGAGCTCTATCAGAGCTTTGAATTACTAATGTGGTGGAACCTTAATGGGAAATGGATTCGAAACCTAACAACCTTCAAATTCCATAAGAATCCTATTTAGGTCGCCTCAACAGTCAGGTCAGAACAAGTCTACATACATAAATTCTCATGACTATAAATCTTTACTTGTATGGTATAAGTGAAATATAGCTCCCCATCTCAAAAGTAGCAAAGAAACAATCTCTTTCAACAAGGTAACTCTAGTCCCCAGCTAGTAGATGCATGACTAGTGGAGCCATGTCATCCAGCTACAAGCTTACAAAATTCTACTTTGAAGCTCTTCTTATTTTCTATACTTGTATATACAGTCCGACAGACCTTTTACTTTTCAATAAGGCCGGTCCACTTTTGGAGATTCTGCATTTTTTTAAATATATACAAGGTGCAACATGTACATAAGGAGTTTTCCCTCTTGATCTAGTACACTATCCTTCTTTTGAGGTATTATCACATACCCATGACATCTTGTCTTTAGACCTCAATGCTACTAGATTAGGTTGAAATGCACTACCCTCCCTAGAGGAAGACTGATATTCCAACTAGTTGTTATACATCCGTGTGCTACCCCAAGCAAAAATATTCTACCTCTTCACCACCTCCTCCATGAAGAGCTACATGTAGAGTGCTTGTCCAATTTAAGCCATAGTCTAGAAGAATCATGTGTGTGTTGTTAAATATTCTACTTAGACTACACAAGATGACATGTGAACATAGTCTTATGGACTCGAAGAATTAAGTCACTAGGACCTTAAAAGGTCTTAACTCCAATTCTTGTAAGGTTCCTTTGAAATTAAATGGATTAAGGTCCAACTGAGCTCCATTCTTCAATTTAATTCCAAACTCAGTTTAAATGTCAATACTTTTCTGAACAATGCACATGAAAATGCAAGAAATATATATAGATAAATTGATTTTTTAAGATAAAAAGGGTTAGTAAAATATATGCAAGTATATACAAAATTTATACCATATTTTTACAAGAGGATACATATTTTAGAAATGTAAATACACGATGAAAGGTGACCAAAGTTTATATACACTTTTGCATTTATGCATTTATATACATCCCAATCACATTTGTATATCCATTTTATTTAATATAAGTACGAGTTAAGGCTAAAGTATACAATATATACGACACCCCCTATACTTAGCTCGAACTATGTCCTCATAGGAATTAAAGAGCATATAAAGGAAGACATAACTCGTGCTAAGTATAGAAAAGTGAAAAAGAATCTATACAACAACGACTCAAAGAATGAATAGAAGTCAGTGATCCCCCTATATTTAGAATTGATTAATCCTAAGTATAGAAGACTGCACAAAAGGGAAAAACTGTGGAAAAGAATTGACGGACTCAACGACTCGGCTTGCCCAACTATACTTGGGGTAGAATAGCCCTACATATAGAATATGACAAGCGAGAGATTAGAAGAATAGAAAAATAAAAACACAAAAGAGACGATATGAACAACATCACTCCTCTTATACTTAGGGTAGACTATCCCTAAGTATAAGCAACAATAGGAATGATGAACATGACAAATATGAACAACACAAATTATTCACCCTCTATACTTAGGATAAAGCACATCCTAAGTATAACATCTATACACATAGAAAGAGGTGAATGATAACACAGAAGAAGAAATAATGAAACGAAAGGATATAAAAGAGGTAGTCAGCTCATGTATCAGACATAGAAAATGGAATCAAAGGATCATCGTATGTTACAACAGATATAGAATCAACTACGGACAAGAATGTATCATGATCTAGATATGCCTTCAACAACTATCTGTTCACAACAAATGTACGTACAACAGATGACAACCCAAATATAACAAAACTACCAGGGTCGTGCATAGCTCTCAAAATGAACGATCCTGACAATTCCCTTTTCAATTTTCCTGGAAATATCTTCAACATAGCATCAAATAACCAAACTTTCTTGTTAGGGGATAAAGTCTTCCTTCGAATGTGTTTACAATGCCAACACTTGGCTTCCTCCTTATACATGAATGTGTTATCATATGCAAAGTCTCAGAATTCCAGTTACTTGTTCAAATCCAACTTCTTATTCTTTCCTACCTTCTCATAATCAAGATTGCATACATGGAGTGCCCATAAAGATTTGTGAAAATTCCACTTGCAAGTGGCAAGGCTTTCCATACACCAATCTGTAGGGAGACATATCGAAAGGAGACTTGTACGCCGTCAGATAAGCCCATAGAACTGAATCCAACATCTGGGACCAGTTCTTCCTATCTGAACACACAAGTTTTTGTAATATCGTCTTGATCTCCCTCTTTGAACTTTCTGCCAATCCATTAGTCTGTGGGTGATAAGGAGACACAACTCTGTGCTCAATGGCGTACTGCTTCACAAGTTATTTACTTCTCTATTGATGAAATGGCTCCACCCATCTGAAATCAGTATTTTGGGAATCCATAACGACATAATAATGCGGTCCTTGAGATTGGAACACATTGTACGACTATCAACAACTCAGGTGGGGATAGACTCCACCATCGACTAACATACCACCATCGACTAACATAATACGTGACGAACATGATGTATTGAAATCCCTGACTGACAGGAAATGGTCCCATGAAGTCTATGCCCCAAGCGTTAAAAACATTAGAAATCTATATGTATCTTAGGGGCATGGTTTCTTTGGAATCAACGGTTCCTCCCATCTTCTGATAATCAATACAACCTTGAACATACTCTGTAGCACCCTTAAACAATGTGAACCACCATAGGACACTCAGTAGAACCTTTGCTATCGTCCGCTTTCCCAAATGATGCCTACCAGATTCTAGTTTGTGACAGTGCTCACGTACATTGGCGAGTTCGTCCAGAGGAATGAGCCTTCACCAGATACAATCCACACCCTCGTAAAATAGGTACGGTTCTCCCATTGGTAATAATGAATCTCTGACAGAATATTATCTACTTTGTACTTTGATTAATCTTGTGGAACTTTCTTAGATACACGATAGTTCACAATATCAACAAACCATGGAAGTGAGTCCATAGATAAAATGGCCTCATCTAGAAAGGTTTTGAAAATAGGGATCATGTTCTACTTAGAGGTCTTGAATCCGTGATACGGGAAAGGTGATCTGCCATAATATTTTTAAGTCCATGTTTATCTCGAATCTCTAAATCAAACTCCTAGAGAAGAGGGATCCATCTGATAAGGCGTGGTTTGGTATCCTTCTTTTCCTGTAAGTACTGTAAGGTATTGTAATCTGTGTACACAATAATGTGGGAACAAAGGAGGTAAGATCTGAACTTTTCTAGCTCAAACACAATTGCTAACATCTCCTTCTCTGTAACTGTATAATTTTGTTGTGCTTCATGTAGATTATTGATAGTATAGTGTATATAAAATGGTATCTCATCCCTTCTCTATCCTAAAATGGCTCCAACTGCAAAATCTGAGGCGTCCGTCATGATCTCGAAAGGGAGAGACCAATTAGGTAATTGTATGACAAGAGCACTAGTAACCATGTCTTTCATCTGATTGAATGCAAGGAGGACTTTCTCATCAACCACAAACTCACTCTCCTTGCATAGAAGCTCAGTTAAAGGTCTGGCAATCTTGCTGAAGTCCTTTATGAATCGCCTATAGAAGCCAATGTATCCCAAAAATGAACTTAACTGCTTCAAGTTCTGTGGTGGCTCAAGCTTGGATATCACATCGATCATAGACATGTCAACCTCCATACCATGTTTGGAGATGACATGGACCAATATAATCCCACTAACACACTAGGTTTACCTCACAATAAAGTTGAAGAACTCGGTCTAAATGAGAAATACATATGTCAAAACTATCCCCATAGACTGAGAAATCATCCATGAAGACCTCAAGGAAACTACCTACCATGTCGGCAAAAATGGCCAACATAAACCTTCGGAATGTAGGTGGTGTTACACAATCCAAAGGGCATCCGTCTAAAGGAGTAGGTTCCAAACGAACAAGTGAAAGTAGTTTTCTCCTGATCCTTAGGAGCGATACCAACCTAGTTATATCCCGAGTACCCATCCAAGAAACAAAAGACTCTTTCTCTGCCAACCTCTCAATAATCTGATCAATAAAGGGCAACAGAAAGTGGTCTTTCTTGGTAGGTAAGTTTAGGCACTGGTAATCAACACATACACACCATGAAGTAGGTACACGGGTCAGAATTTCCTCACCATGGTCATTCTTTATGATAGTAATCCCAGATTTTTTTCAGGACCACATGTAAAGGATTGACTCACTTGGAATCTAAAATGGGATATATAAAGCCAACATCACATCATTTTCTGATCTCCTTCATGACAACCTCCCTTAGATTTGGATTTAGATGACATTGACATTCATGGGAGGGTTTAAATTCATCCTATAGGTTAGATCTGATGTGAGAAAAAAGTGGGTTAACCCATGAAGATCCGAAATATTCCATCATATAGACTTGAGGATTCTCTCAAGAATCTCTAGTATGCGAGATTCTTGTTCAACAGTCAACTGCGAGCTAATGATGACTGGAAACATCTGGAGGGGACCCACAAGGAAGGCATATTTCAATGTTGAACCTTGAGCACAAGTGGTGTCTGTGATCTGTATTTTGTGAACTGTCCACTGTAGCTACTAATGGCTCAGCAAGTAAAATATCCAATAGATTTGCAATGAATGTTCTCTGCTCAGAAAGGAGAGGCTCATCAGGATGTTCAGAATTTTCATTAACTAATGGTTCATATATCTCAGCAATAATCTCATAAAGATGTCTCTCATCTATGCATAACTCAGGAAATTCAATGAATGGCTCAGATATCTGTATCTTAGACTCTCATAAGGAGGCATATCATCAGTATTCTCAAAAAAATGTGTCAAAGGAATATCAGAATATGCCTTCAGAAACTCAGATTGATCCTCAGAAATCAACTCTAACTGCCCATGAACAAATAAATTAGTTGGATTAACAAGGGAAGTCATGTCGACTCTGCAATCTAGAGGGACCATTTGGGAATGGAATTCCTAGGTATCTATGAAACCGTGAAAAGATCTCTCTCTTGGAATTCAACAAGAAAATTACCGTCCTCTGGCTCTAGTGTATCTCTCTTTCTCTCATCTACTGCTGATGGAAGTGATGGTCTGGGATCAAGATCGTCTCTATTTTCACCTTGTTACTGAGAGAGTGAAAGGTGATCTTTACAGTATAGTAATCAACTACTACTTTGGCTGTTTGGAGGAACAATCGACCGAGTATGATTGGGGCATGGAGTAATGGTGCAGTTGTGTCCATATCCATGACAACGAAATCAATAGGGAATTTCATTACTTGCACTGTTACAATAACATCCTCTAAGATACCTCTCAATCTCTTAATCAATCTATCAACAAACCGAAGGATCATCCTGGTCGTTTTAAGAGGTCCTAACCCAAACTCAGTGAGTAGAGAGGATGACATGAGATTAATGAGGAACCACCATCGAGAAGAGTATGATCAACTTCTTAATCAAAGATATGGCAGTAGATGTGAGGTGCTCCCTTGTCTTTCTTTTTGGGTGGGAGATTGCTGATGGCATGAACTGTGGTCATGGTCAAGATGTGTTTTCTATTTTCTTTCGTTTGTTTTGCCTTGATTGATGCTTTTGTGTACACGCCTCTTTAATTCCCTTTTTTTACTACATGCATGTATTCCATGGCCTTAAGGAGTAGCATTTCTAAAAGGATGTTTTGTAAGATTTCAACCACTCAAGGATTATATAGGGTTGTTTTTAATTTTTGGATTTTTAGGTTTGTGAGCAGAAGGAAATGTCACAGAATCAGAAGAAACATTCAAATGCTCATTTACATTATTCAAAGTGGAATCCTCATTTACAAAAGGAGAACCAGAATTACTCTTTACAATGTTGTCCAAATTAAGTGAAGGAAAAACAAAATCTAAAATTGAACAGGATGCTGCTGTTGGTTAAGAGGAAGAATCTACTACTGGTATGTTCTCCCTCGCTGATGGTGATCTACATCTGCCTTGTGACGGTGAAGGTTGTGGTGAAGGTGGTGAAACTACAGAATCAGGTGTAGCTACACTGTGCCTCTCGACTGCTCGTGTGGAAGATAGTGTTCTCTCAGCGGTTCCATCACCCAACCCCAACTGGTGCCTAGGCAGCTACAATCTCCCATTAATGGCATTAGATAAACATGTAAAATCAAGGGCCATACCTGTCTCGGGTGTGGGTGGGATATTGGCTACCTGCTCATTGTGTCTGCAATTATTGGGGTTAGCTTCCACCTGTGCTGGGATCAGTGTCTTGGTGGTGGTCAGGTCGTCGATCTTCTAAGACAGTTTGTTCATGTTCTTCATGAGCAGTGAAAGTTGATCCAATGCTGGATTCACTGAAGGGGTCTCAGGGTGCTCAATAATCGGTTGTTGCTGAGACTGGTAATGTGGAGGCTGTTGGTAACCATACTGATGCTGATAATGAGGAGGAGGAGGATGTGGATATTGTCCATAAAATGCAGTCTGCTGTTGGATAGGATGAGGAAAATATGCAGATTGCTGTTGTGGCTGGCCTTGTCTCCAATTTTGGAACTGTGGTAGAGACTAATAGTGAGGTTGGAACTGTTGGTGCTGGAACTGCTATTGTTTGCCACCGTGAAACTAGTGATCTGGTCTCTAACCATGTTGTGAACCCAACTGGCCTTGCCCTGACGGACGGGGTTGGTTTTGCTCATAGTCGAACCAGATGCCGTTCACCTCCTGAATGACAGGTGGAGGTGGATATTGCTGTTGAGAACTGTATACTACTTTCGGTTGGTACGACACTATCTGTTGTGCCTGTTGAGGACCTGGTCCGGATTCTACACTTAATACATGCTATACTGTGGAAGGTCCTCTAGTACATTGCTGTGAAGAAGAAATCTTCTCCCTAGTAGAGATGTCGGCTGCTGCACTCACACTCTAGACTGCGTCGATCTTACTCACAAAAAGCTCTAGGTACCTTGTTTTCTCGTCTAGCTTGTATGCGTTCTTCATCCTCTATTCAATCACTTGAAGCTTCTCGAGCTCATTGGACCATTTCTCGATGATGTCCTCTTTAGATAGGTGGTTTACAATGATGGTTAGTTCAGAACTATCCACCCTATGTGAAGGATATGAGGAATCCTCAAGCGCATCACAGAAGCATGATGATTGCATCTTATACGATCGGAGCGGCTAGTCGCACTAGTCGCTAGGTGCAACAGAATTTAAAATTTTTAAATCATGAGATGAAACGACATGATCCCAAGAACGTTTATTGGATCATTTCATCTAACCACGAAGTATTAGAAACACCTCTTGAAGCGTGCTTGCGATCACTAGATCTCTAAAGCAAAGATCCTCCTGACTCAAGTCCGATCCACGAAGATGGCACTTGCGGGCGCGATGATGAGACGCGTACTTCCCGCAATCCTCGATGAAGATCCAATCCTTGAATCTCCTGATTTCGTCCAACAAAATCTGACGTCTCTATCTAGAGTAAGAAGCTCCAAAGAAGATGGAGATCCACGAGCAATCGAAGCGACAACACGACGGTGTAAATGCGATTGCTATTCCCTCAAGATCTTAAGGTGGACAACCACCTTTTGAGAGAGAGAGAGAGAGATGGGGCGAGAATGAGAGTTGAGAGAGAGAGAGTAGGTGTGTACCATTACATCTATATTTTAAGGGCTAGGGTTGCCTTTTTTTATATTAGTTTGGGAGTCCATAGATCACAATCCATGGATACACAATATCACTGGTTAGATTGATATGTATTTTTAATCAATGGCCATGATCATTATTGTTCAAAACAACAACTTATTATTTTATATTAAATTAAATATATGTTGCATTATCATCAACATAATTTAGTTCAATAAAATCAATTATAACAAGATAATAATCAAAAGAGATAATAATTCACCCCTAAAAAAGTGGTTGGGGGGTCACCCATGACCAATTCATGGGTGACGCCACCTCATTTTTGGCAGATTATCTTCCTTTTTTATTTTATCTCATTATCTCTTAATCATTTGCAACAACATTTATTGCAAATTATCCACTAAATTAATTCCAAATTAATTAGTGAATATTTCAATCATGACATTGAAAATATGTGAATCATATTCACAACCCAAACAAAATTTGTAAATTACATTTCCAATTAATTGCTTAATATGAATCCAATTCACAGTAACAATTAATAAATGCCATTTATAAAAGTGCTCTCTCTTTAATATATTATAAATCATATTTATAATATACACATATACTATGGATAGCATGGATAGAACTATTCACAATCTGCATTGCCTAGATAATTAAATCTCATTTAATTATCTTTGATATTCATTCTCACAATATGAATCCTATTCATATTATTCTTGATAATTAAATCTCATTTAATTATCAACGTCTTATTGCTTGGATACATAATTCATCAAAGGAATTATTCTTGAACTCCTTTAGGAATAATGTGCTTTCTCCGCAGATACTTGGAGATAAGGACAGGGCGATTGTATTGTTCCATGTATAGTGACTTGGATGTTTAGATCTCATCTCAAATCCAGATCTCACGGACCTCCCATAGATGCTTGATTAAATCAAGTCCGCAAATCTTATCTTCTCATTGCATCTGAATCTCATTCAGATCAATGTCTAAAACTTGAACGAAGATCATATTACTTCTCTACTAAGAGGAGCCACTAAAATCCAAACTTGTTTCATCACTCTCTCAAAATGGAAGCGTCATGGTTATACAATCGTTTATGATCACATCACCCTATGGTATTCCCAATACCTGTACATCATGCTTACTGGAAGACCTATGATCAACCTGAAGATGCAGATCAATTTTACACTGTCTTCTTCAGGGTTTGATCACCAAGTTTCTTAATCTTGGTCATTGGGAATCGGTATCAATCATATGCTTTCCCAAATCATATATCATACCTTCAAATTCTTGTCATGCTTCCAAAGCACGACGACCACACATGGAAATTGATCGGTCCGAATACCTCATGAGTGAGCTCATATCTTCCGGTTCACAAGTGAACCTGTATGATCCCTTTGAGAGATCGTATTACTCATATGCCCTTACATGCACCCCAACTCGCCGGTGTATAGACCTTGGTTAGGTCATCAACCTATTGGTCTGCCAAATGTACATACTCAGACATATAGTAACACATCTGTTCATGGTCAGAGGATGTGCGCCTATGCTGTGACAGCATTCAACATAGGACTTAGATTATCTGGATCTCGTTAAGTCAACCCTTTGATGTAACTAATATGACACCTCTGAATCACTATTCCCATGTAGAGGACCTGCATTAAGAGGTCGGTCAGATATCGGCCTTTGTGAGAAAGGATTGCCATCTCCTACTCATGCTGGAGATCATCTCTTAATAGTCATTTGACGATGCTTGGTGAGTCCTCTATCTAACTCTTTAGATATTCATCCAAACACCAGCCTGTATGATTCATTTAATGGATCAACAACTATACGATCATCAAGATGGCCATGGTACATAACCCTAATTATGCAGAGGGACCTTGTAGTGCATTCATTCATTCAATTTCAGAAAGGGAGTGAAACAATCAATAACTTTTATTGGTAAAACGAATATATATATATATATTATAACATTATTGTAAGAATGGTTCACCTGGGGCTCACATGTCCAACAATCTCCCACTAGCCCTCAGAGCCATTCAGGTACAATCCGTAAACCCATACTCATTACATGCTGGCCGAAAACCTTCTGTGTCAGAGATTTCGTAAGAGGATCAACAACATTGTTGGCAGAGGCCATCTTGGTGATGATGATATCATCGTGCTTTTGAATCTCCCGAATGATGTGGCATTTCCTTTCCACGTGCTTGCTCTTTTGATGCCATCTGTGTTCCTTTGCCTGGGCAATGGCTGTCGTGTTATCGCAGAGTAACGGGATGGGAGTATCGGAGGAAACTACGCCAAGCTCCAAGATGAACTTGCGCAACCACACCGCCTCCTTTGCAGCATCCGATGCAGCAATGTATTCGGCTTCTGTTGTTGAATTCGCCATAGTGTCCTGCTTCTTGCTTCTCCATCTCATAGCACCACCGTTCAATAGCAATACAAACCTTGATGTCGACTTTCGATCATCAATATCCGATTAGAAGTCTGAATCTGTATATCTTAAGACTTGGAGATCATCATTTCCATAGACCAAGATGTAATCTTGCGTCCGTCTTAGATATTTGAATATGTTCTTTACTGCATTCCAATGTTGCTCTCCATAGCAGGATTGGTAACGACTTACCACTCCCACTGCATGGCAGATGTCTGGCCTAGTACACATCACGACATAGATTAAGCTTCCTATAACTGATGCATAGGGGCATCCAGCCATGACCTTCTTTTCCTCAATACTTTGAGGAGCCATCCCTTTAGACAGATGGATACCATGTCTTAAGGGGAGGAATCCTTTCTTGGAACTATCTATACAGAATCGTTCAAGAATCTTCTTAATGTACCCATGTTGTGATAATCCCAATTTCCTCTTTTCTCGGTTTCTGAACAACTTCAGGCCTAAGATGTAAGAGGCTTCTCCAAGATCTTTCATCTCAAAGGTATGGGATAGCCAAATTTTCACACTGGTCATCATTCTTGTATCATTCCCAATGATAAGGATATCATCTATGTAAAGCACGATGAACACAATGGCGCTCCCACTAAACTTCTTGTACAAACAAGGTTCATCAGGATTCTGCACAAAATCATAACTCTTTATGATTTCGTCAAATCTGATGTTCCAGCTACGAGAAGCTTGTTTGAGCCCATAGATGGATTTCTTTAGCTTGCATACTTTTCCACCCTCAACTATGAAGCCTTGGGGCTGCTCCATATAGATATCCTCCTCAAGGTATCCATTGAGGAAAGCTGTCTTGACGTCCATCTGCCAGATGCCGTAGTCAAGAGATGCAACTATAGCTAGCAGTGTCCTGATGGACTTAAGCATAGCCACAAGAGAGAACGTCTCATCGTAGTCGATGCCTTCTCTCTGTGTGTAGCCCTTGGCCACGAGCCGTGCTTTGAAAGTCTCCACTTTCCCATCAGGTCCCCTTTTTCTCTTGAAGATCCATTTACACCCAATGGGTTTTACCCCTTTAAGTGGATCTTCCAGGGTCCATACACCATTCTTATGCATGGAGTCAATTTTTGACTTCATTGCTAGCATCCATCTATCCATGCCATGATCCGCGAGTGCTTCATCGAATGAAGAAGGATCATTGTCAGTCTCACCTGACACATGGAATCCATACCTTTCAGGTGGTGCAACCACCCTTGAACTCCTTCGAAGAGGTATGGGTGTTTCATCTTTATTTATCTCTTCAGTTTCTGGTTCAGGAAGCTCAGAATCCTCAAGGGATTCAATGAGCTCCTCTACTTCATTTTTGTCTTGACCTTTAAGGAAATCATCATCCAGAAATTTCACATCTCTAGAGACAAAAATCTTTTGGGTCTCAGGATCATAAAGTTGATATCCAATACCATCTCTAACATACCCAATGAAGTGACACTCACAAGTGCGAGATTCTAGATTACTTGCATTCACGTTCTTTGCATGGACCAAGCCCTCAAGTGTTTAACACTAGGTTTGTTTCCATATCAGAGCTCGTGAGGAGTCTTGGGTACAGATTTGCTAGGAATCTTATTCAAGATATATATCGCAGTCTCTACTGCATATCACCATAAACTATGAGGTAAACGTGCTTTGCTCATCATTGAATGGACCATGTCCATGATGGTCCTGTTGCGTCTTTTAGCATCACTATTAATTTGGGGGGTTCTAGGGGGAGTGAGATTGGAGACAATTCCATTCTCTTTAAGATATTCCTTGAATTCATCTGAGAGGTACTCACCTCCTCGGTCAGATCAAATCCGTTTAATCTTCCTATTGGTTTGGTTCTCAACCAAAGCCTTAAACTCTTTGAACTTTTCAAAGTTTCAGATTTATGATGTAGTAGGAAGATAACCCGTATCGCGAATGGTCATCAATAAACGTGAAATAATATCGATATCCATTTCGAGTCACGGTACTGAAGGGACCACATACTTCAGTATGTACTAGGTCAAGAATACCTTCGCATCTTATAACCTTGTTACGGAAAGGCATCCTGGTCATTTTACCTCGAATGTAATTTTCACAGGTGGGTAAAGATTGAACCTATAGAAAATCTAAAGGTCCATCCTTTATCAATCTATTGATCCTATCAACAGATAAATGACCAAGCCTTTGATGCCAAATCATATTCGAATGATTTCCATTCTCCCTCGATCTTTTAGGGTTCTTATTAGTGGTAGTAACATTCATGGCACATTCATCAATGCAAAATTCATAGAGTCTACCAGAAGTCAAAATACCATCCTCAATAAATTTATCATATTGATTAATAACTAACTTATTACAGAAAAGGAAGGAATATCTATTTTTAACAAGTTTAGATACAGATATCAAGTTCCTCCTGACTTCAGGTACATAAAGACACTCTTTAAGTACTAAGACTCTACCACTAGATAACGATAGTCGGTAGGTCCCGATGGCGACTGCTGCAACACTTGCATCAGATTCCATCTGGATGACTATCTCCCCTTGCTCCAGATTCCTAGTTTCTTGAAACAAATGCAACGAATTACATACATGAACAGAAGCACCAGAATCTACAACCCAACTTCCTTCTCGTCTAACGAGAAAACTAGTTTCAATGATGAAAGTAGATTTCATACCTGCTGGGGCTTTACCCTTGTCAACCGACTTCAGGTATTCTAGGCAGTTACGTCGCCAATGCCCCGGCTTCTTGCAGTAGTGATAGACATCGGTCTTCTTCGATGTCATTAGCGTGGAAGCACTAGAAGATGAACCAACACCTTGATTCTTCCTCTTTCTCTTTTGGGGCGGGCCCTTCTGAGAACCTTGCTTCCGACCACGCTTTTCTTTTACTTGTGCAACCATTGCACTAGCAGAGGTGTCGTCCTTCTTCATTATGTCCTATGCAGACTTTAATACAACTAACAACCCATCATTAGTGAAATCACCTTTGCTCATGTGATATGACACGACAAAGTTGTTGAAAGACTTAGGGAGCGATAGGAGAATGAAATCAACCTGCATTTCAGAATCCATGTAGGCTCCCAGGGTTTTCAATTCAGAGAGGTACCCAAACACTTTTAGTACGTGTTCTTTGACAGAGGTCCCTTCCTGCATCTTGCAGCGAATAAGCTCTTTCATCACATTATAACGCTCTGTGCGATTTATGTCACCGAACATTTCTTTCAGATTCAACATGATTTCTTGGTAATGGTTCATTTCCACATGTTGCTTCTGAAGCATATTGGACAATGAGCCACGGTTATAACATCTTACCAAGTTATGATCTTCATCGTATTTCTCATTAAAAGATTTATCTTCCGGAGTCTTAGGGTTTGCTATCTTGTCCTTGGATAGCACATATGAGATGCGCTCTGCAGAAAGGACAAGATCCAAATTTCGGATCCAATCTGAATAATTTGGTACGGTCAACTGATTGACCTCCAAGAGCCTGCTCAGTGGGTTCATGGACTTCATTTTCTGAATCAAGAATGCACTATATTAGAACATATAAATAATTATATATTCATCTTTAAAACATTTGATTAAGGCATTTTAAATCAAATTTGTCTTGCTATGTCAACTTTGAAAAATTATTCCCTCATTGTCTTTCTAAGTAAGAGATATACTTACCGCTATATCTCAAGCAAGATCTGGGATCTCCTCTCTATTTTTATCACATACCAATAATATGAGAACTTGTGACTCAAATAAAGAGAAGCGGGAACACATTCCGCCTTACAAGTCCAACTTGCATTTCCCAATTCGGTCTTTAACACCCGGGCCCACCACCCCTAAGATGATGTTGACCAGTTGTTAATTGAACCAACCGTCGACAGGTTTAATACTCACTATACGCAATCCAATATTGCCCCAATAATATGAGAACTCGATATTGGGGTCACTACATATACGACCTTACTCTTTCGAGAAGCAAAGAACCTGATCCAAATAATCGTATACAGAAGTTGTCACTTCGGACAGGCGTCTCCTATATACAATATCTGGTGACAGAATCCTTTGCCTTGACGGGAGACCATGGATGTCACTTATGTGATCCTCCACCTCATATTCAAATTATAATTAATTAATTATCGTGAATCATATTCACATAATTAATTCTTCCAAGGGAAATACATATCTATTCATAATAGAGTGCTTTTAATTGGATATAATCAATTTAATCACACTAAATTAATTATCAATCCTATTTTTAATCAACAAACTTGATTATTTCTTGAATAGAAGGTATAATCTCAAAGTACATATTATTCGAATTTTAATAATAAGAAAAATACAACTTGATTTCTCCAGCATTATCGAGTCCCTACCCGCTGCCATGGCTAGTACCGACAAAAGTGGAACGGACCGCAACCGGTGTGACCTGCTACCCCAACACTCCCCGACTAGACACCATATCCACCTCAGGAAAGGATAATGCCAAATAGATCAATGTGTACTTTGAGATGCTCATCCGTTTTTCAATCGAAATTATACCATATAATATTCATCAAAACCATTTTAATAATATTATAAGGAGATTTGCTAAACAAATCCCCAATCCTTTTCAAGCAAGAGGGTTTTGCATGTAAAAGTTGTCCTACAAATATTGTAGGATAAACTAGAGGTTTGCAATGTTTGTTGATGATTTCATATCAACCAATTATGATCAAGATCAACTATCTTATCATTTTGGTTAGTGAAATGTTATTCAAGGAAATAATTACCATATTTAAATATTTCACAAATATTTATCAATAATCATTTCAGAAAATTAACAATTACTTTTCATCAACTTATTTGAATGACTATCACAAGGTTCATGATCAAGTTTGTCAATTTTCAGCAGTGACCCCTACTCACTAAAACTAACATATCGTGATCAATTTAAATCCAAATTACGCAAAAACAGTTTCCTAAGATTGCTTTATTTGATTTATGATAGAACAAAACTGATATTTCACGCATTTATAGGCGCATCAAAACATTAATTAATTCATTAATTATGTTTAGATTCGCAGTTCCCGTAACAGTGAATACCTGTTTATTCAAAGGGCCATATCTTGAGCAAATGGAATCCAAATTACATAAACTCAGATCCTATGGTTTACTTATTTAATGGGGAACAAAATTCAATTGAATATTTCGTGTTTAAACAATTTAAACAGTGCTGAAAAATTTAATTAAACAGAGGTGCGAAAAATGAAATGCGATAAAACTTTCGCAACCCTTACAAACCCAAGTCGTCCTAGGTTTATGGATCGTATCCAAAACCTTTCCGACCTAAGTCTCTGATACCACTTGAAGGATATGAGGAATCCTCAAGCGCATCACAGGAGCGAGATGATCACATCTTATGCGATCGGAGCGGCTAGTCGCACTAGTCGCTAGGTGCAGCGGAATTTAAAATTTTTAAATCATGAGATGAAACCACATGATCCCAAGAACGTTTCTTGGATTGTTTCATCTAACCACAAAGTATTAGAAATACCTCTTGAAGCATGGTTGCGATCACTAGATCTCTAGCAAAAGATCCTCCTGACTCAAGTCCGATCCACGAAGATGGCACTTGCAGGCACGATGATGAGACGCGTACTTCCTGCAATCCTCGATGAAGATCCAAGCCTTGAATCTCCTGATTTCGTCCAACGGAATCCGACGTCTTCTTATAGAGAAATAATATCCAAATAAGATGGAGATCCACGAGCAATCGAAACGACAACACGATGGCGTAAATGCGATTGCTATTCCCTCAAGATCTTGATGTGGACGACCACCTTTTAAGAGAGAGAGAGATGGGGCGAGAATGAGAGTTGAGAGAGAGAGAGAGAGAGTAGATGTGTACCATTACATCTATATTTCAAGGGCAAGGGTTGCCCTCTTTATATATTAGTTTAGGAGTTCATGGATCACAATCCATGGATGCACAAAATCAATGGTTAGATTGATATGTGTTTTTAATCAATGGCCATGATCATTGTTGTTCAAAACAACAACTTATTAATTTATATTAAATTAAATATATGTTGCATTATCATCAACATAATTTAATTCAATAAAATCAATTATATCAAGATAATAATCAAAAAAGATAATAATCCACCCCTAAAAGGGGGGGGGGGTCACCCATGACCAATTCATGGGTGACGCCACCTCATTTTTGGTGGATTATCTTCCTTTTTTATTTTATCTCATTATCTCTTAATTATTTGCATCAACATTTATTGAAAATATATCCACTAAATTAATTCCAAATTAATTAGTGAATATTTCAATCATGCCATTAAAAATATATGAATCATATTCACAACCCAAACAAAATTTATAAATTACATTTCCAATTAATTGCTTAATGTGAATCCAATTCACATTAACAATTAATAAATGCCATTTACAAAAGTACTCTCTCTTGAATATATTATAAATAATATTTATAATATACATAGATACTATGGATAATATGTATAGCTCTATCCACAATCTGCATTTCCTTGATAATTAAATCTCATTTAATTATCTTGGATAATCATTCTTACAATATGAATCCTATTCATATTATTCTTGATAATTAAATCTCATTTAATTATCAACATCTTGTTGCTTAGATACATAATTCATCAAAGAAATTATTCTTGAACTCCTTCAGGAATAATGTGCTTTCTCCGCAGGTACTCGGAGATAAGGACATGGCGATTGTATTGTTCCACGTATAGTGACTTGGATGTTGAGATCTCATCTCGAATCCAGATCTCACGGACCTCCCATAGATTCTTGATTAAATCAAGTCCGCAAATCTAATCTTCTCATTGCATCTGAATCTCATTCAGATCAATGTCCAACGCTTGGACCAAGATCAGATTACTTCTCTACTGAGAGGAGCCACTAAAATCCAAACCTGTTTCATCACTCCCTCGGAATGGATGCATCATGGTTGTACAATCTTTTATGGTCATATCACCCTCGGGTATTCTCAATACCTGGACATCCTGCATACTGGAAGACCTATGATCAACCTGAAGATGTAGATCAATTTTACACTGTCTTCTTCATGGTTTGATCACCAAGTTTCTCAATCTTGGTCATTGGGAATCCGTATCGATCATATGCTTTCCTAAAGCATATATCATACCTTCAAATTCTTTTCATGCTTCCAAAGCACGATGACCATTCATGGAATTTTATCGGTCCCAATACCTCATGAGTGAGATCATGTCTTCCAGTTCACAAGTGAACCTGTATGATCCCTTTGAGAGATCATATTACTCATATGCCCTTACATGCACACCATCTCATTGATGTATAGACCTTGGTTAGGTCATCAACCTATTGGTATGCCAAATGTACATACTCAGACATATAGTAACACATCTGTCTCTGGTCAGAGGATGTGTGCCTATGCTGTGACAACATTCAACATAGGACTTAGGTTATCTCGATCTCGTTAAGTCAACCCTTTGACCTAACTAATCTGACACCTCTTAATCACTATTCCCATGTAGAGGACCTGCATCAAGAGGTCGGTCAGTTATCAGCCTTTGTGAGAAAGGATTGCCATATCCTACTAAGGCTGGAGATCATCTCTTAATAATCATTTGACGATGCTTGATGAGTCCTCTATCTAACTATTTAGATATTCATCCAAACACCAGCCTTTATGATTCATTTAATGAATCAACAACTATATGATCATCAAGATGGCCATGGTACATAACCCTAATTGTACAGAGAGACCTTGTAGTGCATTCATTCATTCAATTTCAGAAAGGGAGTGAAATAATAAATAACTTTTATTGATAAAACATATATATATATATATATATATGGCAATAACATTTATTGTAAGAATGGTTTGCTCGGGGCTCACATGTCCAACACTATGCACTTCATGTGATGCCGTCATATTGACAACCTTGTGGGGTACTATAGGAGCTGTGATGGGGTGCTTTTGAAAAGCACGTGAAGAAGAAAGATTTGTTAAAATCTCCCCCATATCCTCAAATATTTGATAAAGGATATCCTCGTCCTTGCTAAATTGACTCCCGCCACAAGCGACATCTACCAACTTCTGGTTTTCTATGCTTAACCCCCCAAATAAATTTTGCACAAGGCTTGTCTTTGGAATACTGTGATGGGGGTACTTCTCCGTTAAGTCTTTGAATCTTTCCCACGCCACGTGAATAGGCTTATGGGACATCTGCAAGAAGTTAGCAATTAGGGATCGCTTTTGGTTGAGTCATCCGAACGGGTAATATTTGTTCAGAAATGCGAACCTAAACTCTTCCCAAGTAGTGACGATCCTTCCCAAGTGATTTATCCAATAGGAAGCTTTGTCCCATTACCTCTAATGGGATATTTACTTATTTTATTGTTCCATAAATGCGATCAAATTCTTGGAGGTGTACATATGATTCTTCATTAATATTTTCATGGAATATTGGGAGAAGAGGCAAAATAGTGTGCTTACGCTCAAAATTGTAGGGATTTGTATCGATTTTGTCTGTCCTACCCCTGGATTATAAGCATCCCTAATTGTTAGTTTAGCCGCAGGTTCTATCAAATGGTCTTCTCCCCATTCCCACCTCCTCCATTGTTTTTATCCTCCACTCTCCTATCTTGTCTATCCTGCCTCAGCTCGAGAATCATATCTATCAATGCGGTATGAAAGTGAGCCTATTCTGTTAACTGGGCTTGAATCGACTGAATAGAGGCTAACATAGTGTTGTTGATCTCCTTCTGCTCTGACATGGTTCCCTTTCCCTTTGGTATTGTCAAGTATTCGGTGTCTGACTCTGAAAACATGCATGACACTCGATTAGTCGTAAAAATGATGGAGTCTCAGATACTAGTTCAAGGCTAGAGCCAATCTCAAACAATGGGTTGATGGATGATGTGAAGAGTGAAGTGGAGAAAGAGGAACATTCTAAAAGCGAGTCTCCCTGAATAGAAGGTGAATGGATCAGAGTGTAGAATGAGTTCGCAAAGTTCGAACGAGAAATACTCCAGTTCAACATCTTCGAAATCAATCAGCAAGATGTGAGATCATGAAGGTCAATGCAAGAGAGAAAATGAGTAGAAGATGCAAATTATGTTGAAGGATATCTAGCATTAGCAATCAAGACACAATACAAACCCCCAATTCACCAACTCAACGTAATATGAAGATCGTGAAGGTTCGGTCCATTATCTTGTCAATTTTTAGAGTTAGGTGATAATACAATTTTGGAAAGAGTTAACAAGCTATTGGGTGATTGTATTTCCCTGAAGATTGGCCTAGTTCTTATGACTAGTTGGGCCTACTTTCAATCGGTATGGAAAAAAGTACGGATCATAAAAATAGAGCTACATGTTACTTGAGGACAAATCCTAACACAATGTCCTCTAAAACTCCCACCCTACTAAGGAAATTCAGACCATTTACCATCTACCCACATTTACTCACTGAGAAGTAGCTAATCATTTTTATAAGACCAGTAGTCTATATGAAAATCATATCGTGGCTCTATCACAGTGTTCGTCACTCTCTCACTAGTAATTAAAATCAACCAAGGAGGGTTTTACACTCCCCAAAACAAGAGTTTTTCCTTTATGTTTAATTTTTGGTCGAGTTTTCTGTAACAATCATGGTTTTAAATGATTATCACTTGATTTGAATATTTTCAATGAATCTCTTACTGAGTGTCCATTTTTTTTATTTTATGTAAGTGAAAACAAGGGAGGAAATCAGAAAAGTCAATGCGCGATTAAAATCAATGATGCGTGTAGGGGGTTAGAGATGCATACCAACACTCTATACGCATGGTGATCCACACATAATTGAAATACATGAAATAGACTATCCTAAATGATGCAAGGGAACCGTCAACAATAGCTTCTATTGGCGGGCAAGAACCGATTAATTTGACTAAGTCCAATACGCTCTACTCTATAGGTACAAAAAGTCTTATTTAGGGCTTTAGACCTAATTTATTGTCTGGCTCAAAAAAGTTAATAAAGAAATCACTAGTTGCTCAACGTAGAAAACTTCGTGAAACAAATATAAACAAAAAGGCGGAAAAAAAATCGATGAGGTTGCCCAAGTGTGCCGATACTTAGTGAATTAGACCCCGCAATAAATGAATATCCTTTTTACAAGAGTTTTTGCAAAAAATAAAAAAACTAAAGTCTATCTTCAGCTATCTATGCTTGAATGAATGGTCTCCTCTAAATCTTCTTCTCCTACTTCTACGCTCTCCTGCGGCTTTGGGGAGAATCAAGTCGCCTCTGCTTCACTTGGGTGCGTTGACACTCCTAAGAATGCCTCCATTGCTCATTGGGCCCTCACAAGATAGAGGAATGAAAGAATGTGTAAGAGACGTAAGTATAAAAATATGATCAAGAAAATGAATTTGAATGGACACAATGAATATGAATAATGAAAGAATGTAGGAAAATATAAACGAAAGTTTACAATTAATAATAATAGGTCAAATGAAAAACCTAACTACCCTCGCCGTGTCTCCTTGGAAACGATGCCATTTTGTTGACTACAATTTTCTTGGGTTTTATTTAGAGGAATTATTCACAAATGTTGTTACACCCCAAATAATCATCAAACAAAAATTTTATTCACTTCTCGAGCCATAAATAATTGAAAATGTAGCAAGGGAAACTTTCTATTTAATTTACCTGTATAATAACATGATTAAACTCAGGGATGCTACAAAATTCCCGGGGGTTATTCTAATAATTGAAAAATAAGTGCAAAGAATAAAGGAATCTCAATGCACACTATGCTTGATTTTTGTTTTTTAATATAATTTTTATGGAATTTTTTATTTAGTTTTCTGATTATATATTTTTTATATTTTGGTAATATATATATTTTACTATACTATGGAATATAAAATAGGAGAAATAAATCAACAATACAATGCACTCTTTTTTTATTTTTCAAAGGTACCAAATATGTACAAAAAATAAGACAAAATAAATTTTCGGTTTTTTACAATATTTTTATGTTTTTGTTATTTTTCTAGAATTTCTCATAAATATAAAGATTATTAAAATGAATAAAAACAGGAGAAAAATCAAACAAGGAACATACATGAAGGTTTCGCAAATTAAAAATATAAATAAATTCGAAAATTTTGGTGGTTATTTTTCCTAAAAAATAGAAGAAATTATCTACAAACAAGATGTGAAATCACTAATTTTTGGGATTTTCTACAATTCTCTATGATTTTTATAAGATTTTTAGAGTTTTGCAATTTTTAGGGATTTAAAATTATTTTATGCACGAAATTTGCTTAAAAATTAGAGTACAAAAAAAATTATTCTAACTTTTTTATATTTTTATGCAATTTTAAATTTTTTATGAAATTATTAATTTCAAATAGTGAAAAAATACAATGTTTTGATTTTTTAATAATGTCAATGAAATTAAAAATCCATGAAAAAAATTACACACTGAAGAATCAATCATCCGGATCATAGAGTGATTTTTGCAGATTTTATTTAGAATAAATAATATCTATTTAAATAATAAAGAACAAGCAATTAAAAGTCTGGAGTACAGGGACTGAGATGTAATTGCCCAATGTTTAAGTACAAAGAAATGAACTGCAAAGATATATTACCCAGTGAAAACATGCGCAACACGCGCTAGGCTGGAAGTAGGACTTTTGCGTAATTTCAGAAATGCTAGGCGCTGATCTACAATTTGCCCTGAATAAAATAATGAGCGTACATGTAGAACACGTGCACCGCTTTGGGTTTAGGCAGTGCATGGCTTCTTCTTTTCTTCTCACCCCAAATCGAAAAAGGGGATAATAGTGGTGGCATTATGGCAGTGTTCTTTGCGCATGGACTCGAGGCAACAGTGTTGTTGGACTTCGATCGAGCGTAGGTGGTGATGGCAAATGATGGCATTGATGAAGAGGGCCCTAGATGGCAATCAGGCTGCGATGGTGGTTCCGATGGTCGGGTGCGAGGTGGAATAAACAAGGAAGGTGGTGGCGATCGAGCCCTAGTAATAGGCTAGCCCTATGACCTCCAAGCATAAGGTGGTTCATTGATGGCTGGCAGCGACAACGGTGGAATAGGGCGGCAACGGTAAGAGTGCTGCCACACCAAACAAGATTTTTTTATTTTTTTGTATATATTTTTTGAACAGAAGATGATTTCTTTTTTTAATCCTGTGTGCCCATAATAAAATAGAAAAAAAACTGACTCGAGCTCGATGACTCAGTCCAAAAAATCAAACAAGGATCGATGGGCGAGGAAGTTTTGTTGGTGGTGATAGAGAGAACTGTGTCGCCGGCTACTATGCATGGCTGAAGGTGAGAGATCATGAGAGATAGAAAGTGAACTTGTAGGGATTAAGAGGGAAGTAGGATCGGATTAAATCGATGAAGAACAATGATTAACCATGAGAAACTCTGATCTAAAATTAGAAATTTACAACGAAATGAAAATGAAAATTAATCCTAAAATTATCTAATTAAAAAAATAGAAAATGGATGTGGATCTCACAAATTGGGATCGGGTTGATGTCGTAATGGCCTCGACGAAGACCGACTCGCTGTCACAGAATGACTCGAAAGATGGGCTCCTTTCTACCAAATATTGCTCTTAGAGAGTAGGCTCCTCTCCAAAGGATTGATAGCATTGGAATGAGGGAGGAGCCAAATAAATAGGAAAAAAATTGAATTTTAAAAAATGAATTAATGGGGAGGGAATAAAGGGAAAGATGTTAATGGTGGAATTGATTATAATTGAATAAATAAATAAATTAATTAATTTCGAAATATATTAATTAAATTAATATATGAAAATAATCTTATTAGATTCTTTAATGATAGATTAAATAACGTATATACATATGGTACATTATACACATGGTTAAATAAGGACATTATGTTATTTTATGTTTTATATTATTTTTATTTTAAATAGTTATTAAAAATATTTACAATTATTTAAAAAAACACTATGTATAAAAATAAATATGAATAAATAAATACAATACATAAGTGATAAAATTGAAAAAAAAACACCTAGAAAACAAGCTTTCAAACCATAATGCCAAAAACTATGAAACCTTTACCATTTTAGAGATAATTTATTTTCAAATATGATGGAATTGATTCATTTCGAGATCATATGGAGCTCGAATTGTCCTTTCAATTATCACTTTATATATTTTTCCGAATGTGGTTACTTTTATTCTGTACATGATTTTATTTTACAATTATTTTTATTATTCAGAAAAAAAATTTATTTATAACTTCTATTTAGAAAATTATTTAGTTTGAGGTCAAATTATGGACAAATAAAATAACGTAAAATTTATACAAATATATACATAATAAATTCATAATAAAGAATGAAAAGTATTTACAAAAAATTTTGGGATTTTCTGATTAAAGACCCTATCTCTCCCCTACTTTATTCCTGATCGATCAGTTCAAGTCTTGATATTCTCGCTGGATTTAAGCTACAGTCTGCATCTATTACATTTATACAAACTTTTACTTTTTTATTTTCCTTTATTTCTTTATTTATTTAAGGTTAAAAAGTGATAAATATATAATATTTACAAAAAGACATATGTTAGTAAGAATATAGATTTATTAATATATACAAGTGTTTTAGAAGGGATTTTAAGCTAAAATATATGAATAAAGATGATGCAATGAATATTCATCATCGGGCATTAAGAAACTAAAGCGGAGAAGAATGAAGGTATATGGCGTGTCAGAGAACATGTAAAGGACACTGGAGAGCTTGCCGGAGCAGAGTTCCGGCAAACTACGGGCGGAGGGTTTTACGCTAAACGAGATAGAATCAATTGAAAAAAAGGGAACAGTTACTCTACTACTACTCTAGGGAATAAAAAACTCAAGGAAAAGAGAAACTACCTAACCTGGACCGAAGTAGGGAGAACTCACGTCTGTGCTTGTAGCGGTGACTCGGATCACCTCAATTCAACACTGGATTGGACCCCTAAAAGGCTGAGTCGCTTCCTGCTATCACCAGGTAGGATGCTTGAAGCATAGGTTTAGGGTTTATCGGTGAAAGAAGGATCAAAAAGTCAAGAAAGCTCGGAGGCAAAGCTATATACTCTTCCATTTCATCGAGCAGTGGTACTTGATTCAGAGGCACATCGTCCGAGGAATGATGTTGGTGTGACTGGTGGATGAACGAGGATTAAAAGTCAAGAAGAACTCAACTCAAAATAGTGAAAGAATCCTTCGTGAAAAATCAAGTAAGATAGCTCAAATGCGACGTTCAGACATGTCTAGGGTGGAAGGACAATTGTCCTAGGGTCAACTGTCGCAGGGCTGCCATTGGTCCACCTACGCCATTACACGACAAAATAGTTTTGAAATTTAAAACTAATTCCAAATAAATTAATAAATGATTTTATTGTTTTTTATTTTAAAGCATAAAAAGTTTATTATTTTATGTATTATTTTAATATGATTTTTATTTATTTTTAAAAATTATTTATTACAAGTTACTTTTTACAACTGTATTTATAGGCATATTGACCTATGTTTGGAATATTTTATTTTTATTTTGTATTTTTGATTTTATTGTTTTATTTTCATATTTTATATAATTATAAATTATTTTTTATGCACACAAATATATTTTTTTTATATTTTTTTGATATCATATGTACACTTAAATAAATATGTCTTCTTATTATACAGGTATAAGTACAAGATATTCATCTATGTATTTATGTAGATTATCTTATTTTTGTATTTTCTTTTTGGTTTGATACTACTATAAATATGTACATATATTATAAATAATATTTACAAAATTACAAAAATATAAAATTGTAAAAATAATAAAAAACATGTAAAATGAATATTTTTCAGGTAAATTATATGATAGAGGTCCAAATCATAAATTTTGCATCTTAGCTCCAAATTAAATGAAACCACCTTCATTACATAGCTTATTAAAAGTTATATGAAACTAAAGGTTATTTTGATGATTTTAATTTTTTATTAAGGGAAGTTTGGATTTTGGAATCTTATTTTGAGCATAAAAAGTCCAATGTATATTATTTTTGTATGAAATAAATTTTGTATTTTTCTATGTATTTTTATCTACAACTTCAGTGTACAAAGTTTCTTTATTTGAGGTTATAAATAATAAAGAATAAAACAGATCAAAAAAATGCAATATTAATGAATATAAATTAGGGTTTTTATTTTGTTTTTGACATCTCCACCAACTTTATTCTTTGTCAACCCAGTCATCAAGATGCCTTGGTCTCAAGGTTTAGGGTCATAAAATACATTTGGCATTTTATTCTTTTTCTTTTTTTTTATAATTTTATTTTGGCTTTAAACAGTGTATTTTATAAATTATTTACATAATAACTAATGAATGTTAATTTGTGCAAAATAATGATATTTTCATGCATTTAGCTAGGGTTTAAAGGCTGAAATAAAAGAATAACAGTGATGAAATTTAGATTCATCATCCCCTATATGTGCCTTTGCTAGTCCCTAGTAAACACTTACTTTTCTAAGTGCAGAAAAGCAAATAAAAAAATGAAAAATAAAGAACTTGAAATAATTTTTGACTTTTAAACTTGTCTTGACAAAATCAAAGTTTGGAGCTCAGAGAACGCCTTTGGATTAATGGTGTGTTCAGAACCACAACGAAGGAAGTGTGACAAATAGCCCCTAGGTTCCATACCCCTATGATCCAGTCCAATTCATAGCCAAGTCAGAATCATCTACATACTCTTGCTACCTTGAAGTGATAGAACAATGCGTTAAATTGTTCAGCCCTTCCCAGACAAAATTAATGAATTTTCGAGGCGTCTACACTTCTGGTAACTTGTCCTCATGGAGAAAGATATTACCTTCTAAGGTCAGGTACTCCCAATCTTTACAACTGAATGGGGAACAATTTTAAAAGAAGGGGAAAAGAAGTGTGAATGGACCAGTATAGTCCTCATTCTCTTGTGAAGTCGTTCAGTGTAACCAATTCTTCACCAAGAAGTAGGCTCTATCTAAAGGCCAAATTTTTGTGGAATTTTTGGTTGTTGGTTTATTTGGATTTTCTTTGATTTTGTAAAACTTCTACATTCTTGCTTGTGCCCTGATTGATATAGCATCTTTTGTTCCACTCATTTCTTGGGGTCTTGGAAAAAGTTGTGTCGGTAGACCATTCCTCATCTGAAGCATTGTCTCAATCCATCTACGGTCTTTAGATATCATTGTTACCAAAAGAAATGGGTTAGAGTACCGGTGTCGACAATCCTCAAGAAAAGTTCCTGAGCCACCCTTGACGAAGTGGCCTTGCATCATCCCAACTTAGACTCCAAAAATTTTCACCAGTCCATCAAAGTTGAGATAAGTGCTAACTGTGAGGTTTCTAGTCAAGTAACCGTTTCAAGAGTCTTACAGATGGGTATGAAGGGTTATATTTAGATACATTGAATTGACTCATGAACATAGTCTTATGAAACCTAAAGAAGTAAGTAACGGTGACATGAAATATCTCCACTTCCAGTCCTCAATGGGTTCCTATGAAATTAAGTGTATTGAGGTATTTTCCAAGCTCCAATCTTCAGACTTTATTTAGGCTTGTTCATTATCTAGGTTATTCCGAAAAATGCAAATGCTATGCACAATGCAAGGAAAATGCTTTTGTGATGCAATTTTCTGATTTTGAACTTTTCATGGATTTTTGAAAGTGATTTTGCATTTTATTGAAAAGGTTTTTGCTAATATTTTAGAATTTTCGATTTTGCATATTTTCAGGGATTTTTCAAAACAAAAGTTTTTGGAAAAAGAAGTAAATACATATATTTACACGAGAGTCCTTATTGTTATTTATAAGTGTTGGGGTTTTAAAGGATTTACAGAAGCGACATGTTAGTTGTTTTTATAAACAAACACACATATATATATATTTACAGTTGGTAAAAAATGTTGATTTATTTGGATGATGTATACATTCCTCAAAATTATTTGAAAATAATTTTACGAACAATTTTGAAAACTATAGTTCAAAATAATTTTTGCAAATTATTTTTACAGAAATTTACAAACATTTGAAAATCATTTTGGCAGAGATTTTTCAAACGATCTATATAGATTTTTCACATATTTTTGCAATCATTTTCAAAATCATTTGCAAATATGTTTTCAAAAATATTTATTTCATATAAAGAAAAGAATTTTTTTACAAACAAAACATTGTTACAAAGGTTGAGAACATTTTGCAAAATATTTTTCAAACCATTTTCAAAATATTTTTCAAATAGATTTTCAAACTATTTCCCCAACATTTTGTAAAACATTTTTACCTTATTTATTAATCAACATATACAAAAAGTATTCGAGGAATAATATACATCTATTTGTTAATTGATTTAATGAATTATATATGTATATATAATATTTTATCCATACTTATTGAAAATATGAAAGTACGA
This sequence comes from Ottelia alismoides, assembly GCA_037367405.1. Classification (NCBI taxonomy): domain Eukaryota; kingdom Viridiplantae; phylum Streptophyta; class Magnoliopsida; order Alismatales; family Hydrocharitaceae; genus Ottelia; species Ottelia alismoides. The sequence goes on along the minus strand of JAZKJV010003927.1, from coordinate 1,337,187 downwards.
ATTATGGCTACAATATATACGGAGTATATATGAACCCTTATACTTAGCTTGAGCTACGTCCTCATAGATCAGAGAGAAAAAGAGAAGATATAAATCATATTGAGTATAGACAAGCTTATACTACAATGAGTAAAGAATGAATGAATGAGAAGTTGACCGTCCCCCCTATGCTTATGAAGAAATAATCCTAAGTATAATAAACTATTCACAATGTTGGGAGGGTCAAGGGTGGGAATATATAAAATCATTGGCTTGACCTGTCCTCCCCATACTTAGGGTAAAATATCCCCAAGTATAGAAATAGTATCAAGAGTTGAGGGGATAGTTGAGGGGTCAAAGAATGAACAAGTTGGGGTGTACACCCCCCTATACTTAGGACAAAGTATGTCCTAAGTATAACAATGATGAATGGGGTGTCACCTTTTTGGAAGAAAAAGAAAATAAATATTGAAAAGAAGAAAAGAAGAAAAAGAAAGACCATTCAAAAATATTTTGTTCTCCTTTATCTGAAACTTTGGAAGTGGTTGCTTTCATCTCATCTTCATATACAACTTGAATTGAGTCAACGACATACTGAAATGTATCATGCTATAAGTAGGGCTTTAGTAGCAGTCCATTGACTACAAAAGGTAGTACGTCAGCTGGCAATTCAGATATCACCACGCTACCGTTTTCTTGCACATGTTTCACTGTAAACGACCCAGTCCATTTGCTCTTCAATTTTCCTTGAAAGATTTTTAAATTTTGCATCAAACAACCAACCCCGCTAACCTAACTCTAGTCTTTCTGTGAATGTGCTTATCATGCCACTTCTTGACTTTCTCCTTGTACATAAGGATGTTATCATATGTGTAATCCCTAAATTCGAGCAGTCTATTCAGATCCACTTGTTGACTTCCTGACTTTCTTGGAGTCCAATTGAGAAACATTGATCGCCCATAAGGATTTATGAATTAGTTCCATCGATAGATAACATGGCTTGCCATAGAGCAGTTATTAGGGAGACATTTCCAAAGGTGACTTGTATGTTATTTTGTATGCCTAAAGAACTGAGTCAATTACTTGAGAAAATTTCTTGCGATCTGGACACACAAGCTTTTAAAGAATTGTATTTATCTCCATGTTGGAGAATTCTGGCAAGACATTGGATTGTGGGTGGTACATGGTGTTCAATACAGAATTCTTGAGTCAACTTCTTCACCTTTTTGTTGATAAAGTGGCTACCCCCATCTGATATGAGAATCTTTAGAATTCCAAACCTTGAAATGATGCGATCTTTCACGAATCGACAGATGGTACGAATGTCAACGGCTCGGGTTTAACTCCACCCAACGACTAACGTAATCGACAACAAGAAGAATGTATTCATAGCCTTGACTGTTTGGAAATGGGCCCGAAAATCAATGCCCCAAGCATCAAATACATCTGAAATCTAAATAAATTTCAGGGATGTTGTGTCTCTCATTCCAATGGTTCCACCCATTCTCTAGCAGTCAGTGTAGTGCTTCACATAGTCTTCTGCATCTTTGAATAAGGTTGGTCACTAGAGACTGCTTTGGAGAACTGTTGTTGCTATTCTTCTAATTGAGTGATGTCCTCTAGATTCTTGACGAATCCTTGATTCTCACTCTTTACTGTTTTATTTTTGATATTTATCTTGGCAAAGCACCATATAAATATGTGTAAATACAATAACATAACATTCAACATGCATCTGTTAATATTGCATATTTAGCATATATTTTTACAAAAATAAAAGAATAAATGAATAGAAAAAGGAAGGACGTATTTAGAATAAATACAAAGTGACTCGAATCCCAAGAGAAGGTCAACCCTTTACTTGATAGAAGAAATAAAATAAATAGAGAGAGACATGGACTACTTTGTATTGTACATTTTACCTATTTGTATAAATGATTATTTTTGCAGAATAAAATTAAATAAATATTTTTACCTCCTTGTATATATTTCTTGAAATAATCTAAAAATAAAATACAATCATAAAAAATAAGGGATTTTATCACTTGTGCCCCTCCGAGATATCGCAATATCAGTTATGCCCCTATCTATTTGGTAATATCAGTTGTGTCCCTCGCTTCTTGCCATTTTATCAGTTTTGCCCCTTAGGTTAGTTGCCGTCCATCCACAATGCAAACAGATTCGGTGGGGATTTCGTCATTGTAGCTCCGATCGCGGTCGTTTCTGGTGGATCTTGTGGCGAATCTCGGCAAAGTTGCATCCTTTGCTGAGGTCTGTAGACAGGGGTTTTTAGTTGCGTTGGATGGAAGAGCATTAGGCTTTTGCCCCCGAAAGATTGGAGCTTTGTGGGCGAATGAGGAGTGTTGGGGGTTTGTGGGGGAAGGTCTTGATCTGACAGGGTGCTGTGAGGTACTGTTCGTATTTGTTTCTTGTTTCTTGATGTTGCTAGGGGTTTGGTTGGTGTCTTGGATTGTTTTGGATTTCTTTGATGAAGAAAAGAGCTGTGATTAGTGTATCGGAACTATTGCATCATGCATTTTATTTATATCTGATATCTCAAGAAATTTATTTCTTTCTCCTTCGAATTGTTGCACAGGTCATAGTCTCTGTCCGGTAGGCAAGAAATCTCGTTCCATGTGAGGCTTCATCTTGAGCAAGAAATCCCCATTTAGGTTTCGTGTCTGAGAGAAGCGTCCAAGACAACTACATTTGATTTTATTCTGACCGTAATACCTCTCTTAACCACACCATAGTTTGAGTAAACTATGGTTATTTTATTTTTTAACGGTCAATCTCACGGAAGGGCACAACTGATGACAGAGAAAGAAGTGAGGGACACAACTGATATTACCAAAAAGATAGGGGCATAACTGACATTGCGATATCTCGGAGGGGTAGAAGTGATAAAATCCCAAAAATTAAAATAAAAAACAAGAATAAAAATCTCCATTCATTGTACAAAACACATGTATGTATACTAAACCCCCTATTTATTATATATCTGTAAAGAAATCATAAAAATAAAAGAAAAATAATGTTGTAACCCTAAAATTTTATAAAAAAAAATAAAATATAAAATTAGGGTATTTATGTAAAAATAACACAATAAATAATTGTACATAATATATATCTATATCATACCTGTATATAATACCATATAATGTATATACACTAATTTATTATTCATAAAAAAAATAAAAATCGTAGGAAAATTCTTTTAAAATAATAAACATTTTTTTATTTTGAACACTTTTTAATTTAAAATCATTTACTATTTTTTAATGAATTTATAAATAATTTGTTTATCTGATTTTTCTAATTGATCCAGACAAGATGTTGACCTCCAATAAACACCTTCCCCTTCCCGGGTCGGACCTGTATTGTGTTTGCCGGAGCCATTTCTCCCTATTTTCATGCTCGGACCCGATCACATCTCGCCCTGATTCTTCGCTCGAGCCTCCTCCTAAGATCCATGATCTTCGTAGATCCTTAGGAAGGCGCATATCTTCCTAGGGTTGCGTGCTCTCGCTCGATCATTCCAACCCCCCCAGGAATCCTATAAAGTCTTGCTCCACCTCCGCAGCTCAGTAGTTCGTGCCTCGCCCCTTCTCTCGCCCCTAGGTTTCTTCAGTCGAGTGAAAGCAACTGAAGGACGTCTCTAGATCGAGGTTTGGTGGTGTAATCATGCAACTCAGCTATGTGGCCAGAGTCCTCCGCCGTGTCCATCCTCCATGCCTGCCGCAGCACGGTCGAGGCCACGACCCCGCTTCCCCGCTCTGCTTAACCTTGCTTAGTTCATCAATATGCTCAGGTAACATATCTTTTGACTCTATTCTCCATTCCCATCGAATCTTTCGTTCAACCTATACCATCATTCATCTACTGCGACCACCCTGGTCGGAGCCTCATCTCGCCAACATACCTATATTAATCGACCCTCGATGAATACCCCATCTCGCACCACTGCCTGATCATCCTTGGACTCGACCCTCAAGTCGAAATTTAGGCCAAGATCTCCTTATGTCACCCTCATAGGAGATCGACTTCCATCCTCCCTCACTTCTTTCACTTTCAGCTTCAATAAACCGGACCGGAGCGCATCCCCGAGTCCCATCTTTGACTTGCAGGTTCCCTCGCATGATAGGAGATTCTATTGGACATCCACTAGCTTGGCGGAGCAGCTCCATGCAGAGCTCCATCATCCAGCAAACCTTACCATTGGCTCCTCCATCAAATCCTCCCACCAGACGCGGACCAGTCCTACGTATGTGCAATACTTCTCCGATCCTCCATTGGAGTGGTGGATCTCGATCCCTCCTTCGTTGAAGTTCATCCTCGAAGAGTTTTTCCAGCCCTTCTTTCCACCATCTATGAGGAGCACCACTTCCCAGATCTGATCTCGGCCATACTCCCATGCTTTATCCCTAATGGTCGATCAGAGCAGGAGACATATCTGCACCACACGTCCTCGCCCTTTCAGAGACGTAGATATGCACTGTAGCAGAGCATCACATCTGCATGTCCCTAACATTCCCTCCACTATTAGATCGTTTTGCAGGAGACGATCAGGACCGTCAGATCCATCACGCGCGCCTCGCGTGCAATAGGGTATCTTGCATCTTTTATCCTACACTTTTATGTTTATTAGTTAGTCTAGTAAATAAATTTGTAAGTGTAGACATTTTGCATGCAGATTCTCATAGCTTTATCTATTTGCATTTCAGTCCTCCATGTGAACCCACGTACAGCTCCACGTGACTTTGTGGTGTATTTGCGTTATCTACCCTGAACTTCTTCGATGTTCAATTTTGAATGAAATATTACTCATATTTGCATTTATACCCCTATGCGTGGTGCAATATGTATGTGCGTGAATACGTTGGATTTTTGCATCTTTCGTGCTGAGCTTTTTATGTGTTATTAATTTGCCTGTGAAATTTGTTTTAATTGCAACTAGGTCCCTATAAGCTATTTGCCATGTTTTTAATTAAATAATTATCAAATTAAGTCCAAAAATTATGAAAATAATAATGTAGGCTCCTGCTAACATATATTATTTATAGTGATTTTTGGGATTATTTATGTTGAGTAGTTTATTTTCTAAAAATCAAAAACCACCAAAACTTTTACTGTCTGTTTTATAAATACCTAAAAATTATAAAACTGTGCTTAATATTCCAAAAAAATTAGTGTTTGTTTGTTTTTGTGTGCTTTGTCTCTAGTACTTGTTTTGTTTCAAAACCCTTATAAAAACCCTAAAAATTATAAAAGACTCAAAAATTTATAAAAATGGTTAAAAATTCTAAAAAAATACAGTTTCAATTTTTGATTGTCACATTTTCTTCTATTTTCTCATAAAATTCATATCCAAGACATTATGACACTTCAAATATTTTTAATTTGTAATTTTGTCTTAGCTGTTTGTGTTTCTTGCTTTTATTTGATTTTATCAAAGCATATAAAAATTTGAAAAGCCCAAGAAAAATACCAAAAATATATGAATATTTGAAAAACTTAAAAATATGTTTATTTCAAATTTTTTACCATTTTTAACTGTAATAAAAATTTTAACGGCTTGCTTGTGTGCTTTATTGCCTAATTTTTCTTGCTTGCCTTCTCTAAAAAACCGTTAAAAATTTGCAAAATTTAAAATTAACTAAAAATGCATTTTCTGATCTGATCACCGACTACTTCATACATTTCCGTGCTCCTTGAGTTCGACCCTTGTCGCTATACCATGTTATAATAAATAGTGGAGACTGCTAACATTGGTTTTGATTGATTTCTCTATTGATTGAATGGTTTCTTTTTTTCTTGTTGATTTTGCTTTGTGATTTCGATCGTAACGACCTGATCATTATATGATTCCTTAACCCTAGTTGCAAAGTATGCCATCAATTCTCGATCGTGACAATGCACGGTGACACTAGGAACTTCCTCCTTAGGTATACACCTTCTCCAGGCACAATCTACCCCCTCAGGAATGAGACATGGATCCACCCACTGATAGAAGTGGATATCAGACACGAATTTGTCTACTTTTATGTTGATCCAATCTTGTAGAGTTCTCTTGGACACAAGATAATTCACAATATCAGTGTACCATGGGAGCAAGGTGACTGACAAGATTGCCTCATCTGGAAAGGTCTTAGTGATAGGTTGCAGGTTCAGCTCAGGAGCTTCATGATTTGGAAGTCCAAATAAATGATTGGCCACAACAATGATTAATTGTTAATCACCCAATTTAATTTGTCATTTTGATGTTGTAATCAGGCAATAGGGATCAATTAAGAAATCCACTTAATTAATTAATTAATCAAATTTAATCGAAGCAGTTTTATGTTTATTTAGCCTAGGCAAGCCCAAAGGTTGAACTCAAGGAGGCCAAGGAACAACCTAAATGTCTATAAAATTTGATGCATGGCTTTCAAAGTGGAAATTTCTTGGCAAATTTTTATATTTTGTAGTTTATTTACGGATTTTAACAAAAGGGATGTAATTAATAATCGAAGAAAATATGATGCATGGATTTTGGTAAAACAATTTTAATGTCGGAAAATAACTCAATGCTATGTAATATGAGAAATAAATAAATGCAAAATTTTTATGATATTATGCAAAATGATGTGGAGCATCAAGCGAAATCAATTAATTCTCATAGCCTTCCTTTTATTTAATCTCAGAGATAATTTATCAATTAAAGTTAATCTCTCCATAAATGTTCCTAAATTAAATACAAATCAATGGGCAATAAATTATTGAGCAAAATAATTACGGAATTAAAAGACAAAAACTCAAACTTTAACGAAATAGATTCTCAAATTTTTAATTCCAAATACTATCTCAAAACTAGATCTCAACATTTAATATGAAAGATAATGAATTAGGGATAAAAATAACAACAAGAACGTAAAAATCCAATAAATAATATTCAAGATATGAATAATTGAAGTTCTTGGGACTAAATGGTAAATACAATAAATAAAATGTTCTCAAATATACCCTTGAGGAGGACCATTTTGTAATTTCTGAAATCTAACAAACTTTTGTGATATTTACCCCTAGTATGGGTATTCTTACGATTCGTGAAACTTTGGTGGATGCCTCTACAAATTTTATAGGAACGCGTGTGCATCGTGCGTGACTTCAACTGGTAGGGTTTTCATTTGGAATTGGATGAAAACTATAGGGGGGCATTGCAACTTTTCTAAGCACATGCTCATGCACGACACATGAGGGCTGGATCAATGGTTAGCAGTATGTGTCAGCTTTGCATAGCTTTGGAAGGGTTGAGGCACGAGGTTCGAACACTTCACTCAAAGAAGATATTGAACGCTCAATTGAAGCTAATCAACAAACGGATTTTGGGGAATTCTTCGACAGCCTAGATATTATGAGTTCTTAATCTAGTAGCACCTAGAGGTTGGCCCTAACGTCTTCGTTCTTGGTTGTTTGTTTCCAGAGGGCCGAGTGTTGGCCGACACACAACCGTGGGTCTTCGAGGCATCGAACAACTGTGCGAAGGTGATGGTTTCTTGTTGAGGCGAGCTTGTTGTCAATGAAGACAAGGAGGCGGTTGGGGTGGCTCTGTAGTGGAGAAAAACAAACGTTGGAAGGGATGAATGGGAGGCTCAGAGTGCTCCTTAGATGGATTAGAGAGGCAGAGTAGATGAGGCATTGGTGGAATGCAGGTGGAGGAGTCAACTCGATGGCCTTGAAGCTGTAGCATAGGGAAGCTCTGAGGAGGGTGCTACAACGAGGCTCCACAGCCTCGGATCTTGCCATTGGATGGAAGCATGTTTGCATTGTCACCATTGCGTGCTCCCTTTTCTTCTTGGATGATCGACGAATGAATTCAGATAGGGGTGGTAGTGAGGGTTAAATAAGGAGAAGAACATTGCTCAATTTGGAAGGGAAGAAGTTGATGAGATTCAACCAAATATGATGGACATCAGGGGATGGCATGGTGGAAGAGTATAGATAGTGAAATCGGCGAAGGTTGACAAAGGAGAAGATCAAATACGAGATATGGCAGGTGGCGGCACAACCATATTCAGAATGTGGATGAGATTAGGTGTGGCAAAATCAGGGGAGGAAGGAGAAGGTGGAGGGTCATCCGATTGGCTGAGACCAGACATCCTAGATCGTGCCACATGGCAATTATTATTATTATTATTTTAATTTTTTAAAACAAAAAATTAAAATTTAAAAAGCCCCAAAAAGGGTGACACGTGGCAGTTCCAGGAGTTGCCACATGTGATTACTAGAAAGATCAAAAAATAAAAGAAAAAGATAAATAAAAGAAATATAAAACAACCTTGGATCAAAAAATTTTCTCCAAGAAAGTTGTTCTTCGAGATCAAAAATAGGTCATTTGCATGAAGTGATATTTTTGGTGGTACTCTATGTGTATGACATATCAAATTTTTGAGTTTCATAATTTTTTATTATCTTTAAATAAGATAAAAATAAAACTAAAATTCAGATAAAATTAAATAAAGATATTTACACAGTAATCCATTTTTTTGGATTTATAATAATTAAGAAAATAAAGGAGACTTATTGTAGAGACTCTCAATGAAGAATCATAATCAATTGGTTTCTTTGATTTCAATCTTATTTTAGTTTGGATTTTTTTACACATTTAATAAAAATTTTATCAAAGAAAATAATATAAAAAATAAATATTAAAAATATTTAAATATGGACATAAAATTTTAGGTCAAAAGCAGCTAGAATACACAAAGTACAAAAGAGGTCGCAAACCCAACTTTCACATATGAGCTGCGATTCTTTTAAACTTGGTATTGTTTTGAATATAATTGAACTTACATTAGTTCAAAAGTGAGTGGGAATAAATCAAATACTGTATGAGAGAGATATCAACATTTTAGTCTGATAGGTCTGAAATTAGGGTTTTCATTTGTGAGCCACTTATTCATGTTAATGATTTTTTGTATTTTTCTTTTATTATTGTTAGTACTATGTACACTATGGAGGTGGTTTCAAATGATTTGGAATTAGCATGAATTAATTAAAAATGAGGGAATTTAGCTTATTCTACATGTCAATTGGGATTAGATTTTTTGCTTCTTATTTTATGCAATTATGGATGATAAAATGCCATTATTATTTATACATGCATGAACTCTCTTTTAGAGTGATGAATCACAAGTTCATCAACCTACTATACTTAAACCATACTCGTCCTCGAGCAACTTGAGAATGAATGATTTAGTCAGATTTATCCCTGACCGTGCATGTGAAGTATAATACTCGATCTGTTGAAGAACTCTTGGTTAGTGATCCCAAATTCTGAACTAAACCAAGTTTTAGTCCAAAGGTATCCAGCTTCTCTAGCTCTGAGACTCTCTTTGATTACATATATAGTAAGGATATGCTATTTAGTGTGGATTGTAGTCAAAAGTGTAGAGTTAAAACGTCACCCAAAGTCCCAGTCCAAGAGACTCTCCTACGGACCCAATCCTCAATACATAGGGAATAAATCAGTTCTTCCTTACAATCCATCGTCTTTCTAGTTGTCAGTCTTAAAAGTGTAGATGGAATGATAGTTAATGGAGGGCATAAGATTGTGTAAGTTATTCTCTCCCTTTCATTGGAACAAGGGTCCACTCGAGTGCCTTATTAACTCAATGCACTCATTTTAAGTTGTTAACCAGTGCGTAAGTCAAGAGAGTTCGGAGTCGTCTGCACTTGTTTTCCTAGGAGTACATCGGGGTGTGTCTCTTTTGAGTACCTATCGTACCTTTGACACCTAGACTTGTATCACTATACGACGTGGAGCCCTTTCTGGATGCTAACCTAACTCTAGGTCGTAATAGCTTTGGTCCAAGTGGACACTTTGAAAAGATTGGGAGCTCACACCTTTGGTGGAATCTCTTTGAATTTGTATTTTAATGAGATAGCTTTTTCTTTGTATTTGAATGAGAGAACTTCTCTCGAAATTTATTTTAATGATGGTTGGCTAGCTCCACTACTTTTACCAAGTTGGCACACATTGATCAACAATTAATTAAGTTTCATCACACCATGGCACATACGTTTTATATCAAGAAGACTATTACAAACCTTGTTCTCATACTGGCTTAAAATGCTGACACTCAGGTTTCGATAAGTTGTCATCGATTTTATCCCATCATCGAGCATCATTAAATCGAATCCAACTCAAATCCCTCATCTCAGTTCCTCAAGTGAATCCCAATTCATCTCATCATAACTGCAATCATGCTTGTGAGGTGTTTATCATATTCTTTAGGGTGGAGACTTAGTATGTGATATAGCACACACATATTTGAACTAAGAAGTTGTGAATAATTAAGTCATAGACCCTAATGACTAAGGTTGGTTAACTCTAAATTTTAAAAATTCATAAACCAAGTGTTCTTGAACTTCTCAAGTCTTGTGTGAAAGTGTAAGTGTCAGGATATATCAAAAAGAATGCATAGATGAATGAAAATACTGAATGAAATTCAAGTGTACAAAATGTTTTTTATAGAAGACTTTTTTGTTTTTTATAATGCAAGATTTGTTTTTGTTTTCTAATGCAAAAATGAATAAGAAGCCATTTTTCAAAACTCAAAACATCCCCTTTTTAGTTTTTGTAAGTTACCCACCCCGTAAATAAAATACAAACTTACGAAGAAAGTACGAGCTATTGGTAAATTATATACAAGTATATACACACCCCCTATACTTAATGAGTGCTATGTCCTCAGAGCACAAGAAGTGCGGAGAAGACATAGCTCGGGCTAAGCATAAGCGAGTGAAAAAGAAAAGAAAATTAGAAGGTGGCCCTTCCCATATACTTAGTCTATGGACAGTCTAAGTATATCAAGAAAGTGAAAATGGGGCGGTCGAGGGCAGAAGTGGATGAGGAGAGTGCTATATACATATGGCATCGGTCCCCCCATACTCAGGCCTTGGCCTAAGTAGAGGAAGAAGAAATACAAGGGAACCCATGGGGTCAGGAGGAAAGGTTGCAGGTGATCAAGGAGGTTTTCGACCAGATCTTTTTGTGAGCTTGCGGTGGGTAGTCATAATGATAGGAAGAAGATGAAGTAGATGATTCCCAACCATCTCCGGAGTTATTCACATAAGAACAGTATTGGGAGGTATATTGATGGAAAGAAGAAAAAGTAGATGATTCCTAGGCATCGTTGGAGTTATCCTTAGAATAATAATACTAAAAGGTAGAGGTAATCCAATCATTATTATTTTTAAGCTTATTTCTCAAAATGTGCTCAGTCTTGTGGTCAATCAACTCATCCTCGGATGATGAATACTCTGAGCACCAGTCTCAGTTTGGTCATATGAAATTATTCTAGTAAATCTAATGAGACCAAGAGAGTCAGCTCTGGATGATGGTAGTGAGTAGCAAGAGTCATCCAATGGGGGTCTATATTTGGCTACTTGTTTAGATATGGCTTCAAAGCTGCTGAACTAAGCTCACTTATAAAGATCACCTTATCCAGACCTAATGAGGAATCATCATAAGATTCCTTTTTTAGTATGTCAAAGGTGACTTTCTTAGTTGGTTTTCTAGAACCTGTAGTATAAAGAGAAGGAGGAGATTGATTCATCTTGAGGTGAACGAGGGAAAACCTCGAGGAACAATGCTCTTTTTCTTCTCACGAGATAACCGACTAGAGTAAGGGGCAATCATTTTATCAGAAAGGGTTAATTTGGTCCTTGTTGTCCTATTTGGTGAGGGTCTGGAGGTGTGGCGCTGACATTCAATTCTCCATCAGATGAATCATCATATAGATTGAAATATTCCTGCATGGCCATCACACATCTTGAGAATGTGTTCTCAGTTGCCTTGGCATTGGTGAGTTCCTATGTTGGATCATTAGATGGGTCAATGAGTTCAGACAAGATCTCGTCCGATTCAGGGTTATCCCTTGATTGTGTGTCCTCCTTAGAGTTGTCACAATATTGGTGGAGGTGCAAGTAGTAGGAAATGGGAGTGTGGGGTGAGTTTCTGGTCCAATTATCGGCTCAACAGCCGTTATCTCAGGTGTAGTAGCGGGGTAGGTCTCTTCTACCACTTGACGATTACAACTATTGACGACATTGTGTGTTGCCTTAGAATATCATGTTTCCTCAAAGACTGGGCGATATCAAAGTGATCCCAATGCGGTAAAATTGATTTCATAAGTCTCGTATACTGTACTTGCCTTAGCTAAGGCTAAGAATGGCTTTCCAAGAATGATTGGAGACTAGGTGAACTCTCCTTGATGCTCAATGTCAATGGTTGTGAAGTACACCTTATTCTGAGCACCTTAAAGTGTAATGATAAATGAAATAGTTCCTATCGATCATTTTATAGATCGATCAACCAGCTGAATGATCTCTCTTTATTTCCTGGTTGGTCCGAGTTTGAGCTTGTCGAACACGAAGGTCGGGAGTATATTGATTGGTGAGTCGCCGTCAATTCAAGCATGGGTAAATGTGTTGTTTTGGATTTCACAGTCAAACCTTGGAAATCGCTTTACTCTATGTCTCTTGGTCTTTCTCCCCATCATCAAGGAGGTGGCCATTGATAATTTGTGTCTTTCCGTCCTTGTTCTCTCCCCCCTGATTTTTTCGACATTAATTCTCATTACAAACCTTTCAAGATCAGAGAAGTATTCAATGTCCTTCATTAAGGGAAGCACAAAAAGCAATCTTTGATCCATTGCTTCCCTCAGATCAAGATATGATTTCTTCGAATTCTCTCCACCTTTAATTTTTATGGTTATTTCTTGTTTTTCAATTTTTTTTGGTATTTTTGAATTTTTCGATTTTTTTGGTCTTTTTAATTTAGTGTATAGATGTGATTCTTTCTACAGTTGAGGAGGGGATTTGATGTACTGAGTCAGAGTCATCCCTAAGGGAGTAATATGCAGAGATGACATGTTAGAGTTGTCCCTAGGGCATATAGAGTGTGGGTTTTTTGAGTTTTCTTTGGGTTTTCAACTTGAGATTCAATCATTTTATCTTCCATTTTCATGTATGAGCTGGGAGAAGATCCTTTTAGAACATCCAGTATATGTTTTGACTTGCTATCCTTTGAAAATTTCTCCGGAAACATCGCCGAAGGAGTCTGCTTAGTTGACGGGAATCTATAGGTCTCATACACAACATATTGTGACTCAGGCCATGTACTGTTGGCTTGTGTAGAGCCTAATTCCCTTGATTGTTGATCAGTCCCTCATAGGGTGGATATCATTAGTCCATTTTGTTGTATGAGTGTTCTATCTAAAGGAGTGGATGCAGAATGTCACGGATAATCCAATATGGGAATACATCAGGTGCGGGCCAATCCACTTGATTTGTTCGGGTTTCCATATTATTTCACAAGGTCAAATCGGAATGTGGATTTCTGAAGTGTTGACCTGTACCAATAATATTGTGAGGAGGCAATGAAGTCAGTTGGAATTGGTTTCTCAGCCGATCATCCGTCTTAAAAGTGGTTTGATCTTCAAATGGAACGATAAGAACTTGTGAATAAGATGGGTTAGCTCAGGATGGAATTTGATCATGTGAAGAAGTGGAGACTTTGGTTGGATGATTGACTTATGATCATAATATAAAGGACTGACATTCATAGAGTAGACCGTATTCATTTGTGGGTGAGAGTTTCTCGTGATTATTAGTGGATGTCTGGAGAAGAGGGTTTGGTGATAGGGGTTTGACCAAGAAAAAATAGTCTGGTGGGTATGAAGACCAATCTCTTAACATCTTCAAAAGAGGTTGATGTGGTGAAGAATAGGTCATGGTTGAAAACTTGTGTGTACAGGATATTCACAAGAGAAAACCCTAATTTCTACAAATCAAGAAGGAGAGTGATGGCACAAGTGTGTGGTTTTTGATATGCGAACTCGGTTCACACACACCAATGAAAACACAATATAAACCCCAAGTTCATCAACTCACATAGTGGAGGCTACAAGAGTCCGACTAATCATTTTGTCAATTTTAATTAGTGATAATTTCAATCTTGAATCCTTTAAGCGAGCTGTAAGGTGAAAGAAAATTTTCTTAAGACTGTCCTTGAATTCGTACAACTATTTGCATCCACTTTTAGCTAGTATGGGTGTAAGTACATACCATAAAACAACTGCCCATGTAAAGTACAATACCACTTGCGTTGTACTTTAAAACACCACTCTGCTAAGAGAGATCGTAGTTCCCTCACTGAGAAGTAGCTAGTCATTTTTAGAAACAATAGTCTGAGTGAAGATTCCAGAACTTGGCTCTATCCTAGCGTGCATCTCCCACTCATTTAGAAAGATAAATGAATCCAAGGATGGGGTTATTCTCCCACAATAATTCTTGATTTTTATGGGTTTAATTATAGGCAACCTTGTTTAGCATCCCAATTTAAATTTAAGCGATTAATGAAAATTGTATGAGCACGAAAACACATCTATGCCCATTCTCGGTTTCCTTTAAATCTTAAGTGATAAAACATGAGGGAGAAAACTTCGAGAAAAATCGATGCATGCAAAAAACAATGATGAATGGTCAGTCATAAGACTTACAATGATTCTACGCAATCTCCATGTGGGATGCAATACAATATCTGAAAAATATTCTATATGAAATGCAAGCCGACAAATCTGCACCTAGCAGAAAGTTCTATTAGCCGGGAAGAATTGAGTTAAATTTTACTAGGTTGAAAGATCAAAAAGTACATTTCAATTAAGTGCAGTGTGGTCCTAGGTTCGAGCACAAGCAAATTATCCTAGTAGCTCCAATAGCTGTAGTGCAGGTCTAACTTACGAGCCACTCAAGTCGGGCCCGACCCTTATTAGAGAGTGAAACATGCCACAATATACCACTGAAAAAGTTTAAATCTTGGTTATACATGCAAGATTCTAAATAGAAACCACTATAAATAGGCAATAATTACAAATAATAAAAATGTTAAAAATAAATCCTAGACTCTATGCTCTCTCATGACTCGACTTGATCTTAATTTTATGTGGCTTTTCGACGGGCTGTAGAGACACGCTGGTTTCTTCAAAATCACTCCAAGTATGTTGGGTACCTCACAACAAAAATAAGAGACAAAATGCAAGAGAGTTGACACAAAAATAAATCAAAAATAAAAGATAGAAAATAAATACTGAAAAAAATAAATGCTGGAAAAATGGAAAATTTACAGCGAAGGCTTAGGGGTCAGACTAGCCAAGTGTATGGAAACCTAACACTAAAATTTTCTAGACAAAAATTCCAAGCCATTTTCCTCCTCGGTTAACGACACATTTGATTAAATCGATAATCACCCAATTTACTTTGTCATTTTTATGCTGTAGCCAGGCAATAGGGATCAATAAAGAAATGGCCACTTAATTATTTAATCAATTTAATCGAAGTAATTTTATGTTTATTTAACTTGGGAAAGCCCTAGTGTCGAATACAAGGAGGCAAAGAATAACCTAAGTTAATGTTTATCAAATTTGATGCGTGATTTTTGAGGCAGATTTTTTTGTATATTTTTTATATTTTTTCAACTTTTTATGGATTTTAATTAAAGCGATGTAATAAATAATCGAAGAAAATATGATGCATAGATTTTGGTAAAATAATTTTAATGAAGGAAAATAATGCTATGCTATGCCAAGTGAGAAATAAGTAAATGCATTTTTTATGATATGATGCAAAAGGGTGAATATGAGCAACAAGCCAAATCAATTAATCCATAAGCCTCTCTCTAATTTAATCTCAGAGATAATTTATCAATTAAAATTAATATCTCTAATAAATGTCCCCAATTTAATGCAAAAATTAATGAGAAAAAAAATTATTGAGCAAAAAGAATCAAGGAATTAAGAGACAAATGCTCAAACTTTAACAAAATAGATCCTAAATTTATTAATGAATACTGTCTCAAAAGTACAATCTTAATGTTAATATGCAAGACAATGAATTAAGAATCAAAACAATACTAAGAAATTGAAGTTCTAGGGACTAAATGGTAAAAAAATAAAAAAAAAATGTCTGCAAATATAAAGCTTGAGGAGGACCCTTCTATTAATTTCCCTAATTTGGCGGACTTTTATGATATTTACCCTTGGAAGGATATTCTTGCGATTCTTGAAACTTTGGATGATGCCTGGAAATTTCTAGGAATGCACGTGCATCGCGCATGACTTTAGTAGGCAGAGGGCTCGTTTGGAATTTGATGAAAGTTGTGGGGGCACTACAATTTTTCTAAGCACGTGCTCATGCATGGCACGTGAGGGCTGGTTCGATGGCTAGCAGTAACGAGTCGGCTTTGCACAGCTTCGAAGATCCGAGGCATGTGGTTCGGACACTTAACTTGGGGAAGATCTTGAGCGCTCAATCGAAGCTAATCAACAGACCGATTTGGGGCATTTTTGTACGACCCATATTTTGCGAGTTATTGATCTAACAACGCATGAAGGTTGTCCCTAACGTCTTCATTCTTGGTTGCTTAGCTCCAGAGGGTAGAATGTTGGCTGAACAAGGCAGTGGTTCATTCGGGTGGCGAACGACTGTGCGAAGGCGGTGGATTCTTGTTAAGGCGAGCTTAGATGTTGATGAAGATGAGGAGACGACAGGGGAGGCTCTGAGGTGGAGAATAATGAATGGTGAAAGGGATGAACGCGAGGCTAGAATCACACCTTGTACGAATAAGAGAGGCATAGGAGATGATGCGATTGTGGAATGCGGGTGGAGGACTCGACTCGACGGCTTTGAAGCCAGAGCAAAGGGTAGCTCCAAGGAGGGTGCTCCAACAAGGCTCCTCATCCTCAGATCTCACTACTGGATGGAATCACATTGCGCTGTCATCGCCACATGCTTCCTTCTATGCTTGGATGATCAATAGATGAGTTTGGAGAGGGCCTGTGAGAAGGGTTAAATAGGGAGAAGGTTAGAACTCGATTTGGAAGGGGGACAACTAACGAGATTCGACTAGATCTGATGGAGATCAGGGGATCGCATGGTGGAATAGGAAAGTGGGGTGAAATGGTCTGAGGTTAATGAAGGAGAAGATTGGGACTAGATACAGCAGGTAGCAGCGCAATTGGATTTTGAAGTTGGGCGAGATCGGGTGTGGCAAAATTATGGGAGGAAGGAGAAGGAGGAGGGTCGTCTGATTGGTCAAGATCGAGCGGACCAGATCAAGCAACGTGGCATCTTTTTATTATTACCATTTTATTTAATTTTTTAATTTAATTTTTTAAATGGAATATTAGAATTAAAAAGCCCAAAAATGGATGACACGTGGCTGCTACAGGAGAGAGCATGTGTTACTCCAAGAAAAAAATCAAAAAATAAAATACAAAGATAAATAGAAAATAAATGGAAAAACGACTCGGATCGGAAAAGTTTCTTCATGAAAGTGTTCATCTCAATGATATCCCACAACTCTTATGAAGAGACCAAAACAAGAATAGGTCATTTGCATGAAGTGATAGTTTTTTATGGTACTCTTATGTTTATAAAATACAGATTTTTTTGGGTTTGCAGTTTTTTTTATCATTTTAAATAAGATAAAGATCAAAATAAAATCAGTTAAAATAAAATATAAATTGTACTCATTAATATATTTTTGGATTTTAAGTAATTAATAAAATAAAGGAGACTTATTGTACAAACTCTCAATGAAGACCCAGACTCAGTTAATTTCTCTGATTTCAGTCTTATTTTAGGTTTCGATTTTTATGCATTTTAATAAAACTTTTGTCAGAGAAAATAATGAAAAAGAAATAAAATAAAAAAGTTAAATATATACACAAAATGTCAAGTCAAAATTAGTTAAAAATAAATAATGTACAAAGGAGGCCCAAAACCCAACTTTCACATATGAGCTCTGATTCTTTCGATCTTGGTCTTGTTTTGAAGTTAACTGAATGCACATTATTTCAAAAGTGAGTAGGATTAAATCAGACACTATGAGAGAGATATCAACATTTTAGTCTGATAGGTCTGAAATTAGGGTTTTGATTGTGAGCCACTTATTCATGTTAGTGTTTTTTTTATATTTTTCTTTTATTCTTGTTAGTAATATGTACATGATGGAGATTGTTTTTGATGATTTGGAGTTAGCATGAATTGACTAAAAATAAGGGAAGTTGGCTTATTTTAAAGGTCAATCGGGCTGAGATTTTTGGCTTCTTATTTTATGCAATTATACATGATAAAATTCCATTATTATTTATACATGATAAATTGTTAATAATGAAATATGGATGATGAAGGTCCAATGAGTTTTGGGTAATCAAGCTTAATTAATCTCTTTTATAGTGATAAATCACATATTCATGATACATTCTTTGACTCCAGGTTTATATCGTATCTCAAGGTGAAAATCCTAGAGCAGAAGGATCCACCTGATGAGGCATGGTTTTTGCATCCTTCTTTTAATATCAGTATCAGATGGTCGAGTGTCAGTATAGATAATCACCTTTGACATATGTAGATGGAATCTAAACTTTTACAAGGGAAATGACAAGCAGCTCTTTTTCTGTATCTGTCTTGTTTTTCTGAGCTTCATCTAAAGTCTTGCTAGTATAATGAATCGCAAATGGCATGCTATCTTTCCTATATCCCAACACTGCACTGATGGAATAGTCTGACACATCTTTCATTATCTCGAATGGAAGTGTCCAATCAGTTTGTTGTAATACATGGGCCTAAGTGATCAAATCCTTTAGTTGATTAAAGGCTTGGAACAGACAATCATCAACAATGAAATATGTCTCCTTGCCTAACAAGTCAGTCAATGATCGGGCCAATTTGCTTAAATCTTTGATAAATCATTGGTACAAGCCGAGTGCCCTAAGAATGATCGGACTTTCTTAGTGGTAGTTTGCGGCTCATGTTTAGAAATTGCCTCCACCTTGGCTGGGCCAACTTCCATGCCATGTTTTGATACAATGTAACCCAACACGACCCCTTCGATCACCATGAATTTGCTCTTTCTCCTACGAGAGCACAATATTAACTTCGCAACTCCTCTACAGAACTCGATCCAAGTAATCAAGACATTGATTGAATGAGTCTCCATAGATCTAGAAATCATCTATGAAAACCTCCAGAAAATATCTCACCATGTCAGCAAAAACTGCAAGTATACATTGCTAGAATGTAGTTGGGGTGTTTTATAGCTCGAATGGAATCCAACAGAAAGCATACGTCCCGAATGGAGAGGTGAAAGTGGTCTTATCTTGATATTAATGAGCAATAGACACTTGATTATATCTCGAGTACCCATCTAAGAAGTAGAAATATTCCTTCAGACATTCTCTCAAGAAATATGGTCAATGAAGGGTAATGGGAAGTGGTCTTTCTTGTGGCAAGATTCAATCTTCTATAGACAACACACACTCGCCAAGAAGTGGGTGCTCTGGTCAAGATCTCCTCTCTTTTTTCATTCTTCACATTGGTGATTCTTGATTTCTTTGGCACTACGTGCAGGGGACTCACCCATTTCCTGTCGGAGATGAGATATATGAACCATGCA
The DNA here is from genome assembly GCA_037367405.1 of Ottelia alismoides. NCBI lineage: Eukaryota > Viridiplantae > Streptophyta > Magnoliopsida > Alismatales > Hydrocharitaceae > Ottelia > Ottelia alismoides. The sequence continues at coordinate 1,317,707 of JAZKJV010003927.1, read as the reverse complement.
TCACAAAATTTCTGAATTTCTTTCATGACAATCTCTCGAAGGTTTGTATTTAATCTTCTTTGGAATTCACGGGATGGTTTGCTGTCATCCTCAAGGTAAATTTGATGAGAGCACAATGAAAGGTTTATCCCATGGAGATCCAAATTTTCTACCCAATCACCTTGTGGTTACATTCAAGAACCTCCATTAGACAAGATTCTTGATATGTAGTCAGATGAGCATCAATGATGATCGAATACATTCTTGGTTCATGTTGGAGGGTAGTGGCTTGAGCTCAGGTGTAGTTGGAACTGCTTCACAGGTAACCTCAGAAATAACTTTAGGTGCAAGTTCTTTCATCTGTCCAATGTCCATCGTTGACAACTCAGCTTTTTCACAAGAATTTTCAATAAAGTCCACATTATTGCAAAAATCTTCAGCAATCAATTCTTGGTCTTCGAGGCTCAGATGGTCCACATGGAATTCGTCAAGTGCCTCAGCAAAGATCTCATTGTCATCGATAGAGGGAAATTCAACATTTGTCTTCCCTCCATCCTCATGGTAGATGAATTCGTGGATCTCAATGTCATTCGTGAATATATATAATGTATCTTGAATTCAGCCAGAAAGTAGCAGTCTTCTGGGCAGTTTGATGTAATCACACTCACTTCAGATGCTGCCGGCTACTAGCTTTGACTCGGGGATGGACTCTATCTGCATTTTAGTGTTGCTGGAGCTGAATATAATTTCTCTAATGTCATAGTTCACTACTTCTTTGGTTTTTCAAAGGAACGACCATCCAAGGATTATAGGAGTATGGAGTAGAGGTTTGTAGACGTCGATGTCTAGCATGACAAAATCAACAGAGAACTGTATCCCTTGAACAATTAAGATCATGCCCTGCAACGTACCCCTAGGTCGCTTGACGGATTTGTCTACAAACTACATAATCATCTTTGTTGGCGTGAGAGGTCCTATCCAAAATTATGTGATAAGTGAGTCTGACATCAAATTGACAGAAGACCTGTTGTCCAGTAATGTGCATTTAAACTCTTGGTTGAACATCTATACTGAATGAGTGGAACTCCTTTGTCTTTTTTATCTGTGAGATTGCTGATGGCATTAATGGCGACCATTATGAGGATGTGCTTTTCATGCTTGCCACCTTGACTTTTTGGATTGTGTGGACGAGGCCTGTGCCTTGTAGAACATGCATATTGCAATCCTTTCTTACATCATGCATATATTCGATAGATTTCATCATAGGAATATTCAAGACCAAGATTTTTATGATTTCTAAAATAATAGGATATGGAAAGAATTTTCAAAATTTTGACTTTTTGTGTTTTCTCATTGCTTCTAGAAAAGGTACATTTATATAATATGAAACTGTATCTTTCAAAATTTTATCCATTTATGATGTACATGTAGATGGAAAAGATTTTAAGAATCATCTACAAGCGATGACCAATAAGTGCTAGCTCAGCTTCCTCGACTGGCTTCGGATCTGTTGTAGTCACTGGAGTTTCCGATGCTGTTGAACTCCACCGAGGATGGTGTTTCTATCATCTTTTTGTATTTTTGATTTTTTTAGATTTTTGGTGTTGGTGCTGGTGCTTTAAAAATGTTGCTCGGCCCTCTAGCTGGCTGGACTAATGAATTACCATCAGATGCAATGTTCTTCCCTTTTGCCATTGCCGATGGTTGGGATGTCCTACCGCTCCTAAGAGTAACAACATTAGATAAAAAGAATATAAGATCACTTGAACCTGGTTGGACACTACAAACTACCTGCTCCTTAGGATGGAACTTGTTAAAGTTTGCCTCAACTTGAGCTGGGATGATAGTCTTCGCAGCTATCAGATCGTCAATATTCTAGCTCGTTTCAGCCATGTTCTTGATAAGCTGAGCCAGATAGTCTAGGGCTAGGTTTACCAGCACAACCTCAGAAGAGTCGGCTTATGTAGGCCTCTGGTGCTGTGGAGAAGATTACTATTGGTAACCCTGATGATTCTGATAGTGAGGTCGAGGGTAAGAGAAATAGTGTGGAGGATCGGAGTACTGGTTCTTATAATGAGCAATCGACTGCTGTTGGAGGTAAAAGTACCGCTTGAAGCCGGACTGTTGCGGACCCTGCTAGTATCCTTGCCTCCAGTTGTTTCCATAATGTGGAGGCTATTGATGATGAGAGTGTTGATAGAGTCTTCCACCCTGCTACTGCTGGTGATAGGGCCTATTGCCCATGTTTTGACCCTAGGGTTGTCCCTGAGGCTAGGTCAGATGCACTTCATTGTTCCGGATATTTTTTATCTCTTGGATGAGTGGTGGAGGTGGACAAAACTGCTCATGATAGGCAGGCTAGGACTCTGGCTGGTAAACAATCATTTGTATTTGGGTCTGCGGGGATTGCTCCGATGTCTACACATAATACACATGCTAGATAGGCTAGGGTAATAGGAGAATTGGTTGAGGAGGCTTTGTCGGTGTTGGTTCCTTATACTCAACAAGAGTTTCAACAGTGGCAGATACATAATTGTAGGCATTGGCATTCAATGTTCGAATGAGATGTTCCAGCTGCTGGGAAATGATATCGAGCTTTTCCAAGCCCTGTGTCCTCGTCTCAATGATAGAAAACTTTCTGAGGTCCTACAACCTCTTCTCAATGATATCGACTTTGGACAAGTGGCTCCCGATGATGTTCAGGTTGGATCTCTCATCCCTATCCACTGCATGAGAAACCATGTTGATTGACATGTGACTGGTTGTGGGCATCTTCATGTATGCACGTGATGAGGATTGAGTGGCTTCTCTTTCGGCCATCTCCTAAAAAATGTCCTAGATGGCATCCTCATCCTTGTTAAAAAGCAAACCACCGCAAGCTGCATCTACTAACTTTTGGCTCTCCAATGTCAATCCATCGAAAAAGTGTTGAACAAGACTAGTCTTTGGGATTTCATGGTGGGAACATTTCTCTTGCAGATCTTTGAATCTTTCCTATGCTTCATGAATCGTCTCATGAGGTTGCTAGACAAAATTGGAGACGTGGGCACACATCCTATTCAAGCAACCGAGAGGGTAGAATTTGTGTAAGAAGGCAGACTTCAGCTCCTCCCATGTGGTCACTACCTTCCCTGATGATTCACCCAATAAAGGACCTTGTCTTGAAGGATAAAGGGGAAGGCATTCATCTTGACCACGCTAGAGGGATATTGGGGTAGTGTGTTGTTGTATAGATGCAACCGAATTGTTGTAGGTAGATGTATGGCTCCTCTGTTGTATTCCCATGGAAGGACAAGAGTAGAGACAAGAACTGCTTTAGCTCAAAGTGGGCATTGATAGGTGGAATCTGAATCCACTTTGTAACATGGCCAGTCGTAGGTTTATAAGTTTGCTTTAGCATGGGCATGGGCTGCGATGGTCTTGCCTCTCTTTCCTCGTCACAGGGTCCACCTACTGAATAGTTCTCCTTAGCATCATCTCTGTTCATCTCATCCTCTCTTTGGAATCCATCTTCTCTCCTTGCATTACGATCATCAGTTCTCCTCCTTAGATCATTCAACATGTCTTGAAAAGAGACCTGAGCTAATCCTTGGTTCATCAATTGCTACTGAATGGCCTAAATAGATGAAAGGAACTAGCTGTTGACTTCATTTTATGTTGTGCACTGCTTTTCCCCCTGATATGTTTGCTCAACTGGTTGGGGTTGCGGTCCCTTTCCTCTTACTATAGGATCCATTTCTGAATTAGCTTGAAGTTTTGGCTCTTGATCAAGTTCTTGATCTGCATGGTTGAATAAACTCTGATCAGTCTATGTCTGAGCACCAAATGATGATAGAGGTTTGATATTAGGGTCAATCCCAGATGGTTGTAAATGGATAATGGGATATTGACTGAAATCAATCTCTATCCACAAGGGGTTGGTTTGAGGGCTATGGTGATCCCAATTTATTTGAAGATAGAGCGCTACCTCAGGCTTCGAGTCCATCCTGAACAACACAATTATTAGAGAATAAAAGTATTGAAAGAAGAAAGTATCGAGAAGTCCAAGGAGAAGTTTGCAAGGTCTGAACCGATTCCTTGGAGGTCACCCTTCATTATTGGAGAAGTCAGTGACACGAAATCAATGTAGATGTTGACGGAGTCCTGACTAAACCATCCATGGGACATTTTAAGAGGGTCAAAATGAGATAAGAGATGGATGAAGAGAACAGAGATGAACAAGAAAGAAAATGAATGTAAAATAGTAGAAGGCTCACGATGCGAAGGGTCAAAGAGAATGAAATCAAAATGGCGTAAGTGCATGATATGTTTTATTTTGGTCCTGACCTTAATAAAACTAAGCAATTAGACTTCAAAGTGATGGATTCACCAATTTGACCCACGAAGCTATGAAGGTTCGACAATTATTTTTAATTTCATTTTCAGGCATTTGTCTTTCAACGAGTTCTTAAAGCGCTCATCCCATATGAGCGAGAGTAATGCTGGAAAAGTATAATGTACTTGTCCTCTTCCTTTATAACATGTAGTCTGCACTTTTTGAGGTCCTTGTAACCCTTCCTGGATCCCTACTTAGCCAACGAAAGAAGAGGGAGGAAGCTGATGGGAGAAACCACTACTCCGGACCTTGCTCGCAACGGAATCACACATGAGCATGCAAGGACCTATTCGGATGCAAGACGATGAGAAAGATATTCCCGTGAGGGTGTTGCCTAAGCTATGTATTTTGGACAAGGTTGACGTTCTACATACAACAAGAACAACATCATTGACCATGCCCTACTTGTTCACGTACGATAGAAGCGCTAATACATCAGAATTCTAGGCGACACATAAGGCAGTTACAAAATGGATTTTTGGTTCTAATCCTTACGATAACGCTCACTCACTCAGGAAGGTGACCTTCCACAATGCTATCTGAAAAAAAAGAGGGCTTTTCTTACCCAATGCAATGAGTCTAATTAATCAATTTTATTTAGGTCAAATATTTTCAGCAGTCCCTTTTTTAATTTTTTTATGTTATCACTTGCTTTGAGTAAATTCAATACAAGCACCTAACGTTTTTGTATTTTCTTTAAATTCCTATGTGATCTAAAAACAGAGGGATAGAATGGAAAAGCAATGCAAGGCGACACTAAGATGGAAATCTCACCTTAGTGCCTAAATTATGAATGCTTAGTTAGAAGACTTATAGTGCTTCCCAACGCTCTCCATGTGGGATGCAAAAAATGAATTTGTAACCCTATACTATATTCTGATATGAAACTAAAATCATCCTAAGAAGGAAATTGCTACACATGAAGAGCCAAATGCTAAACACCAAGAATGAAACCTCGAGTCTGATCTTGGAGGCTCCTAGGTGCCCACCATAATGGGTCCTGCAAGTGTTGTGTGGAGACCCCTCTTGGCATGTGGTTTCAAGTATAAATACTTAACAATTAATTTTTAAACTAACCCCAAACATAGAGACTATGGGTGCATGCAAAGATAATTAAATGTTTGGCCTTAATTTAATCAATCTAGCTAGACTAAAATGCTAAGGATTCATTCTACAGAAAAATAAAAATAAGGCAGAAAGCAAAAATCATCGAAAACAAAGAAACTAAAGGGAAAAATAGGAAGAACAAAAATGTAGAAGGTGAAGACATGAGAAAATTGTGGTGAGCCCCAAGTGAACAAACACTTGGAAATCGGTCCCGAGTGTTCTAAGTCCAAAGTACATGAATTATTACAAATTATTAAATGTGAAAATAAATCACTCTCTCACAAATGAAATAAAAATTCTATGCTAAATATCTCTTTCTTGCTTTCTCCTCTTATTCCACAAGTAGAAGGACCAAGTCTCATCAATTTGGGTGCCCCAACCACCTAGGCAGTCAGCACCATCTTGAAGTCCCTTACAAGAAAAATCAAAGAGAATATATTAGCATAAGTAAACAAGTATATCAAACAAGAGAAAAAAATAAATGAAGAAAAATAATGAAATAAAATGACCCAAAATTTTATTCTACGTGTTGCTCCCCAGAAACGGCACCATTTGATGAATTGGATTTTGCAAGGGCCTAAAATACTATCCTCACCGAAGCAAAGATATGTTATCATTGAGGCGACCACTAACAAACTCTGAGGTCAATCAACAATTAACCAACACAATATACAATTCAAGTAAGGCAAGCAAGTGTGAATCAAAATTTATTATACCTTATAAATATATGTATAGTGACAAGTAATGTAGGGATCGAACACATGAAACAACTGAGGATAGACAATTAAAAATTGGTAAAGAACATCAATAAATGATTTTGGGTATTTTTGGATTTTTAAAATTTTATGGGTTTTTATTTTTTTTTATTTTTATGTGTTTTTATTTTTATATATTTTATAATTTTATTTTTTTTACAATTTTTATATTTTCAGATTTATAAATATTAATAATAAGAGTAATATAAGTTTAAATATACCATATAGGTTACTATATAGATAGAAATACATATAAGTACTCAAAATTCCCCAATTTTTTTTTATATTTGAGTTTTTTTGAGATTGTTTACTATTTTTATCTTTTTAATTGATTAAATAAAGAAAAAAGCGAGTAGAACAAATAGGCCAAACTATTTTGAAAATAAAAATAGCAAATAAAGTAAAATTTTCTGAAATATTTTTAATTAATTATATATAATAAACAAAACATTAGTGAATAAAATCATTGTTTTTGTATTTTTTGGGTGATTTTTTATCTTTTTATAAAGGGTTTTAAAGCTTTTTAATTTTTAATGTTTCTATTTTTACTTGTTTTTGGTCAGAAAGTGTAAAATACAATGATAAACAAAAATATTTTTTTTAGAATTTATCTAAATGGTTATATATTTTATGGGTTTTTTACTGCAAATAGGAAACAATAGCTTGGTTTTTAATTTTTGTAAATAAAAAATAAACTTAAAATACCCTTCAAAAAATATATGAGATAAATATATGTTTAAGGTATTTTAGGTAATTTTCTAAGAATTTTTAGAGGATGGGAGCTATTTTTGATAAATAACAATAAAAAAGAAAATACAACCTGATAGGGTATTTATGCAATTAAAAATAAGTCCAGGGGTATTTAAGAACATAAATAAACAAATCCTAGAGCATAACATGCAATTTTTCCACAAATATTCAATAATATAAACATGGAAGGATATTTTTTCAATTAATATAAAGTACTAGGGTCCAGATGCAAAATATCCAGAAAGTATTACACTAATTTGCCAATTTGAAAGACTAACATGAAATGCACAAACCCGGAAGGGTTTGTGTAAAAAATAGACAAACTCACATGGATGATCATATAAGCCTCACTGGCATGGACTAAAGTGCAAATAGTGGAGAGTTTAAGTGCCACTGTATAAATATTACAGAACCTTTTAAACTATTGATGAAAGTTTGAGGACCAAATATGAAATCAAGAATGGGCAAGGAAAAGTATGCAATATACCCTTGTATCGCGCAGAGGTGGACGACTCACAATGCTTCAGTAATACACATGGTGCGCATCTGATAGTGCATACCCTTCGAGGCCCAACGATGAAGATTAGATCTCCATTTCAAGTTTGACGGTGTAGCTTGGTCTGATTGAACGGTTGTTGTATGCTTGGAGATTTGTTCTTAATGACGGTGGAGAAGCTCAATCGAAGAATAGATAAAGAACCATTGGTTGATGAACTTTGATCGACACCTCCTCACAACTACGGGAACTTGGATGCTTCTCAGTAGACGCAAAATGGAGTTGGTGCTACCTCACCGCTGTTAGAACGATCAGCAAGGTCCAGGGCTCACTAATTGAGCCTTAGAAGTAGATAATGCCTGGAGCTGCTTCCCTGCCTTGAAATCCTTTAGGGAGGCTCTTTTGCTCAGTTTCTTGAAAGGTTATATTTATGGAAAAAATACGAAGCTCTAGGGAGCTTCTGGGAATGGAGTGGATGCGTAGATGGTTCGGATGGTGGTCTCCAGCGTACGGTGTAGGGAGACCTAATCTCCCGATCAGAGCAAGATCTGGGTAAATGTTGATGAGTGGGCCGTAGAGAATCTGAATGGGGGAACAATGAAGGCATATGGTGTGTCGGAGAATAGGCAAAGGACATTGGATAGCTTGTCGAAACAAAGCTTCGACGAAGTATGGGCTGAGGGTGCTTAAGCTAAGAGAGATGAAACAAATAAAAAAATGGCACACATACTCTACTGCTACTCTAGGGAATCAAAAACTAGAGGAAAAGGGAATCAAAAACTAAATGAAAGAAGGATCCAAAAATCAAGGGAGCTCGGAGGGGAAGCTATATACAAGTCCACTTTATCGGGCAGTGGTGCCCGATTTAGAGGTGCATCGTCCGAGGAATGATGTTGGCATGACTTGCGGATGAACAGGGATTAAAAGTCAAAAAGAACTCGACTCAACATAGTGAAAGATTCCTTCGTGAAAAAAATGAGGAATATAGATCACACGTGACATTCTGACAGGTCTAGGGAGGAAGAAGGACAATTGACCTAGGCTCAACTATCGTAGGGTTGCCATTGGTCCCACCTAAGGCTCTACACGCTAGAATAGTTATGAAATTCAATATTAATTCCACATAAATTAATAAAAGATTTTTATAATTTTGGTTAAAAAGTAAAAAGTTTATTATTATATGTAGTATTTTAATATGTTTTTTTATTTATTTTTACAAGTTTTTTTATTACAAGTTACTTTTTACAAGTGTATTTATAGGTATATTGACCTATGTTTGGAATATATTATTATTATTATTTTGTATTTTTGATTTTATTATTTTATTTTTATATTTTATATAATTATAACATATTTTTAAACATATAAATATTTTTTATTATATTTTTCTGATATCATATGTAGACTTAAATAAACACGTCCACTTATTATATTGGTATAAGTATAGTATATTCATCTAAGTATTTATGTAGACTATTTTATTTTTATTTTTTCTTTATGATTTTATTATATTATAAATATGTTAAAATATTATAAATAATATTTAAAAAAAATTCTATAAATAATTAATAAAATGAATATTTTATTTAGGTATACTATACGATTGGAGTCCAATACCTAAATTTTGCATCTTAGCTCCAAATTAAACGAAAGCACCTTCATAAATAGCTTATTAAAACTTATATAAAATTAAAGTGATTTTGATGCATTGTGAATTTTGATTAGGAAGATATAGATCTTGGAAGTTTGGATTATGGGATCTTATTTTGAGTATAAAATGTAAACTGTATATTATTTTTGTATGAAATAAATTTTGTTTTTTCTATGTATTTTTATCTACAACTTTAGTGTACAAAGTTTCCTTATTTGAGGAATAAATTGTAAAGAATAAAATAGATCCCAAAAATGCAATATTGATGAATTTAAATTAGAGTTTTTATTGTATTTTTTACCTTTATCCCTCTACTTTATTCCTTGTCAACCCAATCATCAAGATGCCTAGGTATCTGGGTTTAGGGTCATAAAATACCTTGAACATATTATTCCTTTTCTTTTCTTTATTCTTTTATTTTGGCTTTAAATAATTTTTTTATATAATATTTATACAATAAATAATGGATGTTAATTTAAGCAAAATAATGATTTTTACATGCATTTAGCTAGGGTTTAAAGGTCAAAATGAAAGAATAAAGGTGATGAAATGAAGATTCATCAATAGGTTCTATTTCCTTGGTTGGGCTAGGTAATCTATTAGGTCCAATGCTCCTAAACAAAAATACCTGTTCCTATAGACTATAGCATAGGATGCACTTAATCAAATTAAATAGTTCTTGTCTGCTAATAGAAGTTACTTCTTAGGACGCTTCTCGTGCATCGTTTAGGTTACTTTATTTTTCTTTATTTTATGCGAGGATCATTTTGTATGTAGACTACTGAGGTAAGGCACACATCTTTTATCTCTTGGTGCATCAATGATTTCCGTCGCACTGGCTTTTCCATTCTCCTCCCATGAATTTTCTTACTTAGGAAATAACAGTAGATCGATTTCTTGGAAAATCCAAAAAACATGATAACCTTATAAAAAGGGACTGTTAATTATACTTGACCTAAAACAAATGTTACGATCAAATCATTATTTTGGGGAGAGGTACCTCTCATTGTTTACTGGTACCTCCATACAGAGTGGGTGAGGATGTAGCCTTAAGGATAGAGCCCAAATCCATGGACTTATGCCATATGCTCCTGTGCATTACTCTTTGGTGCACGTTTGAGATGTAAGCACTTGCCTAAGACGTTAAAAAATCATTTTGAGGTGCTCCGACTCTTATCTCTCTTTGGGCCTGATATTATACAAATCATATCAGGAGATGATTCCATTGATTGGGGAGGTTTGAGGATGCATGTTAGGCGATAGAGGTGACTTACCCTATGTGTTTGGTAGTAAGAAACTTTGTGTAGATTCACTAAATTGACATTTAAAAGACAAAAGACTGAAATTTTATGGTATTCACACTATGTTCAGTTGATGAATAGGGAGTTGTATTGTGTTTGTTTGTTAGTGTAAAGATCCCTCCACACCCTTCATGCTTTTTTCTTCATTTTCTTCTTGTATTGGATCATGTTCCCGCATCTCTCCTCTTGTCATCAAAGATGATGGATTGGAGTACTTCATGTTCAGACTTTGCGATCTCATCTTTTCACAATCCATTTTGGTCGTCTTATATACGAGATGACTCTATTTCCAAGTATCCCTCTTTCTCTACAACACCAGTCTTTTCACCAATAAATCCGTTATTCAAGATTGACTCTAATCTCAAACTTTCAATTGATACTCCATCATTTCTAAGGACTAATCAAGTGTCGTGTACATTTTCAGAGACAAAATATGAGCACTTGATTCTACTGAAGGGCAAGAATCCCATGCCAGAGCATAGTGAGATCTATAGTACAATGTTAGCTTCTATTCAGGCTATTCAGGCACAGTTGACTAAGCAAGCTGACATCAAGGCCAGATTAAGAGATATGATATTTGAGCCGAGGAATGATATAATAGATAGGAGAGAAGAAGGTAAGCAGATGAATGGAGTTGGGAATGTGGGAGGAGAGCAACAACCAGAGCCAATGTCTAAGCTCACACTTAAAGATGCCTATAACCCAGACACGAGATAGACTAATACATGGATTCAGATTCCTATGGTTCTTGGGCATGTTGAGATGAATCCCACGATTATCCATTTACTCCCCATATTCCACAGACACATACACGACGAACGTTACATACACCTCCAACAATTTAACCGTATTTACATCACTATACACTACTCTAACATTCCGTTAGAGTTAGTGAAGATGACAACTTTCCCATTTAGTCTTATGGACAAGGCATTGCATTGGATTAATCATTTAGGAAAAGTTGTCACGTCTTGGGAGGAATTGAGATCAGTCTTCTTGAGTAAGTTTTATCATCTAGGACGACTTTATCAGATGCGATCATTGATATCTAACTTCTCTCCATATTCCACAAACACATACATGATGAACCTTACATACAGCTCCAACAACTTGACCATATTTGCAACACTATACACTACTCTTAACATTCTGTTAGAGTTAGTGAAGATGAAAACTTTCCCGTTCAGTCTTATGGACAAGGCACTGCATTGGATAAATCATTTAGGAAAAGTTGTCACATCTTGGGAGGAACTGAGGTCAGACTTCTTGAGCAAGTTTTATCCTCTAGGAGAACTTAATAAGATGCGATCATTGATATCTAACTTCTCCGAGATGTCTCATGAGTCGATTCATGACGCATTGGAACATTTCAAAGATTTGATGGAGAAGTGCCCCCATCACTATATACCAAAGACTAGCTTTGTGTAGAATTTCTTTGTGTGTTTGGGCTTAGAAAATCAGAGATTGGTAGACACCACTTGTGGGGGATCCCACTTCAATAAGGATGAGGATGTCCTCTATCAGATTTCTAAGGAAATGATAGAGAGCACTACAAATCTTTCTTATCCACATGCTTTTCAGAAGCATCGTGTACCTCCCTTTAAGTACCCCATAAGACCATCAACATGATGACATATCACGATGTGGATAGGGTGGTCAGTGCAGCTATGACCATCATAGAAAATCACCTATCCAAAGTAGATATAATAGAGAAATGATCCATAGATCCTGAAAAGTTACATGTGATAGAGCAGAGGATAAAGCAGTTGGATAAGTTGGACAAGATTACGAAGTATCTGGAGCTTCTTATCAGTATGCTTCATTCATGCCATAGTACGACTGTCGTAGCCGATACTTCTACTCCTGAGCAGACTTCTTCCATGTCTTCCACATAATAAAGTACTAGAACACCATCCACTGTTAACATGTTTACTATGTGCAGACCCCAAATCAGGTCCCACAACAGTCACATTCAACATGTATTATACCATACCACTAGGAGAATCCATGCATTTCCGAGTAGCATTTTATACTTCCACCTCTCATTTCGAAGGTGAATGACATTTGGTTTGACAAAGAGGGCAACTATCCTCGTCCATCCTGGCAAAGATCTGTTGAGTTCATAGCCGAGTCAGAAGCCCATCCACCACTTTCAGGGAGGGAGACCACAACCCAAGCACTAGAAGCTACAACCTCATTTTTCATCTCCACCACACTTTACAACTTGGAGACACGGACAACAATATATGCAACTTGCTTATCCTTACCAACCTTGTTACCAGCAGCAGTCTGCACAGTTTTTGCACCCTCCTCCTCCTTACACATATCAACCACTGTCCGCATATTCTGGATATCATCAGCCTCCACACTACTAGACTCAACGATAACCCATTGTTGAGCATTCAAAGGATCCTTCGATGAACCCAACATTAGATCAGCTTACACTCCTGATGAAGAACATGAATGATTTGACTCAGAGTCTTGACGACCTGACCACCATGAAGACATTGATACCAACCCAGGTTGAAGCTTCCCAACAACATCAAAGGCAAGGAGCAGGTAGCCCATGTCCATCTACCCCCAAGATAGGTATGTCTTGTTATTTTACTTGTTTATCTGATGCACTTGCTCTAAGGAGCACTACGAGATTGCAGCCTCCTGGACAACAATTGGGATTAGAAGGCCGAGTAGTTGAGAGAGCTACATCGACTACATCATTTTATTCACTAGTTGAGAAAAAATCTAGTGTTGCAGATCCAAAGCATGGAGAATCATCATCACCTTCTTTTTCTTTACCAAGATCACCATCATTATTCAGAAAAAGACAAAAAGATAATAAAGGAAGATGCATTGCCAAGTCAGCCACGAAGGATGACATACCCATTGTGGAGTCTACTTCTGCACCAACATACCTAGCAGACTGTCTAGTTTTCCCTTTTTCTTCTTCTACACCTGTATTGGATGACATTGTAAAGATTGATTCTGATCATCCACATATACATGATGATTCTGATTTGAATAAGAGAAATGAGCAGTTTGCAGTTTCCTATGATTCTATTATGTTTCTTTTTGTTTTGAGTAAAACTAGAAAAATTTAAATATTAAAAACAATACTATCCAATCCTGGGGTGGTAGAAATACTTTAAAATATCTTTTTTGAGATGCCACTCCTTAAGGCCATAGAGTACATGCCCACAACTAGAAAGGGAGTGAAAGAAGCATGTACTCAAAAGCATCAACCAAAGCAGAATAAACGAAAGAAAACAAAGATGCATATATTGACCATGGCCACAGTTCATGCCATTAGCAACCTCCACAAAAAAAGATAAGGGAGCACCATTCATCTGTTGCAAGATCTTTGATCAGAAGTTTGATCATACTCTACTCGATAGCGTATCCATTATTAATCTCCTGCCATATTCTCTACTCAATTAGTTTGGGTTGGGGCCTCTTAGATCCACCTGATGTTCCTTCAACTTGCTGATAGATCGATCAAGAGACGAGAGGCATTCTTGTGGATGTTATCGTAACGATTCAAGGAATGAGATTCCCAGTTGACTTTGTTTCATGGATATGGATACCTCTGCACCGTTACTCCATACCCCGATCATACTTGGTCGACCGTTCCATTGGACGACCGAAGTGGAAGTTGATTATGGTACTAGAGAGATAACCTTTCACTCCCTCAGTGATAAGGTTAGGATAGAGACGATCCCATATCAAAAGCCTTCACCACCACCAGTAGCCGATGAGAGAGACTCAGTTACAACAGATTCTAAGAACTGTGATTTTCTTATCGAGTTATGTGATGCAGATCTTTTTATAGATTTCATGGAAACCAAGTAGTTCATTTCCCAGAAAGAACCTCTAGAAATCATAGTCGACTTTAGCTCCCCTGTTGAATATTATGCATTATCAGCTGATGGATTTTCTGATCTGTTTTCTAAGGATCATACTGAGCCTTCTAAGTTGACTTCTAAGGTATATTCTGATGAGATTACTAAGATAGCTGATTTGTTTGTTGTTGAATATATTGATGATTATGAACACCTCGTTGAGCCATCCTTTACTGAGAAGATATCATTCATTGAAGATATTCTGAGATTTTACATGTTGAGCCTACAGTAGCAACGGTGGACAATACACATTGTACATATCATATATCTTCTATCGGTGTAGTTGAAGAGGTTGTTGTAGAGTCGATTCAGACCCTACATGAGCTCAAAGTTTCATCTTCGACGCTTAAGTATGTCTTCCTTGTTGATGTGCCCTAAATGTTTCTAGTCATCATCGTTTCGTAGTTGATCGACGATTAGGAATCTCGCTTTCTAGAGGTTAAGAGAAACCACAAGGCCAAATGCTGAATATTTCAGATCTCCATGGGATTAGTCCAACTTTGTGCTAACATCACATCTACTTTGAGGATGACATCAAACCAATCCGTGAGTGTCAGCACCATCTAAATCCCAACCTTCAAGATGTTGTCAAGAAAGAGATAAAGAAATGTTGCGATGCTGGCACTCTTTATCTCATTTCAGATTCCAAGTGGGTCAACCCATTACATTTGGTCCGAAGAAATTTGGGATTACAATTGTGACAAATGACTATAGCGAGGAGATTCTGACTTGTGTAAACACTTCACGGCGTGTCTGCGTAGATTATCGATGCTTGAACTCGACGACCAAGAAAGATCACTTTCCAATGCCCTTTATTGATCTGACTATTAAGAGGTTGGTAGGGAAGGGGTTTTTTGTTTCTTGGGTGGGTACTTAGGATATAACCCGGTTGTAATCGCCCCCCAAGGACCAGGAGAATATTACTTTTACTTGTCCGTTTGGCACCCTATGACTTTAGATGGATACCATTTGGATTGTGTAATGCCCCTACTACATTCCAAAGGTGTATGTTGGTTGTTTTTGCTAACATGGTGGATAGTTTTCTAGAGGTCTTAATGGATGATTTCTCGGTCTATGGGGATTGTTTTGACACATGTCTTACTCATTTAGACTGAGTTCTTTAGCATTATTGTGCGGTGAACTGGGTGCTTTCATGGGAGAAGAATTACTTTTTCGGTTACTAACAAAATTGTATTGGACACATGTCATCTCCAAACATTGTATGGAGGTTGACATGGCTAAGATTGATGTGATTTCCTAGCTAGAACTGTTGTAGAATTTGAAACAGTTGAGGTCGTTCCTTGGTCACATTGGATTTTTTTAGGCAATTCATTAAGGACTTCACCAAGATTTACGTGCATATGATTGAGTTTCTGTGAAAGGAGAGTGAGTTTATAGTTGATGAGAAATTCCTCCTTGCATTTCATCAGATGAAAGACATGTCCTTCATCTACCTGACTGGTCTCTTCCCTTTGAGATCATGACGAACCGTCAGATTATGCAGTTGGAGCTATTTTAGGACATAGAAGGGATGGGATACCATTTACCAAACACTATGCTATCAAGAATCTGGATGAAGCACAATGTAATTATACAGTTATAGAGTAGGACATGTTAGTAGTGGTGTTTTCTTTAGAAAAGTTCCACTCTTACCTACTGGGTAGTAGAGTTATTGTTTACATGGATTACACTGCCATATGGTACTTACATGCAAAGAAGGATGCCAAACCACACCTTATCAAATGGATCCTTCTTCTCTAGGAGTTTTATTTAGAGATTCGAGACAAGTCTAGAGTGAAAAATGTTATGGCAGATCAACTTTCTCAGATTAAGATGTAGAGTCCTCTGAGCAGTTAACACTTTCAATTCTGAGACCTTTCTATATGAGGCTATTTTGTCTATTGCCTCACTCCCAAGGTATGCTGATGTTGTGAGCTATCTTGTCCCAAAAAAGTTCCACAAGATTGGCTGAATCTCAAGGTAGATAGGTTCCTATCCGAGATTCAGTTTTCCAGTGGGAGGATCCGTACATATTTCGTGAGGGTATGAATTGTATCTGGAAGAGGTGCATTCCTTAGGAGGAATACACTAGTGTGCTTGAGCATTATCACATATTAGAGTCTAATGGGCATAATTGGGGAAGCACATGATAACAAATATTTTACAGTGTGGCCTATGGTGGCCAAATCTATTGTAGGATGCCACAAATTATGTTCGAGGTTATAGTAATTGTTAGAAAATGGGAGGAACCATCAGTTCCAAAGATACTATGCCCCTGAGATATATATTGATTTCAGTTGTTTTTGATGCTTGGATCATAGACTTCATGGGCCCATTTCCTATCAGTCAAGGGCTTCAATACGCCCTGCCTGCCATGGACTATTTTAGTCGTTGGGTGAAGGCCATCCCCACCCAAGTCGCTGATACTCGTATGGTTTGTTTCCTTCTTAAAGACAACATTTTTTCTTGGTTTGGGACTACCAAGATACTCATTTCAGATGGGGGAAGCCATTTCATCAATAGAGAAGTCAGAAAGCATGTGTAGGGTTACGTCATTGAGCATATAGTTGTGTCTCCTTACCACCCACAGACTAACGCATGGTTGAGATTTCAAATAGGGAGATCAAGATGTTACTTCAAAAACTTGTACGTCTAGATAGAACGAACTACTCATTGATGCTTGACTCGGTTCTATGGGCTTATCAGATAACGTACAAGTCTCCACTTGGCATGTCTCCCTGGAAATTGGTTTATGGAAATCCTTTCCACTTGTTAGTTGAGCTGATTCACAAATTTTTATGGGCATTCAGTGTATGCAATTTGGACTATGAGAAAGTAGGCTAGAGTAGGAAAGTGGATATGAATAGATTGCTGGAATTCTGAGATTTCACCTATGAGAACTCACTAATATATAAGGATAAAGTCAAGTGATGGCATGATAGACATATTAGAAGAAAGACTTTCATCCATGATCAAAAGTATGGTTGTTTGATGCGAAATTAAAGTTGTTCCTTGGCAAACTTAAAAGCAAATGGTTAGGACAATTAATTGTTAGAGTTGTGCGTGACAATGGTAGAATTGTCATAACTGGGTTGTCATTTAACACACAATCATTTATTGTGAACGGAAAGTTGCTGAAGCCATATCTAGATCTTGATACATTCCTATCCATTACTGAATCCATCCATTTGGTATCAAACGATGATCCTTTAACATTTTTTGTGTCTGGTACATGAGCTGATTTTTTGTTCTATATATTTTCTTCATTTTATTCTTTGTTTTTCTATTTTTATCATTCACCTCGTTCTGTGTGTGTTGTATACTTTGGATGTACTATATCCTAAGTATAGGGGAGGTGAATGACTTTAGTTGTTACATTTTCGTTATGTTTCATCACTCATGTTGTTGCTTATACTTAGTGATTCTTTACCCTAAATATAGGGTCAGTGTGTCGTTCATCTGTCATTTGTTCATTTTTGTTTTATTTTATTCTATTCTGTCGCTTGTACTCCAACTTGTTGATATTCTGTTTCTATACTTGGGGATCTCATTCCCTAAGTATAGGGGAAGACAAGTCGAGTTGTTGAGTTTGTTCATTCTTTTACTTAATGTTCCCCTTTTGTACGGTCCTCTATACTTAAGAGTATTTGATCCTATGTATAGGGGGGGTTACCGACTTTTTTTACTTTAATTTCATTCATTGAATAATTGTAGCATAGGATTCTTTTCACTTTTCTTTACTTAGCACGAGTTATGTCTCTATTTTTTCTTCTTTCACTATGAGGACATAACTAGAGCTAAGTATAGGGGATGTTGTGTATATTGTATATATACTTTAGCAATAAACCGTACTTTTTTTGTTAATAATATGGCTATTATTATTAATAATGTTTTGAAAAATGATTTGTAAAATACTTTGTAAGAACTTTGAATAAATTGTTTGTAATTTGTTTGTAAAATTTTTGTAACATTTTTTGTAAATTTTTTTGTACAAAATTTTGTAAAATTATATATGAAATGATTTTGTTTGTAAAATGATTTGTAAACTATTTTTCTATCAATATTATTTATATTGTGGAAAATGTTTATAAAATATTTGAAAATAAAATGTTTGCAAAAACCTATTGTAAAATTGTTTGTAAAATGTCTCTAAAATAGTTTGAAAAACATTTTTGAAATGTTTATAAAATCTTTTGTAAAATGAGTTTAAAAGGTTTGTATTTTTTTAAAATTAATGTGTCATGCGGGATATAATATGTGGGATGTATACGTTTATTGCAAATTCCATGTGCGTATAAAAGCCTTAATTACTTCTACTTATGTAAATTTAATACTTTGTTGTATATAAAACTCTTTAATTTGTATTTAAAGCAAGTAAATAAAATCTATTTGTAAAAAGTGTACATCAAACTTGTAAATATTTTTTTTGTAAAATGTTGTATAAAATGTATATAATCTTTCAAATACGCTTTTTATAAAATTCTTTGCAAATTTGTATAAATCGTTGTAAATTCTGTAAATGCATATAATTCACTCTATTAAAAATCCTATAAAAATTCAAAAATTTAAATCCGTAAAAAGATGCAAAACTCTCTGAAAAACCTTTCAAAAATATTTGTCTTTTCTTATGTTTGTATTTCTTTTCTTTTCTCTAAAAAATGCTATATATATATATTTCTTGTATTTGCATTTTCATTTTTCAGAATGATATTGGTACTTAAACTAGTCTGGAATAAAATTGAAGAATGGATCTTGGTTAATGCCTTAATCCATTTAATTTCAGAGGAACTTTATAGGAAGTGGAGTTGAGACATTTTAGGTCTATCGACTTAAATTTTTGAATCCACAAGACGATGTCCATATGTCATCTTGATTGGTCTAAGTAGAATATTTCATGCACAAACATGGTTCTTTTTTACAGTGACCTAACTTGGACAAACACTTACACATAGCTCCTCACTGATGAGGTGATGAGGGTTAGAACACTCTAGCAAGAGACGTCCACGAATGGAAACATACACAACCACCTTAAGTGGCTAGTGCAACCCAACCTAGTCTAGTGGCATGGACGTCTAATCACTAGAGCTGTGGGTTGAAACAACGCTTCAAAATAGTGATGGGCTGTTAGCACATTTTTTAAGATCCCAAAATATGTGTAAAAAAAGAATCTATATAAATAGAAGCATAATAAAGATCTACGCAGTGCAATAATTATTCTGACTAAATAGAAGCAAATATGTAGCCGATAAAAAATCACTCATTTATATATTTGATGACATTGGTCCTGCTTCAGAGAGACTGCATATCCTAATGGAGACTTAGCTACACTGATTGGTTTCACAAGGAGAGGTGGCTATACTGGCCACACTCTAGTTCTTTTCTTATTCTTTTGCTTCTCCTCTTCGAGTGTGGACAAAGCACACACCTGAACTTAGAAGGAAAACCCCGCTCCACGAGTAAAGAGTAGATAGACAAGGGAATCAGGGTTACCCTACTAAGAGAAATATGGTCTTTGTCATTTCTAATGTGGAGAGCTATTTTCATATATACAATACAAGTAGATTCATAGTCATCTGAATTTGCATACGAGGACTTGTTCTGACCTGACTATTGGGGTGGCCTGAGTAGGAGTCTTGTGGAACTTAGAGCCTGTTAGATTTTAACTCCATTTCTCAATAAGGTTTCGCCAAACTAATAATCCAAAGGTCTAACCTCCAAAATAATAAGTTTTTCATCTTTCCTTTATTATTTTCCTTTTTCTGTTAGTCACTTATTCTTCAAATAAGTGTTTGCTAAGGAACTAGCAAAGGTAAGTCATAGACAAATGATGAATCTGCATTTCATCATCTTTATTCATTTATTTTAGCTTAAAATCCCTTATAAAACAGTTGTAAATATTAATAAATCTTTACTTTTACTAATACTCATTCTTGTGTTATATATTTATCACTATTTTAACCTAAAATAAATTAACAAAATAAATGAAAAATAAAGAAAATATAATACTATATATATATATATATGAAATAAATACAGTCTAACTATGACCTCGAGATCGGGTCAAGGCTTGACCTGGTCGACAAGGAATAAAGTAGGGGGAGATAAGGCCTGTGAACCAAATTAATCAAGAAAACTAATCTTCACATGTATATTCATCATCATTCATTACTTGTACACTTCTGTATATATTACATATTCCTTAATTTATTTTATCACTAATTTCACCTCAAGTAAAAATATTTTCTTCTTGGAACTTGTACATAAAAATAAGTTGTAAATATTAAAAATAATTGCAATAAGAATGCTTATACATTTTGTAAATAACAACACTTTGAAAAGCTGTAAAGTTCAAATTATCATATCAATATCTTCTCCAAAAAATTCAAAATAAACTAAACTCACTTTCATTCCATTCCAAATTAAATAATCTTTAAAATGGAAGTGATTTCATAAAATTAGAGTTAATACGTGGAATGTGATTTTTGGTGATGTTATTGTCAATATGCATATGTATATTGTTTATGTATAATTATTTTACTTGTATTTTTTGTATAAATTATATTTTTAAATATATCTAAATATAGTATTTGAATAATGTAAAATATAGATAAAATTAACCCAATAAAAAAGAAATAAAAAGGAAATCATGTATATATTATATATGTATCACATATGTATATTGTAACTATTACTATTTATTTAACTCAATAAATCAACTAATAAACATCAAATAAAAATAATCTTAAAACACTTATAAAATATTGTAAATTAATAACTTATATATATAAATGTAAAATTAATGTATTAAAAATACAAGTGTTTTATATACATGTATATATACCTATGAATAAAAGTTATTATTTATTTTTAACCTATTTAATAACTTTATTTGGTTTAATGAAAATCACCATGATTAGTTTTATTTAATTACTAATATTTTCAATTTATATTACTTTCCTAATTAAATACATTTTCTATTTTATTTTAATTTATTTCTCATTTTGTGCTATTTTGTTGCTTAGTGGTTTTGTCATGTAGCGAGGTTGCGTTCTGATTGGTTGAACTCGTGTCTGTTGAACCGGGTTAACTCCCCAATCTTCTCCCTTCCCCGATTCCTTTGCACGCTCGCCTTCCTTCTCATAGTTTTCCTATTCCAGTCAGACACTAACTGCGCTCGATTCCTTCTCCAATCTTTTAGTCTTATTAACCATCTTCATCGCTAGATCATTGATTCCTCCTTTCACGCCTTGGTTTGCGAGAACATTGTATTTCAAAACTCACCTTCACCTACGCCTATATATAGCTACATATCACATCTTTCTATGACTGAGCAATTTTCTACCCTTATCTCGCCCAATGTTGGTCACCAGAGAGCGGTGTGGAGACAGTACATTGCCTCTGCAGCTGGGAGCACAAGAGATAGCCTTGGAGACATGATCTAGCCTATGCCACTGGAGTGCCACTCAAATCGAGGCCATGATTCCCTCCATTCATCCGTAGGTTTAATTAGATCAATTTTAGCTTTCTTTCCATTTCAATTCATTTTTAATTCGTGTTTTAGGGTAAATCCATTCCTCATCCATCTTAGCTCTGATCCGCTTGATCGAAGCTCCACCCTCATCTATTCATATATCCAACACCTCGACCATATCCATATCGACCTTCTCCATCTTCCACCAAATTCTGACCCTCCAGATCACTCGTGATCTAGATCTTCGACTTAGCTCCGATCACCAACAGCTGGAATCAGCCCATTACCATTCACTCCATTTTTGCTTTGCTTTTAATAATAGCACTACCAGAGTCCCACCTCTAAGGAAGGGACATCTTTGTAGGTAACCAGGGGCTCACCCGAGGGTTTGATTAGAGAACTGAAGCTCCATTTTCAATCGCTGGCTACCTAGAACTCCAGGATCTTGATCGCTCACCACTGAGCATCAATGACACATTCGATCGATAGAGGAGTGCTGATGGGAGATTTACTAAAGTTCATGAGGATCTAGAGATATAGATTGACCTATCTATGACTGATTTAGAGTCACTGACATCAACCTTCTTCCATGTTCATTCAGCATACTCCGTGGCCACATGATCAAGAACAAATGAGCTCGTATCAGATCTAAGACACTAAAAAAGCCTTAATTTTGCGTTGTTGATCAAACCCTCCATATCAGATCTGCTTCGTCCATCACGCACGTGCATTGCCAAGTGCCTCAGTGAATTTTGCATTCCATCCCTTGCGTTCATTCCATTTTATAAATAAGAGACTATAAGACACATGCCATTCCATTGTTGGTTGAACATTTGCTTTTAAACACCCATCATTTTTTTGTATTTACTTTTGAGTCCTGGTTGAACTGCATAATGTGTGTAGCACGTGGGGGTTTCTGGAAAAATTGCAATAAAAGACCCACATTTCCTTATTATAATTTGCCCCCTTAAATAAAATAATCACAGAAATATTCGTGCCAGAGTGTCACATGCATTGGCACATGCAATTCCATGTGAAAATTATAGTAGTCCTCATCCTTTCTAATTTGTTATATGCTTTCTCCACTAAATAAATTTCTTTGCAAATTAGTCCCTATGAAGTAACATTTTTTTATTTGTTAATTGTGCTTAGTAAATAGCTAAACTCATCTAAAAATTCATAAAAATTCCTTGATCTTGCTTCTAATCACATCTTTATCCCCTAATTCTTATTTCACATTTTAATTAATTTTATTTTATTTAATAACTAAAAAACCATAAAAATTTTCTCTGTTTACAATAGAAAACTAATAAAAAATTGAAAAGTCTTTTGAAAAATTCTAAAAAATTGTTTTTGCATGTTTTTATTTTTTCTACATAATTTTATTTGTTAATTTTTATAAAATTCAAAAAATAATAAAACCATTAAACAATAAAAAATTCATATTAATTAATAAAAAATCAAAATGAATTCACAAAAATACGTTTTGCAAAATTTGAAAAAGCGTCTTTGTTCCTCCACATATTTTTCTTTCTTAGATTTTATTTCTTATTTTAAAATTATGAAAACATTTGTATTATTTCTATTAGCTTGATTTCCCATTTTTAGTTAATTTAAACATTTTCAAAATATTAGAAAAATAGTATAAAAATATCAAAAACCCAAAAATAATTTTATTTGAATTGTATGCCTATTTTTACCTTATTTTAAAAACAAAAAAGTGGGCTTTCTTTACATTTTCCTCTTGTTCATTTTATTTGTTTTCTTTTATTAAAAATACAAAAACATTTACAAATCAAAGATCATTTATAATATTTAAAACCCGAAAACCATAAACTATAAAAATTAGAAACATAAAAATTCCACTAAAAACCAAGAGTTACACTTTGAAAAGTTTCCTTTTTATTTTATTGCTTGTCTTTGATTTTAATATCCCTCAGGATATTTGCAGCCTCCCTAAGTTTGATCTTGTATGCTCTACATGAAAATATGTAGCAAAATTCTCTTTCTTACATTTTACTGTTTGATACCTTGCTTGAGAAGTGAATAAATTTTTTGTTGAGGGACAATTAGGGTTGCATCGATACATTAATAATTAAATTAAATTAAATCCCTTATTTTCTCTGTTCAACAATATGTGATCTTGAATACCTATGCATATGACACCATTCTTAGAAAAGGGTGCATCCGATATTCTTTGAGTGCATTATTCACATGTATGTATGCTTTGAACTTTCAGACAATATACAACTCGATTTCTTGTCAAATGGACATATGTTCAAGGCTTGATGTCCGATCATTGTAAAATGATTGTTATCCTCTTTTTGATGTTTTAAGGTTTAATTTGCAGTATTAGAAGTGTTAATGAACTATTCATTAATATTCTAATTTTGTAGAGTCCTTTTGATGTTAGATTACTAGCTAAATATATCCATCATAACTATTTATGATAGGTATAACCAGAATGTATGTTTATTTCCAACAAATTTAAAAATAAACAATGAATGTATTCAAATATCTAGGTCTTAGAGACATTCTCTAAGACTAAGGGTTCTCCCACTGAAAATACGTAATCGATCTATCCAATGGAGATTGTTGCAAAAATTGCATCAACTCCAAAGTGAATGACTATAAAACCTTAAGATCAAGGTTTCTAATCTTTTATAACATATACAACCAATTGTAAGTGTTGTTAGAAGAATGAGATTCAATTTTCGGACTTTAATCTTATCTAATAAGTAAGTCGATTAAATGATGATATCGAGATGTAGAATATATCTATGTATTTTCTGATTCCTTCTCTAAGGATTCTACATAATCCAGTTAGTTATACTATCAGTATATTAGCTTGTTCCAATATTGGCATTCATCCAACTCTTTGGATGTCATATGTACGGAAGTCACAGAAGTTTAGTTAAAATTTTGACTTTCCTTCTTACTTGGGTTTGATCCATGCCTCCACTACAATTTCTTAATTTATAAATAGCCTTTGCTTAAGATAAAGGAATTATTAAATTTAACTTGTCTTCAAGGGACTTCAATACAAGAGTATTTCAACATTTATACTTGCTTCATTTCTTCCATATAATATGAATTATAAGGCTTCTTGAAAGACTTGAGTAGAGATAGTAGAATGATGACATCCATTATATCTACATTTATTTTAACCCTTAAAGACTTTGGTTCAGGCACGTACTAATACATTTTGAGTATATCATCTCTTATGGAGCCACCATTCTGTATAATGTAGTGAACCATGTCATTCATGATTAAATATTAAGAGCACATATGTTCGCAAAAATACCTTCTTCAATTTTATAAAGATTTTGACAATTATGATAGTCATTGATATGATATTTTAAAAACACACTTGATGAGAGATCAAGACTGCAGAGACACAAAAATTATAGGTTGTTGTTCTATTGTCAATTTAATTGTCATTCCTCATTATTATGAGGAAACTTTCACATTGCAACCACATACATTATGTGTCTAATTGCAAGTACAATATCTTGATCATGGATCCAATCCATGATATTTTATTTGTTATGATTGAGTATAGTTTTGAGTGGATCTAATGAAGATTATTTGAAATAAGAAATTTGCATAAATATATTTTACTTTGATTAATGATTTTCATACCAAAGTTGTTTTGCCTTATAAACTCTAAAAGTTTATTCCGTTATTCACTTTCAAAGCAAGAGTTGTACTAACTGCTATATCTCTAGCAACATCTAGGATCTCCTTTTTACCTTTGTTGCATCCCAATAATATGAGAAAGTACAACTCGGATAAAAAGAAGCTGAAAATCATTCTAACTTGCAAGTCCAACATGCATTTTCCAATTCGATCTTTAACATTTGGGCCCACCACCCCTAAGGTGATGTTGACATGTTGTTTATTGAATCAACCGTTAATAGGAATATACGCTATACACAATCCAATATTATTTCAATAATACGAGGAATCAATATTGGGGTCACAACTCATATGACCTTACTCTTTCGAGAAGTGAAAAGCCTGATACATATGTGCTTGTATGTATGAGCTATCACTTTGATAGGCATCTCCAGCATACAGTCAATAGCGACTGAACCCTTAACCTTAATGGGAAACCATGGATGCTATTTATATGAATATCCATATCCCATTCAAATTTTAATTAATTAATATGAATTATATTGACATAATTAATTATTCTAAGGGAATTACATCTCTATTCATGATTGAGTGTTTATTTTAATTAGATCTTAATTAATTTAATCATATTGAATTATTCTTAATTAATTTCATTATATTGAATTAATTATCAATCCAATAAATCAAATAACAAATATTTTGTTTTTGCTTGATATTACCAGATGGTATTAGCTTACAAAAGTACATATTATTCTCGAGTTTTCGTAATTAGAGTACAATTTGTATTACTCATATTACCCTTTCATCGAAATGGATCAAGCCATCTCAGATGGATAATGCTAACAAGGAGTGCTTCCACTCCAAATATGGTGGAGGGTGCTAATTAAGTAACCCATTAGCATATCCACAACCTAAACACCGTTAGCATAACAACTCGAGAACAATAATCATTAGACCAATCTACTTGTGATTTTATCAATCATTCCTCTGACGACCTTCATTATACTATAGTAATCACCCCAAAATCTTAAAAGTTAATATACAACTATTGTAGGTTAAACTAGAGTTTTTGTCAATAAACATTTATTCAATGGTGATTGATTTTAATCAAATATTTTCATAAATATTAAGCATCAATTTAATCATGTTAAATTCATAATTTTACTGATTTACATTGAATGATAAACACAATAACAAGTAATTTTGATGATCCAATCATCATCGGATCCATCTGACTAAATATTAAATATCTAGGGCAAACAGAGTCAGAATCACGCAAAATAAATTTGAGTAATTTGATGGTTTAATTTTCAACTTAATTTAAGTGTTTATTTCACGTTTCATGATCAAAAAATAGTAATTTAAAAATAATTTTTTACAGATCCATAAATACATGCAAAAATAATGTTACTACAGAAACATTTCGAATTTAAATTTATCCACCTTTGGTGCCAACTATTGTATGATGATTTGGGAACATATTTATACACCATATACATTTTATTATCCAAAAAAATCTGCCAAACAATACATAAAGAGTAGCTTTTCATTTTAGTGAAAAAATATTTGAAACATACATCTCATGCATAAACAACGAGTCCCTACGCATCCGATATACAAAAACTTGTTCCCTTAAGGTTTGAATCAGATCCAAGACTTTTGACAAAGGCTATGATACCAATTTATGGCTACGGTTTGAGCCTTAGCACATCACGGAAGCTTGTAGATCTCATCAAATACGATCTGAGGCAACTAAGCATATTAGTTGCAACGGATATTAGAATTTAAAAGTTTTAATTAAAAGAAACCACATGATATGAGAACCATTCTCATAGAGTTTCATCAAGATCACAAGCGAGTATCAATTTTCAAATTCTTGTATATATTATCAATAATAGACTTATTCTTGAACTCTTTCAAGAACAATGTGCTTTCTTTGCGGATACTTGGAGATAAGGACATGGGTATTGTACATCTGATGTTTAGTGACTTGCATATTGAGATCATATATCAAATCCCAATATCAGGTACCTCTCAAAGATGCTTGTTAAATCAAATTATAAATCTAATATTCTCGTTACATCTAAATTACATTCAGATCAATGTCCAACATTTAGGCTAAGATTAGATTACTAATATACCAACAGTCACTAAAATCCAAACATGTTTCATCACTCCTTCATATTGGAAGTGTTATGGTTATACAATCATTTATGATCCTATCGTCCTCGAGTATTCCTAATACTTGTACATCATGCATACTAGAAGACCTGGAATAAGCACGGAGTTCTAGATCATGTTTGATATGTCTCCTTTAGGGTTTTATCATTGAGTTTTTCATTTAATCATTGTTAGTTGGTATCGATCATATGCTTTCCAAAAGCATGTATCATACCTCTAAATTCTTTCATGCTTCCAAATTAAGATGACCATGCATGGAATTTGGTACCAGTATCTCATGAGTGAGTTCATGTTTTATGATTCACTAACGAACATATATGATCCATTTGAGAGATTTTATTATCCATATGTCCTCGTATGCACACTAGCTCATCGATGTATAGACCTTGAAGGTCATTAATCTATCATTTGTCAAATGAACATACTTGAACATATAATAACACATATAACTCCGGTCAGAGGATGCATGCCTATATCGCAACAGTATACGACATAGATCTTTGTTATCTCAAGTTTGTTAAGTCAACTCTTTGACCTGACTTATCTAACACCTCTGAATATCTATTCCAATGCAGAGGATCTGTATCGAGAGGTCGGTCATGTATGAACCTTCAGAGAAGGTTTGCCATCTTCTTCTCAAGTTGAAGACCCCTTTAATAATCATTTGATGGTGCTTGATAAGAAATCATCAAGAACTTTGGAAATCATATGATCAATACTGGCTATATCAACTATTGAATTGGAAGTCATCAGCAAATCATCAAGTACTGAACTGGAAGTCATGAGCTCACTTATGAGATATTGGGATATACCAAATTCCAGCATCGGTCATCTTATTTTGGAAACTAGACAATAGTTAAAGGTATGATATATACTTTTGGAAATCATATGATCGATACTCATTCCCAATGATCGAATGAGAAACTTAACGATAAAATCATGAAGGAGACAATTCAAATAAGATAAGAACTTAGGGTTTACTCTAGGTTTTCCAGTATGAAGGATGTACCTGTATTGGGACTGCTCGTGGGTGATGTGATCTTAATCGATTGTCTAACCATGACACTTAATTCCAAGGGAGTAATGAAACATGTTTGGATTTTAGTGACTCCACTCAGTAGACTAGTTATCCAATGTTGATATAAATGTCAGACATTGATCTGAATATGACTCAAATGCTATGATAAGGTTGGATATTCTGCCTGACATGATCATGCATGTCCGAGAGGTCTTCTAGATCTGGATATGAGATTAGTACTTAGTACCCAAGTCATTATACATGGAATATAACCATCCTATTCTCATCTCTAAGTATTTACGTATAAGGCATAATATTCTTGAAAGAGTTCACTAATAATCCCATTACTGACAATATATAAGCATTGGAATAGATGATTAAATTGGATTTAATTATCATTAATAATGTTAATATGATTCACATTATTTAGACACATGTAGAGAGACAACTTAGATAATTAAATTAGATTTAATTATCATATATATGATTAATATGTGTAACATTATCCATAATAATCGTGGATATTGTGGACAAGATCAATAATATCACATAAAGATATATAATTGTGAATAGGATTCATAATTTATAAGTTAATGTGAATTGGATTCACATTATATAATTCAATGTGAATTGGATTCACATTATAAAATTAAATGTAAATTATATTTACATTTAAATTTAAATGGTTGAATACGATTCATAATTATAAATGGCATGATTGAATTTGTCACAAAATAATTCTGAATTATTTTGGTGCTAAGTCAATATTAAATTGCATATACAGAATATTTAATGGATATTGAGATCTCACCAATTAAGGAATTAAGTGGAGAGCACTCCATACCATATTAGGAGAGGAAGGCCGTGGTGGTCTTCCACCACCTATAGGGAAAGGATGTTTCTCTTTCCTATTCCTTTAACATGTTAATTGATTTTAGTTGAGATAATTTGTTGAAGAATGTCTTCAACTTATTTTCTCTTTTAATACATTCTTGAAATTTGTTGGAATAAAATCTTGACCATCAATTTTATTAGGAGTGCATCCTAGCAATCCAATCTTGTATAAAAGAAAGGCTAACTCTATATCTTTATCTACATATTTAAGTTGAAGCAAAAGTTGCAAGAACTCTCTCTCTCTACATGTGCTCTCTCTCTCTCTCCCCCAACTCTTGGCAGCCCACCTATGGTTTTATTGAGAGCTCCATAGTTGTTGCAATGCCATCGTGATGTCAGACTGATTGCCTATGGATCTACGTCTTCTTTGATGCCTCTTTCTCACAAAGCAGACATAGGATTTTGTGAGATGAAATCAGGATGTTCCCTGCTTGGGTCATCGCTTTGGATTGTGGGACGCATGCAATTCATCCACGCATCCACAAGAGCTATCAATGTCGGATCGAATTGGGCATGATGTTTTTTCACTTATAGACTCATGGATCATGATCACACTTGAAACAATACCCTAATTATTCATGTGATTCTTGATGAAATGATATGTAATAGTTCACATGTCTTGTTATTTCATCGTTTTTTTTAATTCTACTGCCCCATTGACTAATATGACTAGTCGACCTAGATCGGATAAGATTCGATCATTATACTTCCATGGTGCACATGCACTATCATATCCCTTAAAGTGGTATCAAATCCTTGATCAAATGTCTTGGACATGATCTAATCCCTAAGGTAATAAGGTTTTGGATATCCGATGCACATGATCTTGTTATTTTTCTCATATATATTCATTTTTCAATTCGTTTTTGCTTATATAAAATAGCTACTATTTTTTCATGTTATAAACATTTTTTTGGATAACAAATCATGTTTATAATGTATGAAGACATCCCCAAAATGTCATCAAAGGTTGTCATCAATTGGGCATTGTTTTACATTCAAGAAATTCGTTGGTGTTATTGATTTAACATGAAAACTTAGAAATATAATGAAACGAATTTTCATTGAAGCTTTCCTTTCATTGAATATGTTTAAAACATATTCATTATATTAAAAATTAAACAAGCAAATCATTTGAATTTATTTCACGTGATTTTGACTCTATTTTCCCTAGATATATGAAATTTAGTGGAGATTGAATGGAACATCTTGTTAACATTAACTTAATGTATTTATCATTTAATATTAATAATGGAAATTAGGAATTTACCTAGATTATTATTCATATATTTAGAATAATATTTGACAACCACATACTTCTATTGAATGATTTCCTCATGACAAAATCTAGTTTGAAACTACAATAGTTGTTGTCCAACACTTACAACTTGTTTGCTTGATATGAATACAAGTTGTGGGAAATTAAAAATAATTTAATATACCTAAATTTTTAATTATTATCATATAATATCATACAGGATCGAAAGATCAATAAAACTCTTTAGTACAATTGGCACCAATTTTGTTGTCTTGAATTGGAATAGTGATGGTTTCTAGGTCTGGATATGCTAATGGGTTAACTAATCGGTACCATACACCATGTTTATAGTAGAAGCGCTTCTTGTTAACATAATATATACGACAACACTGGCTCTATTTCAGGGAAGGGTAATATGAGATGTCTCTGCGTACTTTAACAACTAATTAAAATAATAATAATGTACTATGTGAGAATGTATACTATGTCGTAATATCAAGAAAATGAATTGTTTATTGGTTGTATTAGGTCATTAATTAATTTAATATGATTAAATTAATTTATCTAATTAAAAAATAATCTATAAGTAATAAGTTTGGATTTCCCTTGGAAGGGTTGATCATAAGAATATGATTCACATGATCAATCAAAATTTGAATGGGATATGAAGGATCAAAAGATGAAATCCATGGTCTCTCATCAAGGCAGAGAATATCTCGCTATCTATTGTACGATAGAGATGTCTATGTGAAGGCATACATTCGACGTATAAGCGCACATTGATCGGGCTCTTTGATTCTCTAAAGAGTGGGTCAGTGACCCTAATGTTGTTCCCCGTATATGTGAGGCAGCATTGAAATGCGCATAACGAGTTCTATTCTTGTTGATGGTTGATTCAATTGGGAATAGGTCAACATCAACTTAGGGTTGGTGGAATCGACTACCAAAGATCAAGTCAGGAAATACAAATCGAACTTACAAGGCAGAAAGAGTTTCTGCTTCCTACACATAAGTTGCATTTTCTCATATTATTAGGGTGTGAAAAATGTGGAAGGGAGATTGCAGATCTCGCTTGAGGTACTTTGGTTAGCATACCTCATGCTTTGAAAGTTTGAAAGGGAATGTACTTTCAATATAATAAAAAGTGAAACAACTTTTATTTAAAACAATAACAACCTTAACCAAAGTAAATATAGTTATGCAAATTATCTTATTTCAGATAACCTTCACCAAACTCACTCAAATATATACTAAATCATAACCAACATCATGATTTGGATCCATGATCATGATGTAGTACTTATAGTTGGAAACATAATGTATGTGGTTTCAATGTGCAAGTTTTCTCATAATAATGAGGAACGATAATTAATTAGTCAATGGGGCAACAAACAAGGGTTTGTATATCTCTACAGTATGTACTTTGGTACTATTGTGTCGATGATGATTGTAATTGTCAAGATCATTTTAAAATTGTAGGAGATGTTTTGGAAAACATATACACTCCAAACTTTTAATCATAAAGATGACTCCATTAGAGATGATGTACTCAAAATGTTTGAGTACCTACCTGAACCAAAGACTTTAAGAATTAATATGGGGGTGGATATGATTGTCAACATTCTACTATCTATACTTAAGTCCTTCATGAAGCATCATATTTTTCATATTTTATGAAGGATACGAAGAGAATATAAATGTCGAAATACTCTTATATCGAAGTCTCCTTGAGGACATGTTCAAGTTAAGAGGTCCTTCGTTTTAAGCAATGATTTTTGAAGCATTAAAGGAAGCAGTATAAGCATGTGTCTATTCCATGCAAAGGAAGGAGAGTCAAAGAGTTGACTATACTTTTTATGACATCCACATCTATGACATCCGAAGAATTGGATGAATGCCAATACTGCAACAAGTTGATATAATGATGGTATGACTAGCTAGATTATAAAGAATTCTTAGAGAGGGACTCAGATAATCCATCAACAGATTCTACATATACATGTCATCATTGAAATCAACTTACTTATTAGAAAATATTAATGTCTGATAATTGTGTCTCATTCTTCTATTGACACTTGCAATTGATTGCATATGTTTTACAAAACTATAAAACTTGTTCTTAAGGTTCTTAGTCATCCACATGGGATTTGATGCAATTGTTACAACAATCTCAACTGGATAAATATAATACTTATTTCTAGTGGGTGAGCCCTTAGTCTTAGAGAATGTCTCTACAACCCACATGTTAGAATAGATTCACTGTATATTTCTAAACGTGTTAGAAATATACATAAATTCTGAGATACATCTATCATAAAGAGTTATGATGGATATATTTCTGATGATAACCTAACATTTTAAGGACTATAACAAATTATATTATTAATGAATAGTTCATTAATAATCACAGCTTAAAAGATCAAGAAGAGGATGATAATCGTTTGACAATGATCTGAAATGACTAGGACATAAGTCTACTGATAAGATCAATAGAGTAGTAAGAGATAGAACGTTAGTCCATCTAGAAGTTCTCAACTTACCTACTTATAGATATTGTGTTTAGAGTAGAATGTCCAAGACACCCTTCTCTAAGAATGAGTAAGATGCAAATGTATTGAAAACCTCATACATATTTATGTATGTGGACTCTCTATATCAAAATAAACATTAATGATATGTGATATCCATTAATCATTATTCATGATATAGTTTTTCTTCCTTAAAAACCTTTGAAATATTCAAAGATTTCAAAATTTTGGGTTGATAACCAAAGTTATAAGGAAGATGGATAAAATTTAATCTAACCAAGGCAGACACTATCTATTAGATGGATTTAAGGAATACCTTATAAAGAAAGGAATATTGTTCCTATCTCACTCCTGCTGATACACCTCAACTCAATGGAAGTGTAGAGAGATGCAACTTATCATGTTTGACTTGACCTGATCAATGATAACTCAACATAATTACCTCTTAATTTCTAGGTATATGTAGTAGAGACTGCAATATATATCCTTAATAAGATTCCAACTAAATCTGTAACCAAAATGTCTCATGAAATATGGCTTGAAACCAAGCCTAGCATTAGGCACTTGAAGATTTAGGGTTGCTTGGTCCATGATAGAAACATGGATGCAAGTAAGATGGAATATAACACTAGAGAGTGCTACTTCATTAGATATGTAAAGTATAATATTGGATACATACTTTATGATCACGAGATTCTTAAAAGATTTTATCTCTAAGGATATGATTCTTAGATGATGAATACCTTAAGAGTCAAGATAAGACTGAATTAAATGGATTCATAAAATCCTAAAAGGATAATGAGGTTCCTAAAGTAGGAAACTAGAAGGATAATTAAGGATGAAACACACTTACCTCTTCAAATCAATTTGACAATGGTAAAATCACCTAGAGGTATGTATTCCATGTGTTAGAGAAGTCTGACAAGATCAAACTTCATGTGATGAAGCTTCTGAGGATCATGACATGGAGAGATAGATGCTAGCATTAAAGTTTAAAGTAAACTTCATGCACAAATGTTGTGTTTGGATGCTCGAGGATCCACTTATAGGGGTTAGACCCGTTGGGTGTAAATGGATCTTCAAGAGAATGAGGGAAGCTCATGAGAAGGTAAAGACCTTTAAAGCAAGGTTCCTAGATAATGGCCACACACAAAGAGTGTTGGACATGCAAGCCCATGATGAGCCATTATCCAATAAATGTTATTGCAAATATCATTCCCTCATCTAAAATGTAGAATAACTAATTTGCATAATAGATACCTTAGTACAATTAGGGTTATGTACATGGCCATCTTAGTGATCATGCAACAATTGATTCAATTATTCAATCATAGAGACTGGTGCTTGGATGAATATCTAAAGAGTTAGATTGATGACTCATCTAGAACCATCAAATGATTATAAAGAGAGGATCTTTGGCCTAAGAAGGAGATGGAAATCCTTTATCAAAAGGCTAATATCTAACCGGCCTCTTGATGCAGGTCATCTACATAGGAATAGAGATTCAAATGTGTTAGATAAGTTAGGTCAAAGTGTTGACGTAACACGATTGAGATAACCAAAATCCTCTGTCATATGTTGTCAAGATATAGGAATGCATCCTCTAACCAGAGACATATGTGTTACTATATGTTTGAATATGTACATTTGGCAGACTAATAGGTTGATGACCTAATCAAGGTCTATACACAGACACGCTGGTGTGCATGTAAGGGCATATGAGTAATACGACCTCTCAAAGGGATCTTATAGGTTCATTTATCGAACCAGAAGACATGGGCTCCCTTATGAGATATTGGGAATGATCAAATTCCATGTACGGTCGTCTCGCTTTGGAAGCTTGATTGAATTTGTAGGTTTGGTATATACTTTTGGAAAGTACATGATCAATACCTAGATATGACATGCTTTTGGAAAGTATATAATCGATATTGATTCTCAATAATCAAATGAGAAACTTAATGATAAAACCCTAAAGTAGATAGTGTAAAATTTGATCTAATACTTTGGGTTTATTCTTGGTTTTCCAATATGCAAGATGTACATGTATTAGGAATACCCGAGGGTGATGTGATCATAAACTATTGTATATCCATGACGCTTCCATTCCTAGGGAGTGATGAAACGGGTCTTGATTTTAGTGACTCCTCTCAGTAATGAAGTAATCAAATATTGATCCAAATGTTGGACAATGATCTGAATGTGATTCAGATACAATAAGAAGATTAGATTTGCGATCTTGATTTAATTAAGCATCTATGAGAGATCCTCAATATCTAGATTTGAGATGTGATCTCAATATCCAAGTCACTATACATGGAACAATACAATCACCCTGTCGTTGTCTCCAAGTATTCGCGGAGAAAGCGCATTATCCTTGAAAGAGTTCAGGATAATTTCATTGTTGATATATGTATCCGAGCATTAAGAAAATTGACAATTAAATATGATTTAATTATCATGAATAATATTAATTTGATTCATATTATAAGGAGAGTCTTCTTAGATAATTAAAAGTGATTTAAGTATCAAAGATGTGAATAATGTGAATGTCATTCATATTATATGGGTACATGAGAATAGAGATCCAAGATGATTAAATGTGATTTTAATTATCATGGATATGAATAATGTAGATAGCACTATCCCTATTAATCATATATATTATAAATGTGATTTAAAATATATAAAAGCAGGCTATTGGTAAATAACATTTACAATTTAAATGTTTATGTGAATTGGATTCACATTAAAGATTAAATTGAAAATATAATTGACATTTTTTTTGGGTTGTGAATGTGATTCACAAGTTTCCAATGACATGATTGCAATGCTCATAAAATAATTATGAATTCTTTGTATAAATAAATTTCCAAAAAGTATTGTTTTAAATATTGGAAATTTTCATGGAATAACGTAATCTCATGAGATTACATGAAGATTGCACCTTGCTACGAAGGGAGGGTGGATGGACACCAATCCCATTAGGAAATGGTAGCCGTCCCCCTTTTTAATGGAAGGAGGCAATTTCCTTCCATGTATCTCAATGTTTGATTGATTTAATTTGGGATTAATTATTATTGATATATATTCTAAAATAAATTAATTGTTGCATTTTTCTAAGAAAATCTTGGCCATTGAAGAAGCACAAATTAGACTCATCCATTGATTTTGTGTAATCAATGGATTGTGATCCATGGACTCTCAAAATATTATAAATAGAAGGGCACCCCATGCTCTTCCAGAGACAATAAGAACATAAGTCTCTGTCCTTCTCTCTCTCTACATGTCAACCCTCTCTTTCCCTCTCTCATTGTGGCCATCCACCATGGATCCCTAGAGAGAGTCTCCATCATCGTAGCGCCATCGCTATGCTGCCAGATTTTTTTGCTCATAGATCTCCGTTTCATGCGCCTCACTCATGAAGAAGACATCAGATTTTTTATGATGAGATCAGGACTATTCGCCGCTTGGATCATCAACATGGATTGCGAGAAGCACACATGTCATTAACGTGCTCGCAAGCATCCTCAGTTGGATCGGACTTGAGACAGGAGTCTCTTCATTTAGAGACTCGATCGCAACCACACTTCAAGAGGTAACCCTAATACTTGTTTGTGGTTCGCGAAGTGTTCTTGGAACATGTGGTTTCATTGTTTGATTTTTTTTTTAAATTTCGCTGTCTCGAGCAAATAGTTCGACTAGTCGCTTCTGATTGCAAAACAATCCTCATAACTCTGTGATGCGCTTAAGGATCTTCTCATATCCTTCAAGTGGTATCAAAGTACTAGGTCAAAGTTTTCAGATATGATCCATAAACTTAGGATGATTTGGGCCCATTAGGGTTTGCGAAAATTTTATCGCATTTATTCATGCAGCCATGTTTTATATGATTTTTCCATTCTATTTAAATTGTTTAAACACGAAATTATCAGATTTTGTTCCCCATCAAATAAGGAAATCATGGGATTTGAGTTTGTATGATTTGGAATCTGATTGCTCAAGTTATGATGGTTTCAATTAACAAGTATTCACATTTTCAGGGATTGTGAATCTTGACATAATTAAGGAGTTAATTACTGTTTTAAAATGCCTAGAAATGCATGCAAATCATTTGAGTTTCAGTTCTAAATAAAATTACAAAACTTTTAGAATTTGTTTTGCATGATTTGGATTTAAATTGATTGAGATATGCTAATTTTAGTAAGTGAGGGTCACTGCTGGAAATTACATTCCTAATCAAGAACCTTGATATTGTCATTTAATCAATTAGTGAAATTAATGGTTAATTTCTTGGAATAATTATTGATGAATATTTTTTGAAATATTTGATAATGATTATTTCCTTAATTGACATTGCCTTAACCAATAATTGATTTGATATGACCTAGATCACAAATTTGTTACATGATCTTTCCAACAAACAAAGTTGCTAGAATAGGATTGAGAATTTATTTAGTAAATTATCTTATAATATAAATACAAATGGTTTTGACTATTATTATATGGTATAAATTTGTTTGAATAACCGATTATCATCTCTAGTATAAATTGATCAATTGCCATTATCCTAACCCAAGGTAGATATGGTGTCTAGTCGGAGAGCGTTGAGGTAGCAGGTTGCTCCATGAGCAATCTGTCCCACTCCTGTCAGTATTGGCCATGACAATGAGTAGGGAAGGGATAATGTTTGAAAGGATCATGATGTATTTCTCTAATTATTAAAATTCGAATAATACGTGTTTCAGATAACACCATATTAAAGTAACAATAAAGAATGTTTGTTGGATATTAGTTGGATCATTGATTTAATGTGATTAGATTGATTGGAATACATTAAAATTAAAACACTCTATCTATGATGAATAGACTTGTAGTTCCCTTGTAAGAATTAATCGTAATGAATATGATTCATAATGATTAATTAGAATTTGAACATGATAAGGTGGATCACATAAGTGACATCCATGGTCTCCCGTCAAGGCGAAGGATTCTGTCGCCAGGGATTGTGTGTAGAAGATGCCTGCCCGATGTGATAGATCCTGTATACAAGCGCATCTGGATCAGACTCTCTGCTTCTTGAAAGAGTAACGTCGTATGCATAGTGACCCCAATATCGGATCCTCATATTATTGGGGAATAATGGATTGCGCTTAATAAGTGCTAATCCTGCTAACGGTTGGTTCAATTAATGACGGGTCAACATCACCTTGGGGGGTGGGCCTGGGTGTTAAAGACCAAATTGGGAATGCAAGTTGGACTTGCAAGGAGGAATGTGTTCCTGCTTCTTTTTATCTGAGTTACATGTTCTCATATTATTGGAATGTGACAATGTTAAGGAAGGAGATCCCAGATCTTGATTGAGATATAATGGCAAGTATATCTCTAATATTTAAAGTGATTAAGGGAATGAACTTTTAGTGTTGACAAGGCAAGACAACTTTGATATAAAAATTCCCAAATCACAGTAAAATATATATAATTATGCAATTTTCTTATTCAAGATAATCGACATAAACTAACTCAAACCTATACTCAATAATGATAAATAAAATATCATGGATTGGATCCATGATCAAGATATTGTACTTGCAGTTGGACACATAATATATGTGGCTAAAACATGCAAGTTTCCTCATAATAATGAGGAATGACAATTAAATATATAATAGGACAACAACCTAGAGTTTCAATGTCTCTATAGTCTCGATCTCTCGTCGAGTATGCTTTGGAAGTATCATGCCGATGATGATCATAGTTATTAAATAATCCTTATAAAATCGAAAATGTTCTGGAATACATATGTGCTCTCAACATTTAATCATGAATGACATGGTTCACTGCATTATGTAGAATGGTGGCTCTATAAAAGATGATGTATTAAAAATGTTTGAGTATCTATCTGAACCTAAGTCTTTAAGAGTTAAGATGTATGTCGATATGATGAGTCATCATTCTACTATTTATACTCAAGTCATTCATGAAGCTTCAAAATATTCATATTGTATGAATTGAATGAAGCATTAATAAATGTTGAAATCCTCTTATATTGAAATCTTTTGAATTCAACACAAGAGATCATTTGTCTTAAACAATGGTTGTCTATAGATGAAGGGAGCACACTGGAACCGTGGGTTTGACCAAAAATAAGAAGAAAAGTCAAAGAGTTGACTGTACTTCTGTAATTTCCATATGACATCCAAAAGGTTTGATAAATGCTAATACTACAATAAACTGATGTGTTGAGAGTATGACTATCAAGTCTATCTAGAATCCTTAGATAAGGACTAAGATAGTGCATCAGAATAATCTACATATAATCATCGATATTGACTTGCTTATTTGATAAGATAAAGTCTACTAATTGCATCGCATACTTCTAATAACACATGCAATTGGTTGCACATGTTTTAGAAGACTGGAAAATTTGATCTTAAGGGTTAATAGTCATCCACATGGACGTTGATGAAATGGTTGCAATAATCTCTATCAGATAGATAGTCTACTTATTTTCAGTGGGAGAGACCTTAGTCTTAGATAATATCTCTATGACCTATATATTAGAATACACTCATTGTTTATCTAAATGTTAGAAATAAACATGAATTCTTGAATAGACCTACATAAAAAGTTATGATGGATATATTTTAGATAGTAGTGTGATATCTGGAGGACTCTACTACATTAGAAAATTAATAAATGGTTCATTAACATTTCTAATACTGAAAATATAAACCTTGAAAAGTAGGAGAAAGATCATTTGACAATGATATGACATCAAGCCTTGGACATATGTCTGTTTATGAGATCAATTGACTAGTAAGGAATGAAACTTTAGACGGTCTGAAATTTCAAAAATTACATACTTGTGAATATTGTATAAAAAGTAAAATGTCCCATACACCCATCTTTGGGAATGGTGCAAGATACCAAGGTATTCAAGATCTCATGCATATTGATGTATATGGATCATCTGTATCATAATAAACATTAATGATATGTGATATCGATTGATTTTTTGTGATATGTGAGATTTCTTCCCTTCACCTTACAAAGCTTTGAATGTTCAAAGATTTCACAATTTTGGTTTAGAACCAAATTTTGAAGGAAGATGAAATGAATTTGAACTAGTCTAGGCATCTTATACCTATTAGATGAATTCAAGGAATACCTTATGGAGAAAGGAATATCATTCCTATCTCACTACTACTAATATACCTAAACTCAATAGAGTTGTAGGGAGATAAAATTGGATCATGTATGACATGATTTGATCAATGATGAATTTTAGCATAATTACCTCTAAGTTTCTAGGTATATATGTAGTGCATACTATACTATATCTTTTGAATAAGATTCCATGCAAATTTAAACTCGAATATCATCAAAAGCTATGGTTTGGAACCTAGCCTTGTGTTGGACACTTGAGGAGTTAGGTTTGCTTGGTCCATAACTTTGTCATGGATGTAAATAAGATAGAATCTAGCAGAGAGTGATGATTCATTAGGAAAATAAAGGATGGTATTGGATACCGACTTTAGGTACTTGAGATTCTTAAAAGATCTCAATTCTAAGCATGTGATTCTGAGAATATGACTTTCTTGAGAATCAAGATAAAAATTAAGTGAAGGAACTCACTTGATCTTGAGAAGATAATGAGGCTCATAAAATAGGAAACTAAAAAGGAAATTAAAGATGAAACACTAATACCTCTTCAAATGAGTTTGAGGATGGATTCCATGTGTCAGAGAAATCTAACAATGATATTACTTCATGTGATGAAGCTTATGAAGATCATGACATGGAATGATGGATGTTATCAATAAAGTCTAATGTAGATTTCATATACAAGTGTTGTATATGGACCCTCGAGGATCCAACTATATGGGTAAGACCCATTAAGGTGTAAATGGATCTTCAAGAGAAAGAGAGAACCTAATGAGAAGGTAGTGACCTTCAAAGCATGGTTTGTATCCATAGATTACACATTGAAGAGGAGATATCGCTTGCTATAAGACTTGCTCTCCAGTGACAATTCTTAAAATCATAAGAATATTGCTTACTATAGCTACACTTATGGCATCTACAAGATGGAAGTCAATATTGCATTCCTCTATGCATACCTCTCGAAGGATATTCATATGAAGTAGCCTAGGGCTTCATGGTTGAGGAAAGCAAGGCATGCAAGCTAAAGAACTCCATCTATGGACTCAAATATGCTTCTTGTAGTTGGAACATCAGATTTGATGAAATTATAAAGGTTATGATTTCAAATAGAATCTTGATAAACCATATGATGTTTAGTGGGAGTATCATTGTGTTCATCATGCTAAATGAAGATGATGTCCTAATCATTTGAAATGATATAAGGATAATAATAAGTGTTTGTAATCTGGTTGTTTCATAATTTGAGATGAAAGATCTCAAGGATACCTCTTAAGATATTAGTTCTGAAAGTGTTCAGAAGCAAAGAGAAGAGAGTATTGGGACCGTCACATTAATGATACAGCTTATATATATTCCATTTTCTGGAAAATTTCTAGAAAGGATTCCATCCCTTAAGATATGGTATTGACCTGTCTAAAGGGATAACACCTCAAAGAGTTGAGGATGTGAATACCAAAGCTGTATGACCTACTCATTAGCTATGGGAAGCTCCATGTATGCTAGATGTGTACGATAGTCAGATGTCTGCCATGCCGTGGGAATAGTAAGTTGTTATTGATCCTACTATAGAGATAAAACACTTGATTGTAGTAATAAAAATATCTTCAAAGATGTCAGGACTTTAAAATAGTGATCTCAAAGTCTTATCTTCAAGAAATTAAGACTTTATAGATAGAGATCTAAAAGGTCTTAACTGTGGATACCTTAGGAGATAGATATCTACAATAATAAGGGTATTCTGAAAAGGATAATGAAAATTACATACTTATTATAATAATTATTGAGCTACAGTTTCAAGAACACTATAACTGCTTCAAGATTGAGTATTGGTTGCATAAGATGCAACATTCGTATTGGATGCGAGCACTGTTACTAAGAGATATGCAAGTTCCTTAGAAGGACTTGGTGTAGTCTCTCAAGAACAAAGTGAATGATCACCTCACCTAGCTATTTTTCTAAATAGCTTATGATTGTCACATGAGTGCAGGCTTAAAGATTAGCCTATTAATGACTCTTTGGGCCAGTGGGAGATTGTTAGACATGTGAGCCCACGACGAGCCATTATGCAATAAATGTTATTGTAAATATCATTCTCTGATCTGAAATGAAGAATAACTAATTTGCATAATAGGTCCCTTAGTACAATTAGGGTTATGTACAATGGCCATCTTATTGATCATACATCTGTTGATTCATTTATTGAATCATAGAGGCTTGTGCTTGGATGAATATCTAAAGAGTTAGATTGGGGAACCATCCAACACCATCAAATCATTATTAAGAGAGGATCTCCGGCCTGAGAATGATATGGCAATCCTTTCTCAAAAGGATGATGTCTAACTGATCTCTTAATGCAGGTCCTCCGCATAGGAATAGAGATTCGAAGCTATTAGATAATTTAGGTCAAAGAGTTGACTTAATGAGATCGAGATAACCAAAGTCCTATGTCATATGCTGTCATGATATAGGCATGCATCCTCTGACCAGAGATAGATGTGTTACTATATGTCTAAGTATGTACATTTGGCAGACCAATCAGTTGATGACCTAACCAAGGTCTATACACCGACGTGCTGGTGTGCATGCAAGGGCATATGAGTAATACGATCTCTCAAAGGGATCATATAGATTCATTTACTGAATCAGAAGACATGAGCTCACTCATGATATATTGGGAAGAATCAAATTCTGTATACAACAGTCTCACTTCAGAAGATTGATTGAATTTGTAGGTTTGATAAAAACTTTTGGAAAGTCTATGATAAAAACCTAGGTATGATATATGCTTTTAGAAAGTATATGCTCGATACCGACTCCCAATGATCAAATGAAAAACTTAATGATAAAATCCTGAAATAGACAGTGTAAAATTGATCTAATACTTTGGGTTTATTCTGGGTTTTTCAGTATGCAGTATGTACATGTATTAGGAATACTTGAGGGTGATGTGATCATAAACGATTATATATCCATGACGCTTCCATTCCCATGGAGTGATGAAACTGGTCTAGATTTTAGTGTCTCCTCTCAGTAGAGAAGTAAGCTAATCTTGGTCCAAATATTGGACAATGATCTGAATGTGATTCAGATACAATAAGAAGATTAGATTTGGGGTCTTGATTTATTCAAGCATCTATAAGAGGCCCGCAAGATCTGGATTTGAGATGTGATCTCTATATCCAAGTCACTATATGTGGAACAATATAATTGCCATGTCCTTATCTCGAAGTATCCACAGAGAAAGCTCATTATCCTTGAAAGAGTTTAGGATAAGTTAACTGTTGATATATGTATCCGAGCATTGAGAAAATTGATAATTAAATGTGATTTAATTATCATGAATAATATGAATTTGATTCATATTATAAGGAGAGTTATCTTAGATAATTAAAAGTGATTTATTTATCAAAGATGTGAATAATGTGAATGTGACTCATATTATATAGGTACATGAGAATAGAGATCCAAGATGATTAAATGTGATTTAATTATCATGGATATGAATAATGTGGATATCACTATCTATATTAATCATATATATTATAAATGTGATTTATAATATATAAGAGAGAGTTATTTGTAAATAACATTTACAATTTAAATCTTGATGTGAATTGGATTCACATTGGAGATTAAATTGAAAATGGAATTTACATTTTATTTGCGTTGTCAATGTGATTCACAAGTTTTCAAGGCATGAGTGCAATGTTCACAAAATAATTATGAATTATTTGTGTGAATAAATTTACAACAATTGTTGTTGCAAATATTGGAGATATCCACGGAATAATGTAATCTCATGATATTACATGAAGATTGCACCTTCCTACTAAGGGAGGGTGGACGAACACCAATCCCATTAGGAAAGGATGGTCATCCCCCCATTTTAATGGGACAGAGGAAATCTTTCTTTCATGTATCTCCATGCATGATTGATTGAATTTAGGATTATATTGATATATATTTTGAAAACCCCCGAATACCGAACATGGACTAAAATACAAATCTTGATTGAGTCTGGATTTATTGCAAAATCTGTACTTGTCTAATTACCAAAAAAATTCTATTACGCAATCCATTACATAGGGCTCGTCGATAGCTTTCCAACGAGTCCAAAAATGTAAAAATCTGACTTCAGGAGCCC
This sequence comes from Ottelia alismoides, assembly GCA_037367405.1. NCBI lineage: Eukaryota > Viridiplantae > Streptophyta > Magnoliopsida > Alismatales > Hydrocharitaceae > Ottelia > Ottelia alismoides. The sequence continues at coordinate 1,273,097 of JAZKJV010003927.1, read as the reverse complement.
GAGATATGACCATTTTAGCGAGGAGAGGTCAGGGATCTATTCAGATCCGAACCCGAATCTGAATCCGGGTATTACCCTTAAACGCCAACTCCTTCTCGTCCAAAACGTCCAAAACCCTCCTCCTCTTTGAGCAGCCCTCTTCCTCCTCCCCTTTCTCCTCACCTGAGCTCGTCGGAGTGCTTTGAATCGGCGATCCAAAGACGCAATCGCGTTGAGAAGTTCCAAGACGCCCCCTTTTGCGGTTCTCATCGCAAACAAGGCGTTGACTGCATCGTTCATCACCGACGAAGAAACCGAGGTTTCGATTTTTCTTGAGGAACGATGTTTACGATCCTCTTGTTGCTGGAATGCGCACGCTTTTTCCTTTTCTCCCTCTCGTTGATTCCCGATCGTGCTCGGATGTTCTCTGTGATTTCACGTGGTTGGAGGGGATTTTGTTGTTGATTTCACTGGGTGGAAATTGTTGTTATATGCTATGAAATACTTATCATTCCATCATCGCAAGAAGCACCACTTACAAGACTCATGTGATTATAATCTTTTATGTTCTGATCTGCAAGCAGCCTGGGCGATCAATAAACACGGTTGGGAAAAGGTGCTGCATAAATTGATAATCTAAATATTAATGGAAAAAAGGGAAGTATGAACAAACTGCACATCAGACATATTTTTTTAGGATATTTGAATATGTTTATCTTGCAGTTTCACTATTCTGTCAACTCCTGGGGCAACATAAGTACCAAATAAGTCAACAAATTCAAACAAAAAAATGTATTATTTGTAAGCATCCTTTTAATTCAGGAGGTCACTCCTCCAATAGCATTCTTCTGTGCATCTCTGACTAAATCATTGATTTACTCATGTTCTCTTGATAATAAATGAGCAGAGGTCCTCTAATGATTCTCCTCTCCGTTGTTAGGGTACTTTTGTTAGAGGTATCCATTCATGCTTTATGTGTTTGCTTTGTTTCCTCCTCTACACTGTTGTTGGAAAAAATATATAAATAGCTGGTATGGAAATTCAAAATATAAATAGGAAAGCACACAAATGAACCAGGATTTGAACTGGAGCACGACTCTTCATGATGAAGTTTCTTCCTTTTTGTCCCTTTTCTTTTCCAAACTTTAGTAGGACATTGAACATATGAAATAGATAAGCATATTGCATTATGTTGGATGCGATTTTTCCCCATTTAAGTAGCTACAACAAATCTTATCCAGCCTGATATTAATCCAGATATTTGTAACAAATATTAAGTTGATTCTGTGCACAAATAAATATGCTAGAAGATGTAACAAACCAACTTAATACATGTTTAACATGATCCGTACTGGTTAAGTATAGTTTGGACTTTAATTTAATAGAAGGTATACATCCTAACTGATTCATGATTGAGATATTCTGTAGCTAATTAAAATTAATATAGAATCCGAGGCATGCCGATCTTTAGATTTACGTAGGCTTATGTTAACTAAAGAAAATACAACATGTTTTTGGTTAGATAATCTCATGCTACTTTTTCGTTTCCTCTTCCCTCCAGTTTCTAACGTAAGTGTGTATTTACTGAATGTAATGTACTTCAATTATGCAAATATAATTTTGATATTTCTATTCATTATGATTGGTAATTATCAACTCACGTTCTCTTATTATCCAGTCCATAAGTAACAAAACTGGATATTACTGGACACCTTGTATCATGCGAACATGGGAGTCGTCGCAATATATATGACTGTCGTACAATAATTATGGGTTACATTTGTACCTGGATTTAACAATGATAGTCAGAGTTCTCCCTCTCATTAATTAGAAAAGCATCGTAACATGTTAGATATTTTTATGGATCTTGGACATGTATCCTTTGATAAAAGATGAAGAATGGAGTGTTTTCATTATCAAAATCAATGCATGCGGGTAGTGGAGTACTTGCCACCAAGGTAGGGCATGCACCCTTGGGGCCCCGGGTAGAAGCGTAGATGATCGCGATTTTAACTGCTACTGTAGTTGCGATGGTTGGGGGATATGTTGCTCGGCACACTGAGGTGCTAATCTGACGGTGTTGGCCTCGACACTTGCTTTATTTAGCCTGGTGGTCGAGTGCAGGCCAAGTAGTCATGCTTGGTTGGCTAGTGTTTCACTTGTCACTTAGAGTTAACACTCGTGTACGGGCCAATGTAGGCCACATTGGCCGATATTCCGAGTGGGAGCACTAAGAGGGGAGTTCCGGGAAATTTGGTTAATGAAGTTGGGAATGGGATGTGAATCTCCTATGCATAAGGAGGATTGGGCTAGTCACGAAGATTCACGGGTTGGAATCTAGATTGTGAATTGGATATCGATTCTGAATCGGATATCAATTATGAAGTGAAGATAAGTGGAAGTGTTTGGAACTTAGTTAGGATGTATTGTACCCCACCACAAGCCTAAGGAGGCACCCCAATCCTAAGGCATTCTTTTTGCCTTAGAGTCATAGTGTGATGTCTCACCCAGACCAAGACCATAGACTATCCACGAAGCTTGGTTACTCATATCCAAATCTAATAATCATAATAAAAATGTGATTCTTAAGAGATCAGGTTACCTAGTTTCTTTCTCTTTTGCACACATTTGAATTATATCCTGCTTGTTGTTGTATAACTTTGTTTAATTCGTATTGGGCAACTTTGCTCATAACGTACCTGCGTATGAATCCACAGGTTCACAGCAGTAGCAACTTTATAGTCACCACTTTTTGTACGGCTTCACAACTCCTTGTGGAACAGTTGGTAGTAGTTTTTTTTCTGTCTTTCCTTACTTGTAGCACTTTCAGAGACATGGCATATATAATGTATTCCAAGATACATTTCTTTCATACATACATGTATATTTTGTGGACATGGATTGGCATTGTTAATGTAATGGATGGATATGTAATGGACAATGGAATGAATGAGAATGGAATTGGAATGTGATTGTGAGCATGTTGAATGAGAAGCAAAAGTTTTAAATTCCAATGTGTTGTACTATTTTCTCCTGCTTACTATGTATATAATTGATATTTGAATGTGGAATGTATGTACGTGGATTGGTTTGCCGAGTACCTAGATCCTAGGGACGTTACAGCTTGGTTTCAGAGCAGTGGTACTCCATTCAATTTCATGCCTATCATTCCTTAGCGGTATTCGAATATTGGATAGTGTGGAAGTCTTCTAACCCAACACGAGTTCACAGGAGAATAGCATGTTTACATCCATGTCCATATGTCTCTCTTAAGTAAGGCAAAACATCTGATGGTGAGATCGAGAGCATCTCTGCCTTGAGGTAGGGTTGTGTAGGCTACCTTACCAATGTAGTAGACTCAGTGGAACAGGACCAGATGATAAAGGATGTTAGAGTTGTGCGGGAGTTTCTTGATGTGTTTCCAGATGAATTACTTGGATTACCACCAGTACAAGAGATAGAGTTCGAGATCACACTACTCAGTCGATATCTATCCTCCATACTAATTGACACCATTTGAGCTCAAGGAGCTCAAACTACAGTTGCATGAGTTGTTGGAGGAGGGATTCATCCGCCCGTGCATGTCACCATGGGGATCACCAGTCCTCCTTGTGAAGAATGATGAATACCTAAGGCTATGCATAGACTACATGCAGTTGAACAAGAGAACGGTCAAGAATCGTTACCCACTTCCCAGGATTGATGATCTATTTGACCAGTTGTAGGGAGCAACAATATTCTCTATGTTTGACCTGCATTCGGGATACCATCAGTTGAGGATCAAAGAGGCCGACTTGATGAAGTTTGCATTCTGCTCTAGATATAGCCATTATGAGTTCTTGGTGATGCCATTTGGACTCACGAATGCACCTGCCGCATCCATGAATTTGATGAATCGGGTCTTCCGTACGCATTTGGACAGATTTGTGATCGTGTTAATTGATGATGTTCTATTCTACTCTCATGATGAATATGAGCATGAGTCTCACCTTCGCACCGTACTAGAGACGCTCTGAGAGAACCAGTTGTATGCTAAATACAAAAAGTGTGAGTTTTGACTTTATGAGGTGGCTTTTTTTTACCACGTGGATTCAGGGACGGGTGTGTCAATTGACCCTACCAAGATGGAGGCAGTGGTGTCTTGGGAGCGGCCCAAGACGGTTATAGAGATTCACAGTTTCCTTGGTCTCATCGGGTACTGCAGGAGGTTTGTCAGAGGGTTCTCTCAGTTGGCTTAACTCCTCACCCGGTTGATGCAGAAGGATGTCACATTTGTTTGGAGTGACAAATGCAAGTTGAGTTTCCGAACGCTCAAGGAGTGATTGACTTCTGCACCCATCCTCACTCTTCGTTCTGGTACCTTGGACTTCACCGTGTATACAGATGTTTCCAAGGAGGGCTTAGGTGCAGTGTTAATGCAGCATGGACAGGTTGTGGCATACGTGTCACGAAAATTGAGGAAATATGAACGCAACTACCCCACTCATGTCTTGGAGTTATTGGACGTAGTCTTTGTAGTAAAGATATAGCATCATTATTTATATGGGGTGACATTTGAGATCTTCACAGACCACAAGAGTCTTAAATACATTTTTCATCAGAAAGAGATGAATATGAGGCAAAGGCGGTGGATGGAACTGCTAAAAGATCATGATTGTATCATCTCGTACCATCCTGGTAAGGGGAATGTGGCAGCAGCCGCCTAAAGTAGATGACCATACACAGAGGGTTCGACAAGCTGGTTGTATACATGGGATGTCCTCACTACACTTAGTGAGTGGCACCCATTTGAGGGCACATCTGATGCAGTAACAGTGCCAACCAAGTATAATAGCTTGTGAGACAGGATTGTTTAGGGCCAATAGACAGATTCGAGGATCAAGGAGCTGTACCACATGTTCTTGAAGGATGAATTCAATGGATTTCGAGTCTGTAAAGCCATCGTATGGAAGGGGGACTGTGTGGGTGTCCCAGATGACAAGGAGCTGAGGAGAGAGATCCTGGAAGAGGCGCATAGCCTGAGACTTTCCATATATCCAAGTGGCACAAAGATGTACATGGACCTCCTCCAAGACTTTCGATGTGAAGGCATGAAGAAGGACGTAGCTGAACATGTTAATAGATGTCTTACTTATCAGATGGTGAAGGCAGTGCACCATAGGTCTCCTAGTTTACTACAACCTCTTCCCATCCCGGTGTGGAAATGAGAGAGCATCTCCATGAATTTTGTCACATCATTGTCGTGTACCCCTGGAGGGCATGATGCAATATGGGTCATCGTTGACTGGTTGACTAAGTCAGCAGATTTCATCCCAGTCAATATGACATATACACCAGTACAACTAGCCAAAAGTTACATATTCAGCACATCATTCGGTTGCATATGATACCCAAAGAAGTAGTGTCAGACAGAGATTCCCATTTCACATCACACCACTAGGAAGAATTCATGGGAGCCTTGAGGATCGAACTATGCATAAGTTCAGCATACCATCCACAAGCAGATGGACAATCCGAGAGGACCATTCAGACATTGGAAGACTTGTTGCGGGGTTTGCATAGTTGAGTGGAAGGGATACTGTAAGGATCACCTTCCGCTAGTGGAGTTCACATACAACAACAGCTACCATGCCGGCATAGGCATGGCACCGTTTGAGGAATTGTACGGGAAGCGGTATGCCGCTCCCTTTTGTTGGCAGCATATGGGTGACAACACCATGTTCATCATGTAGATCATTGAGGAGACCTCAAGAATGGTGGAGACTGCTAGGAGGAAATTGCCGACCGCGTAGAGTCGCCAGAAGAGTGACGCCGACCGACGACATAGAGACCTTGACTTTCAGGTATGTTGTCCTACGCACGTGCCCTAGAGGGACAAGTTCTTAGCCAATCCTATGTGACTATGCATTTCTCATGATCACAGGTCGGGAACTTCGTGTTCTTACACATGCCCCCAATGAGAGGCGTATAATGTTTTGGTGCAAAGGGCAATCTAACACCACGTTCTGTGGGACCAATCAAGATTTTGGCTTGTGCTGGGAAAGTGTCCTACAAGGTGGTCCTTCCCCTACACCTAGATGGCATCCACGACATGTTTCATGTGTCGAATCTGTGCAAGTACATCCAAGATCCCCGACACGTGATCAACTACAAGGACTTGATGGTGCAGCCAAACCTCTCCTTCCCAGAAGAACCGACACAGATTTTGGACCACGCAGTCATGAGGATGAGGCAGAAGGAGATCCCTTTGATCAAGGTCCTGTGGAGAAGTCAACACGTCGAGGAAGAGAAACGGGAACCAGAGGCGGACATGAGAGAGAAATACCCTTATCTGTTCACAGGTATGGAATTGAAACCGTAGTCAAGTTCCCTTTGAGATTTTTATGGGTTTCGTTATTTTTGAGATTTTTATGCGCTCATTTCTCTGGAAGATTTGGATACAACAGGGTTCGGGTGTTGAAACCGATTATAGTCATCCTAAGTCTCGGGGATTAGACTTACTTTGAGATTTTTATGATGTGAAAACTCCCGAATACCGAACATGGACTAAAATGCGAATCTTGGTTGAGTCCGGACTAAATTGCAAAATCTGTACTTGTCCATTTATGAAAAAATTCGAGTAAGGAGTCCATTGCATAGAGCTCGTCGATAGCTTTTCAACTAGTCCAAGAATGTAAAAATTCGACTTCGGGAGCCAGAGATATGGACATTTTAGCGAGGAGGAGTCAAGGTCCTATTCAGATCCGAACCCGGATCCGAATTCGGGTTTTTCCCTTAAACCCCAACCCTTTCTCGTCCAAAACTCCCAAAACCCTCCTCCCCTTCGAGCAGCCCTCTTCCTCCCCCCTTTCTCCTCACCTGAGCTTGCCAGAGTGCTTTGAATCGGTGATTTAAAGCCGCAATCGCATTGAGAAGGTCCAAGGCGTCCCCTTGTGCGGTTCTCATCGCAAACAAGGCGTTGATCATGTCGTTCTTCACCAATGAAGAAACTGAGGTTTCGATTTTTCTTGAGGTACGATGTTTATGATCCTCTTGCTGCTGGAATCTGCACGCTTTTACCTTTTCTCCCTCTCGTTGATTTCCGATCGTGCTCGGATGTTCTCTGTGATTTCACGTGATTGGAGGGGATTTTATTGATGATTTCCCTGGGTGGAAATTGCTGTTATATGTTATGAAATACTTGTCATTCCATCATCGCAAGAATCGCCACTTACAAGACTCATGTGATTATAATCTTTTATGTTCTCATATGCAAGCAGCCTGGGCGATCAATAAACACGGTTGGGAAAAGGTGTTGCATAAACTGATAATCTAAATATTAATGGAAAAAAGGAAAGTATGAAAAAACTGCACATCAGACATATTTTTTTAGGATATTTGAATATGTCTATCTTGTAGTTTCACTATTTCGTCAATTCCTTGGGCAACATAAGTACCAAATATGTCAACAAATTCAAACAAAAAAATGTATTATTTGTAAGCATCCTTTTAACCTAGGAGGGCACTGCTCCAATAGTATTCTTCTGTGCATCTCTGACTAAATCATTGATTTGCTCATGTTCTCCTGATAATAAATGAGCAGAGGTCTTCTAATGATTCTGCTCTCTGCAGTTAGGATACTTTTGTTAGAGGTATCCATTCACGCTTTATCTGTTTGCTTTGTTTCCTCCTCTACACTGTTGTTGGAAGGAAATATATAAATAGTTGATATGGAAATTCAAAATATAAATAGGAAAGTACACAAACAAACTAGGCTGTGAACTGGAGCATGCCTCCACATGATGAAGTTTCTTCCTTTTTGTCCCTTTTCTTTTCCAAACTTTAGTAGGACATTGAGCATATGAAATAGATAAGCATGTTGCTTTATGTTGGATGCGATTTTTCCCAAGTAGCTGCAGCAAATATTATCCAGCCTGATGTTAATCCAGATATTTGTAACAAATATTGAGTTGATTCTGTGCATAAATAAATATGCTAGAAGATGTAACAAATCAACTTAATACATGTTTAACATGATCCGTACTGGTTAAGTTTAGTTTGGACTTTAATTTAATAAAAGGTATACATCCTAACTGATTCATGATTGAGACATTCTGTAGCTAATTAAAATCAATATAGAATCTAAGGCACATCAATCTTTAGATTTACGTTGGCTTATGTTAACTAAAGAAAATACAACATGTTTTTGGTTAGATAATCTCACGCTACTATTTCGTTTCCTCTTCCCTCCAGTTTCTAACGTAAGTGTGTATTTACTGAATGTAATGTACTTCAATTATGCAAATATAATTTTGATATTTCTATTCACTATGATTGGTAATTATGCAACTCACGTTCTCTTGTTATCCAGTCCGTAAGTAACAAAAATAGATATTACTAGGCACCTTCGTATCATGCAAACATGGGAGTCGTCGCTAGGGGTGGGCACTATATGGGTCCACCCATATAACCCAACCAAATCGTTGAAAATGGATCAAAATGATTTGGGTCATTTGGGTTTTGGGTCGGGTTGGACCCAAACCATATTCCTTCAATGGGTATTGGGTCGATTGGTGTGTCTAATGTCTTCCACCCAGCCCGCCTAAATAACCCAAACTATTTCTTTGAATGACAAAAGGTTTAATTCCACCCAACACAACCGATATCTCTTAATATATAATATCAATAATTCTAAACACATATATATTTCTAATGTACAACTCGGATTCTCCAATCCAAGTTATCAACTTGTTAACAACCTTGTCTCACTAAATATTATTTCAGTTGTTATTACGTATTGTACTCAATATATTTTCTCTATCATCCTTAATATTATCATTACATACTATAAACAATTGAGAGCATGGCTTATTACCGTACAACTATGCTCCAATCCCTATTGACTTCAGGTGACATATATTATTCTTGAAAATTCCATAATCTTAACTGAACAACTCCATATCAACTTCAATATATCCCAACCTTCTTCATCCATGTTGAACATATTTCTCCAACCTTCTTCTTATCTATTTATCTACTACATGCTTATTTTGACATCTTTTTCATACATCAATAGCTCCATCATTACTTGACCTTTAATTAACAAGTTTTTTTATATGGGTAATTTGGTTTTCACCCAACCCAATCGACCCAAACCGATCACCCAAACATCTCAATCCAATCTAATTTGGTTGGGTAATGGGTTTCATTTTATCAACCCAAATCGAATTCAACCCAAACCGAATAACCCAGACCCACCCAAACCAGTCAAATATCCACCCCTAGTCGTCGTAATATATATCTGGCTGCCGCACAATAATTATGGGTTACATTTGTACCAGGATTTAACAATGATAGTTAGAGTTCTCCCTCTCATTAATTAGAAAAGCATCGTAACATGCTAGATAATTTTATGGATCTTGGACATGTATCCTTCGATAAAAGATGAAGAATGGAGTGTTTTCATTATCATAATCAATGCATGCGGGTAGTGGAGTACTTGCCACCAAGGGAGGGGCATGCACCATTGGGGCCTCGGGTAGAAGCCTAGATGACCGCGATCCCAACTGCTACTGTAGTTGCGATGGTTGGGGGACATGTTGCTTGGCACAACGAGGTGCTAATCTGACAGTGTTGGCCTCGGCACTTGCGTGCTTTAGCACGGTGCTCGAGCGCGGGCCAAGTAATCATGGTTGGTTGGATAGTGTTTTGCTTCTCACTTAGAGTTAACACTCGTGTACGGGTGAATGTAGGCCACATTGGCCGGTATTCCGAGTTGGAGCACTAAGAGGGGAGTTACGGGAAATGTGGTTAATGAAGTTGGGAATGGGATGTGAATCTCTTGTGCATAAGGAGGATTGGGCTAGTCGCAAAGATTCGCGGGTTGGAATCTAAATTGTGAATCGGATATCGATTGTGAATCGGATATCAATTGTGAAGTGGAGCTAGGTGGAAGTGTTGGGAACTTAGTTAGGATGCATTGTACCCCACCGCATGCATACGGAGTCACCCCAACCCTAAGGTATTCTTTTTACAGTCATAGTGTGAGGTCTCACCCAGACCAAGACCACAGACTATCTACGAAGCTTGGTTACTCATATCCATATCTAATAACCATAATAAAAATGTGACTCTTGTGAGATCAGGTTACCTAGTTTCTTTCTCTTTTGTACACATTTAAATTATATCTTGCTTGTTGTTGTATAGCTTTGTTTAATTTGTATTGAGCAGATTTACTCATAACGTACCTATATGTGGATCCACAGGTTCGCAACAGTAGCAACTTTATAGTCACCACTTTTTGTACAGCTTCACAACTCCTTGTGGAACAGTTGGTAGTAGTTTTTTTTCTGACTTTCCTTACTTATAGCACTTTGAGAGACATGGCATGTACATTGTATTCCAAGATACATTTCTTTCATGCATACATGTATATTTTATGGACATGGATGGGCATTGTTAATGTAATGGATGAAAATGTAATGGACAACAGAATGAATGAGAATGGAAATGGAATGTGATTGTGAGCATGTTGAATGAGAAGCAAAAGTTTTAAATTCCAATGTGTTGTGCTATTTTCTCCTGCTTACTATGTATATCACTGATATTCGAATGTGGAATGTATGTGCGTGGATTGGTTTGCCGAGTACCTGGATCCTAGGAGCGTCACATATATATATAATTTAAATTAAATTAATTGTTGTTGTGTTTTTACAATAAAATCTTGGCCACTGAAAGAAGCACAAATCAATCTCATTCATTGATTTTGTGCAGTCCATGGATTGTGATCCATGGAATCCAAAAATATTATAAATAGAAGGGCACCCCTCGATCTTCAAGAGATAATAAGAACATAAGACTCCCTCCTTCTCTCTCTCTCTACATCAACCCTCTCTCTCCCTCACTCATTGTGTCTGTCCACCATAGAGCCCTAGAGAGAGTCATCATCACTGCAACATCGTCGTTATGCTGCTAGATTATTTGCTCTTGGATCTTTGTCTCCTTCGGTAGGCATTTCTTGTTAAGAAGACACCGGATCTCGTGCAACGAGTTCAGGAGATTCACCGCTTAGATCATCAACTTGGATTGTGAGAAGTACGTGTGTCATCAATGCACTCGCAAGCTTCCCTTCCATCGGATCAGACTTGAGACAAGAGGTCTCTTCATTTAGAGACTCGATCGCAACCACACTTCACGAGATAACCCTAATACTTGTTTGTGGTTTACATGAAATGATCTGAGAAGTGTTCTTGGATCATGTGGTTTCATCGTTTGATTTTTTTTAAATTCCACTGTCCCGAGCAACTAGTTCGACTAGTAGCTCCCGATCACATGTGATGCGATTTTCACGCTTCTATGATGGGACTAAGGATCTTCTCGTATTATCAAAAGTGAAGACATAATTTGCTGTGACACCTTCTCTCCAGTGACCATGCTTATACCCATCAGAATATTGTAAGTATAGCTACACAACTTGACTATGACATCTGGAAGATCGAAGTCAAGATTGCATTCTTCAATGAATACCTCTAACAGGGATATTTATATGAAGTAGCCCCAACACTTCATAGTTGAAGAAGGCAAGGTGGGCAATCAAAGGAACTCTATATATGGGCTCAAACGAGCTTCTCATAGTTGGAACATAAAATTTAATGAAATTGCAAAAGTTATGATTTCAAACAGAATTTTGATGAACCATGTAAAGCTTAGTGGGAATACAATTGTGTTCATTCTGCTAGATGTATATAAAATTTTAGCCATTTACAATGATATAAGGATGATAATAAGTGTTTATTAATATGGTTATCCTATACTTTTGAAATAAAAGATCTCAAGGTTAGGTCTTAGATCTTAGTTCTAAAGTTGTTCATAAGAAAAAAAGAGGACATTGGGATAATCATATGAAGGGTGCACTTTGTAAAGATTCCACTTGGAAAATTTCAAAGGAAGTCTTCTTTCCCTTATGATATGAGGCTATTGAAACACCTGCAAATCACCCTAGTTATTTTTGTCATGTTGATGTAGTCAAACAATTAACAGTTCAATCAAAATCCACTTAATTAATATGTCAATTGAAAGTAAGAGGTCGATTTAATTTTTTACTTGGTAAGCCAAAGATTGAACTCATGGAGGCAACTATGTCCATAGGTTGATTACTAGGCGATCTAGAGGTTAGGTTTCTAGGGAATAATTTTTTGTATTTTATATGCAATTAATAAATGCAATGTTTTTTTGCAAATTTCAGGGACTAGAGTGCAAATTTTAACCAAATCAAGTCCAAAAATTACGAAATTTGACCAAAATATGTATGAATGCAAATTCAGATACTATATTTTTTTGGAATTTTGGGATGCAAGATGAATTAATAATGAATTAAATATGCATACAGGGTTTTGCGTCATGTTAATAATGTCATGTTATTGTAGTCGGGCAATCCGGATCGATCAAACATTAAATGTACAAATTGATAAATCATTGAATTAATTAACGTGCAATTTTAAGTTTATTTACCTTTGCAAGACCTAGGGTCGACTCAAGGAGGTAACGGAACAACTTCAGCTCAAATTTAGATGAATTACCTCACAGTTTTCCAAATGAAAGTTTTCATATTTTTTATGGAATATAAATGTAAATGCAAATATGCGAATGAACTAGGTTATTAAGAAATCAAGCAACTTAGCTAAATTAATTTTAATGTGAAGTTAATCTAATTTAACCAAGTTATATTTTTCCTGGAAACCTAATTTAATGATGATTGCAAAATGTATGTTTTTTGGAATTTTTGAGTTTAAATTGCAACAATGAAAATTGCACACTTTTTATGAGTTTTTATGTAATTTATCACACAATCAGAATGCAAAAATTATGAAATTTTTATTGGAATTGAAACATGTCGAAATGAAGCAACAATACTTTTTTGGGAATTTTTCAAGAATATGTGAATTTTTTATGAATTCTTTAATGGAAACAAGACTATGAGTATTTAATTTCTAATAAATTCATGAGATTAAATTATCCAAAAATCAATTTATCTCAAAAATATATTTTAATAAGAAATCCAAGAGAGTTGAAATTTCACAAAAATAATATTCGTGGGTTTAGTTAAAAATCATTTACGAAATCAGTCAAGAATTTATTTAAGGAACTGACATAAGAAATTTGTATGAAATTTGAAACAAGTTAATACACATTTAGATGCATCGTTTCAGAATTTTTCACAATTTTTGGAGCAAGCATTAAATTAATACGAACTTCAAACCATGAATTGGGTAAAATATGCAATTTTTTGCTAAATTAATTTTAAATCATTAACATCTACTAAAAAATCCATTTAAATACCCATAAGATACAGAATTAACTTCTCAAAAAAATGCTATTTTTAAATTAAAGAAATGATACCAAGTTGATGTTCAGAATAATGCGTAAATACAAGGGTGTATGTGCGAAACAAAAATAGAAACTTTAATATAAATAAGTTGTGTCTAAGGATATTTCTTTAATCACCTTTTTCTAAGGGACCCTTTTATAAATTCGCCATAATTAAAATAATAAAAATCTATTCTTCTTCTTCTTCTTGAAACTGTGGGTTCCCAAGATGGAACCCACATTAGGGCGACGGTGGCGGTTGTGCGGTGCGGTTGGTGTCTTGCGTGGCTGGTGGTGAAGTGGAGCGACAGTGGTCGCACGAGACACGTGGACGTTGGGGTGGAGGGGCACGACACACGTGCAGATAGTGCGTGTATGCAAGAGGACAAGTCTGATAGGGGTTGCGTTCGCAGCGTGGAGGACGCAACCACTAGGGTGGCAATTGGAGCTGGCGAGGGTGAACCCCGGGGGAAGCACAACGGATGGTGCAACCTGCTATGGCCAATGCTTGTGAGTGCGGGTTGCGTGAGCTAGAGGGGTAGCGCGGGGCGCGTGTCTGCTACGCTGGACGGTAGGGAGAAAGCCTATTGGGACACAACCTTGGAGAGGTGGGGGGAGCACAAGGTAGAGGAGATGCATGCTGCTGGAGCACGGTGGTGCATGCAACTGCTCTAAGTGGGGCAGAGGATAGAGCCATAGCCGACGAGCTAGGGAGCAGTAGGTGGCTGCAACGAGTGGGACATGTTGTTCTTTCCTGCAAGAGAAAGGATTCGAGAACTAATATCGATACTATATTATTGATGAATTTTTCTTTGTGGATTCCAGATTTGGGAAAGGTGAACGATGCTCTTGTATGTGATGGACGAAGATTGAAGATTGTGGAAGTTATGAGAGGTAGAAATGAAATGGAAATATCTGAGATGATGATGGTCGTGGTGTTGATTTTTTTTATTTTTCTTCTGAATTTATGTGTAAAAATGAATAGAGGAGAGAACAGAAATGATTGTAAAATAAATAATGAAAAGAAAAGAAGAGACTTATGTGTATTTGTCAGATTGTAGAACAACTATGCTTAAACTCGATGGTTCAACAAAGAGGTTTATTAGATGTAGATGTAAAATAAGTAGCTCAGATTGTTTTTTCCTTTTGTGCAACTTTTGGAGCTGATCTTAGTGATCGGTTCACCTTCTACCAACATATACGTGGACAAGGCTGGAGCATGGAAAAACTTATCTATGGAGTTATTACAACAGAATGATGGACATGCTTCTATTCTGGGTAAGCGATTAGGATCCTTAGAGAACCGACTACGAGTTGGCCGAAGGCGAGGAGGATGTGACACGGTAGAAGCATAAGTGTCTAAGAAGAGAAGATGGGGGATTTGATCCGATTTGGGTGTGGGGTGATCAGGAGGTGTGCCGATTTGGTTGTGATATACATGAACAAGAAAGGGGCGTTTGGATAATACACTCTGGAAGTACCAAAAGATTAAATGAAGAAAGTGGAAGAAAGATGGAGAAACTACCTGATGGGTTTGCAAGGGGATGTGGAGTGTGGTGGCGCAACTCCGATGTTATCACTTCCAGTGCCCAGCGATTGGAATGGAGCTTAACGGCTACAGAAAAGCAACTATTGCAATGAGAGTTAACTCATTGAATATTCTCAGGTGATCTTAGTCGTCATTGATCTCCCTTATCTCCTGCAGCTGTCACATGGTGGAGTAAGGGGACTGGTCCAAGCTTTCTCCCAGTTGGCGGGTGATATGCAAGGAGGCTGGTGATGGCTATTTATGGTTGGTTTGCATGCTGTGCATAGAGGTTGTGGATGAAGAGAGTGGGTTGAGGGTGAGGGAGGTGTGGCAGTCGTGGAATGCAGAATAGGAGCCGCACACCTCGGGTGAGATGGAGATTGGAGGAAGGAGAGACAGAGAGAGAGAGAGAGAAAAGAGGGGGCAGTTTCTACAGGTGCACGAGATGCAGAGGTCTGGGTGGTGTGGATCTTGTGGCCATGGTTGCAAGGGGGAAAGAGCGACGTCGATGCGTGAGATGGTTAGCGGTTGGTTATGCCCCAACCACAAGGCTAGGGGC
The DNA here is from genome assembly GCA_037367405.1 of Ottelia alismoides. Classification (NCBI taxonomy): domain Eukaryota; kingdom Viridiplantae; phylum Streptophyta; class Magnoliopsida; order Alismatales; family Hydrocharitaceae; genus Ottelia; species Ottelia alismoides. The sequence continues at coordinate 1,257,687 of JAZKJV010003927.1, read as the reverse complement.
TTGGTAGATTGAGGTGCAGCGGTTGCACCCCTGTGATGGGTCCGATATTCGCTGCGTTAAAAGAGAGATGTTGTATTTATCGTGCGTAAAATTAATGTGTGATTTGTTGTTTCGTTGTAGGAGGAATTCGGAATCGGTCAAGAAATAACCACAAAATAATTTAATCAATTTTTAATCGAGTGGTTTTATGTTTATTTTACTTGGGCAAGTCCTAAGGTCGAACACTAGGAGGCAAAGGAACAACCTAGAATTATGTCTATCAAAATTCGTGCGCGTTTTTTGAGACTGTCCTTTTTTTTGTAATTTTTTATGCAATTAAAGATGCGAAATGTAATTTCAGCCTATTTTAGGGACTAAAAAGTAAAAGTCAATCCAACGATGTCCGAAAAATATGAAACTTGGCCACGATGCAAAATATGATGAAATGAATGCACTGTAATGTTTTTGGAATTTTGGATGCAATATGAATTTTTTATAAATTTTTAAATGCAAATAAAATGAATTTCAATATTTAATTATAATTAATACTAAGCCTACTTATTTTAAAGGGATAAAATTATCTAAGATCCATCACTAAGTGATGGATCTCAAAAAAATCCTAAACCTCGAAAATTTGAGATTTAATACCTATTAAAAATCAAACACTGAAATATGTAAAATGATTTTTACAAGGCAATCTACGCAGCAAATGCAAATCTTTTTGGGAACAATGTCAAGCACAATTAATTCTACAATATGTGATTTTTCAGGAAATTTTAGAGCAATGGTTTATCAAATATAAATTTCAGAGCACAAAATGGGCAAAGTTTGCAATTTTCCATAAAATAATTAATCATTAATTAATTTATGATCACAAAATTGTCCACAATTTGGCAAAATGTAGAGAATTAACTAAGGAACAATATACCACTTTTTGATAAATAAAATGATGCAAGGGAAAGGTTCAAAACAAAAGGGAAATACAAGGGTATTTCTGCAAAATAACTAATTAAAATTGAATATGAAAATGCAAAGGGGGTCTACGTGTAATTATCGATACTTGTGGGGGCGAAGTTGCAAAATTTCCAAGGGGCAAGTGCTGCGCACGTGCCGTTGGAATGGCTGGACTTGGTGGTAATATGGATGATCTCTGGGGGTGTGCGTGTAATTTACCCACAGTCACGTGCAAAGCACGTGACCTGGGCTGATGTCACGCTGATGTCATTCCCCCGCGCACGTGCCTCGCACGTGCAGGGGGTCTCGGGGCTGGAGCTCGGTGCTGCGGCGGAGTGGTAGAGGCGGAGGGAGGCCCGACCTTGGCGGTGTCGATGAGGGATGACGGAGCCCCGATGTTGCTGCTATAGCGATCGGTGGTGAGGAGCATCGATGGCTCGGCCAAGGCGGAGGGCCGGAGCTATGCCGGCTCTGGTTGCTATTGATGAAGGAGACTCCTGGCTCCGGCCAGGAGGTGGCGAGGATGTTGTGGCTGGTGGAGAATGTCTGAGACGAAGGTGGTGCACCGCCGCTGGCGGTGGCATTGGAGGCGATAGTTGGCTCGACGGAGGAGAAGTCGAGGCGGAGTAGGCGAAGGCGCTGGGGTTTGTTGAAGTCGTGTCGATGATGCGATGAAAGTGAAGCGTAGTTGCACGATGGAGGTCGTAGTTGATGAAGTAGTTGGCTCGACGGCATTGGTAGTGGCCGGATCTTGGGCAAAAGCGGTAGAGAATCGTCGTGGGCTGCAGCGACATCGGGGAGGACGCCGGATCTCGTTGGGAAGAAGGCGGAGCTCGGGCTGTCACCATCGAGATCTGTGGCCAAGAGATGCAACCGACGGATGGGCTAAGTCAGTGGTGGCGATGGCCTTTAAATAGGGCTTCGAGGGGTAGGATAGCCGGAGGATGCTGCAGAGGTGGGATAGGCAGAGGAGGTTGCGGAGGCAGTTTGGCCGTTGTGAAATTACGGAGGAGGTGGTTGGCGAGATCGGCGACGAGCATTGCGGGGGCAGTGACAAAATCAAAGGAAGGGGTTTGGAGAAGATGCACATGCGTCGTTCGATCAAGCGATATCAAACGACCGTGATTGTGCCATGTGGTGGCTGAAAGTGGGAGAGGGATGCAGCACGTGCGCGGTGCGTGCCTGGGAGGCACGTGCCTTGCACGTGCGGCCCTTTTATTTTTTATTTTTTAAAAAAACGAGTAAATAAAAAGACCAAAAATAGCTGACACGTTGCGGCCCCAGGGGCGGCCACGTGTCAGCACACAAAAAATCGAAAAATAAAGATTTTGTAAAATGCAAAATAAATAGAAAATGACCTCGGATCGCAAAAGTTTCTTCACAAAAAAATGCTCGTCTCGATGAGATCTACAACTTTCTTGAGGAAATCAAAATCAAAATCGATCAAATGCACAAAGTGATTTTTTTGGGGTATCCCATGTACATAGAACACCGTGATTTTTTAATTTTATAAATTTAATGACATTTTTAAACCAGATAAAAATCTGAAAAAAAATTATGGTAAAATCAAAGATAAATAAAGTCACCTTAATCTATTTTTTTGGATTTCTATTAATAGGTTAAATACGTACATAAAATATCATGTCAAAAACTGCTAAAATACACAATGTACTAAAGAGGCCCAAAACCCAACTTTCACATATGAGCTCTGATTCACTTGAAATTGGTCTTGTTTTGAAGGTAATTGAATGTACATTAGTTCAAAAGTGAGTAGGATCAGAACGGACACTGGATGGGGAAGATATTGCGCTTTTAGTCCGGAAATTCTGAAACTAGGGTTTGGGTTTTTAGTCCACTTATTTTGTGCAAAAATAATGAATAAAATGCAATTCTTATGAAAACATGCATGAATGCTAATTATGCAGAATAGATGCAGATATGCTGTTGATTTTGAGGGAATTGCGCTTAATAATTGAGATTTAGAGTGATGAATCAAAGATTCATCACCCCGCCACAAAGGGCGGAGTGGCGCGGGAGAGAGGGGAAAAGGCTTGACATGAGGCACACAATGTGTGCGGGAATATGGCCAAAAAATAATAAAAATGGAATTAAATAAAGTAAAAAAATAATTATAAATGACTAACTAAATAAAAAAATAAATAATACAAATAATAAATAAATAAATAAATATTAACTATAAAAAAGTATATAAATAAATAAATCAAGTCAAAATAAATCCTCGGTACAAAAAGTATTTTTGGGGGTATCTTATAGGTATAAAATACAGATTTTTTATATTTTGCAGATTTTCATCATTTTTAAAAATAAAATAAACATAAAAATAAAATTAAAGAAAACATAAGATAAATATTTACAAGTTAATATAATTTTTTGGTTTTTTAAAAGATAAGAAAAAAAAGAAAATAAATAAATAAGAACATATGTATAATATACAAAGGCGTCTGATGAATCCTCATTCATCACTCTTTATTCTTTTATTTTTAGCTATAAATCTTTGCAAAACACCATGTAGATACTTGTAAATACAATAAGTTAGCAAATAGGCATGCTTGTGTAATTATCAATAACTAGCATTTTTTTGTGCAAAAATAAAAGAATGAAGAAATAAAGAAAAAAAGGGAAATATTTAGAATAAATATTGAGTGACATGAACCCAAGAGAGGGCCCAATATGGGCCTGATCGCAAAATAAAATAAGTAGATAGAAATAGGGCCATTCATCCATGTTAATATTCCTTCTTATGTATATATTTTATTTTTCATAAAAATAAAATAAAAATGTGTTTCTAATACTTTGTATATATTTCTAAAAATAAAATAAAAAAAAGAAATATAAAATAAAACTAAAAATAAAATACTTTCTCTCTCTTCTTGTACATATCCCATGTATATACCAATAAAAGACCGATTTATTTCACCCTTGTAAATACATAATAAAAATCAAATAAAAATCATTTTATACTCTAAATTTTAGGGATTTTTACTCAGCAGACCTTGTAATTTTTGTCAATTACATCAACGACCTTTGAAACAACCTAATTCCTCCCTCGATCCCGTAAACTTGCTCCGTCTTACCCCACAGACCCTGCCGTCAGTTTTAACTTTATCTTAGTCAATTGCTTGGGTTAACCTTGAGTTAAGCTAACCAATTTGCACAAGTTTCTAAAGTGGCATTTACTGTGTATACAGTTGATACATTCTTGCGTGGCAGTTCACCCCATTCCAAAAGCTCGTAGATCCAACGGAGACGAAGACACGATCCCGAGTTCGGAGGAGAGCTATTATGGCCATGGTAGTGCACCCCATTATAAAAGTTCACCTTTTCGGTGGGACAAGTGTGCAGAGCCTCTGGAACCCAACGTGATAGGAAAGGGTTGTTCTGGCGTGGTCTACCGTGTAGAGATGGCTAATGGCGAGGCCAATACCGGCAACAAGGAAGAGTGCAGCAACCACACCGTGGATCGTAGCGACGTGAGGGACTCCTTCTCAGCAGGGATATCAAGGCCTACATCGCCGATTGCATTCCTCCCATCGTGCACAGGGCCTCACGTAGCTCCACCACGACTTCATTCCTCCCATTGTGCACAGGGACATCAAGGCCAACAACATCCTTGTATGCCTCGAGTTCGAGGCCTACATCGTCGATTTCGTCCTAGCAAAGCTCGTGGAGGAGAGCGACATCTACAGCTACGGCATGGTGGTGATGGAGGTTTTGACAGGGAAGCAACCAATCGATCTCACGATACCGGACGGTGCCCACTTGGCCGATTAGGTGCGGCAGAGGAAAGGGTCGACGTTGGTGCTCGACAAGATTCTCCGTTCACGTCCGGAATCAAAGATAGAGGAGATACTTTAAGTGTTGGGAGTAGCTCTACTCTGCGCAAACCCAACCCCGACGAGAGGCCGACGATGAAGGATGTGGCGGCGATGCTGCAGGAGATAAGGCAGGAGAGGGTGGAGCATGCGAAAGGGGACGTGCTCCTTAAAGGCTCCTCTCCTCCTCGTCTTCCCGTCAGCCCTTCTGCTACCACTTCCAGTGGTTTGGTTGCTCATGATGATATGTGCATCTCGTCCAAGCATATCAAAACATCCACATGTTTCTCAAATCGGAATTTGCTTTTCTTGTTGGTTTACTTTGATTAGGAATCATGTAAAGAGGTATTCGTTGAAGTAGTGATGGTGAATAAAACCTGCGAGGATTGTGGGGATGTTCACTCTTGAAATCAAAAGTATAGTTTGATTTTCCGCCTATTGATCCATCGATCGTGAGAGTACGGGCGTCGCGCAGATTAAAAAATGAAAGCTGCGAGATTAAAAAATAGGGATTTTGAGGTCGGGGAGGTGGGTGCCGCGCAGATGGACGCAGGAGGAGGCTGGAGTGGGTAAGAGGAGGTGCAGGTCGACGGTGGCCTGAAGGAGGTGCAGGTCAGCGACGGTGCAGAGGAGGTCGAGGGCGGCACGGGCGAGGTCGGGGACGATGCATGGGAGGTGGAAGGAGAAGGATGGCATCTTTTGTAAATTTGTTTAAAAAAAAGGTTAATATGCACCTCTTTTTAACGGAATCTGGTTACATTTAACAGACAAATGGACGGAAGTTAACTACGGGGTCTGTGGGGTAAGGGTTAGCAAGTTTACGGGGTCGATGGAGGAATTAGGTTGTTTCGAAGGTCGTGGAGGTAATTGACAAAGATTATAGGGTCTGCCGGGTAAAAATCCCTAAATTTTATGTTGTAAATAAATTAAATATAAAATTGGAGTATTTATACAAAAAAAAAGAAATTAAAAATAAAAGTATAAAGTACATAGGTATTTTATACCTATATATTATATTATCTTATGTATATACATTAATTTCTTTTTCATAAAAATAAATAAAAATCACTAAACAATAATTTGAAAAATAATAAAAAAATTTCATTTTGTAAATATTTTTAAATAAAATCATTTTCTATTTTATTTTGAATTTCTAAGTATGTTTGAAATGGAATAATCTTATTGGTCCACGAGGGATTGTTGGCCCCCGGTCAACTCCCGCCCTGGACCACCCTCTTCATGGATCCTCGTGCCGACCCGATCTTCTTTGAATTTCTCCACATCAATCCGCCCACCATTCGCTTTGATCCAGGGCTCTAATTGTCGAGGAGCAACCCGTGATTCACGCCCGACATTCTCCTTAGGGGTCCGCTCCTCGATCCGCGCGCTCCATGCCCATCTTCTTGGACCCTTCATCGTATAAAGCTTCAATTGGAGCCGCCATTTTCCACACCTTCGGCCATCGTCTTCGACCCCAGTGACCTCCATTCTTCTCCTCGAGTGACAACGAGCGTAGGAGGGTGTTGCAGCAAGAGTTTGAAGCCCTTAGCCCTAGGTCTGGCGACCCCTTTCTCCGTGCTCCGCCATCCGGTGAGCTTGATCCTTTGGAAGCGTCATTCCATCGAGGCAATGACCCCAACAGGTAGGTGACCACCAGCATAGACGCTTCAACCATCAGGTAACCTCGAAAGCACCTAGCCTTATTTAGATTTCGATTTTTTATTTTCTGACAACCGGACCTTCATCGTATCATCCCACACTCTCCAATCATCCATTCATCTTTCTGATTAGTCGTTCACCTTCACCGGACTCCTCTCCATGTTCTTCACCCCTTCGTTCCCCCTAGTTCGCCCAGGAATAGGTTTATCGGCTCTCCTCCACCGTCGCCTTGCTGGAGAGCTCCGTGCCGCCTCACACGTTCACCCACTTCGCCCGTAACCGGGTCGAGGCACTTTACCCTCGGCCCAGCATTCTTTCTGTGCAGGACCAAAGGAGAATGGACCTCATCCGGAGGTTCGACCATTGAAGCACAGAGCTCCAGGTTCTTGATGTCGCCGGGGATCTCCAGGACTCCTCGGCCCCATCAGAGCAGACCATCAGCTGCAAACGCCCTCGAGCTTCGTTTCGCACATCAGAGCAGTGCCGGAGGAGCCCCCTGGCGCGCGTATTGGCCGGACGAAGTTCGTCGGTGACCTGTTCATCTAGAGCCCTCCTCCGCCGTCCGATCGAGCTCATCCGCTAGGTCTCATCTCCGCCATCCATCTGCAGGGAGCTCACAGCCGTCCGATCCATCTGAGGATCTAATATGGAGCATTGACCGACGAAGGGGTACAAGCCAAGCACAACCGTCCCATCATGAGTGGACCTCCTTCAGCGTTGGATCTGTAAAAAAGGGGTAAAGTACACTTAGACCCTTAGCTCTTTTTATATTTCATTTTAGTCTTGTAAATATTTTTAGAAGTGCTATTATTTTGGACATTTTGCATGTGGGACCCTAGTGTTTATTTTATTTGCAACTTAGTCCTCCTATATGTGGAGCACATGCCACGACACGTGACTTGTGGAACGATTGCATGTTTTATCCTAGAGTTTAATGCTGTTACTGTTTACATCTTTATAAATAGGAATGATAGATATGTCCTTGTTTATGTGAATCACGTGCTTACCTCGTGCTCTTCTGGGCTTTTTGCAATTTCAGCCCCACATTATTTCACGTGTTATTATTTGGCTGGAAAGTTTTCACTATTTGCACTTAGTTCCATGTGTGCTGTGCATGTTTTATTGGTTGAATAAAATAGCAAATTAAATCCAAATCTCACGAAATTTGGTCACGTGGCCCCTGCCACTTTGTAAAAATTTCAATGATTTTTTGGGGCATTTTTGTTTTTATTTTCTATTTTTAAAATTCAAAACCCCCTATTTTTGCTACTATCTAAATTGAAAAATCAAACAAAAATATTAAAAAGTCTCTAAAAAATCCAAAAAAATTATTTTGTGCTTCTTTTGTTGTTTTTTTATTTCTGTGCAAATTTTTTGGCTTTTGGATATATAAAACCCCTAAAATGTAAAAACCCTAACAAACTCATAAAAATCAGTAAAAATTCAAAAAAATAAAAAAATATAATTTCTTTTTCTGTAGTTAGCTTTTTATTTGTAGTTTTTTATAAAATTGATGTTATATTTTTATATGCTATTTTTATATTTTTAAATAGCCTTTCAAACCTAGATGCATAGTAGCTTCCATTTTTTTGCAATATTTCATTTTTAGAAAATTCCCTAAAAATTATAAAAATCTGAGAAAATTACTAAAAACACTTGAAAAATTACAAAAACCAAAAATATTTTTATTTTAATTTTCTGACTTGTTTTGAGGTGTTAAATAAATAGTTGATTGTGACCTTTTGGCTTTGTTCCATATTTTCTTTATAATTAATCACAAAAAAATTTTAAAAAGATAAAAATCCACCAAAAATATTTTATTTTATTTAGATTTTTGACTACTTCGTAGGCTTTATAGCCAACCCTTGCTCCTTGAGTTCGACCCTGGTCGCTATACAAGGTTAAATAAATAGCGAGACCGCTATTTGTCTTATTGTCTTGATTTTTGATATTTGGTGGTCTTCCTTGTTTCTTGTTGAGTCCGACTCGAGAGGTTGAGGTCGTAATGACCCTTGATATCTATCTCCCTTAGCCACTCGATTTTTCGGGCACATCAGAATGGCGCCATTGCCGGGGAGCACGGCTTAATAGTTGTTTTCTTTTTCGATTTTTAGTTTCACAGCTTTTTCACGATTTCTGTTTCGTTCGCGGTTTTCACGGCTTTTTCTTTTTCTTTTATTTTCTTTTATTTTTCTTTATTTGTTTTCTTTTTCTTTCTATTTTTGTTTATTTTTATTTCTTTTTATTTTATTTGTGTTTATTTTATTTTTGAATTTTATTTCCTTTTATTTGCTTTGTATTATTATAATAACCGTTGGTCTGACGCATTTCTGCTTAACTTTCTTGCGAGGGCCCGACGACCGAGGCGGCTTTCTTCGGGAAGCCGATGCAACCGTAAGGATCGGAGGCGGCTCTCTTCTTTACGGAGCCCTAGGAGAGCACGAGAGGAGTTGAGCAGAAGTGTCTGGGAGTTTGGATTAGTTTAGTTGTAGTTTAGTGTAGTTTAGTTTCTTTTTCAATCGGATTATTATTATTGTAATAATACAGGACAAACCAGGACTCTCAGACTTGTGGACTGTCGGGGTCTGTTTTACTGAGCACCGGTGTGCTCGGGGGACCTTACCGCAGTTTTTTCCGCCGGTTTTCGTTTTTACGGCCTTTTCCTTTATTTTGTTTCTCGAGGATTATTCTTAGCTTAGGAATTTTTATTGCTCTGTGATGTAGTTGATTAGGGCCCCAGCCTAATTAGACTGTCTATTCCTATAGACTGTTTAAATGGACCTAATTAATTAATTAATTAATATAAAAAGCTAACCTGGTCACTCAAGGGGTCACATGCCGCTAGAGGCCGTATACAGCGCTGGCAAGATCCGTTTGGTGGACACCGATCGGCATCAGAGATCGGACTCCGACCCTCCCGTTGACCCGTTAGCTACCTTTCTTCTTATGTAGAAATTCCTGTTAAGGTCATTTTCCTCGTTGCATCATTTAGGTTAGATTTTATTTCTGTCTTTCAATTATGCGCGAATCATATTGCATGTAGAGAGCTGAAGGAAATGTACGCATTCTTACTCAGCATGCATCATTGATTTCATCGTGCATCAGCTTTTTCGTCTTCTCCCCACGTTTTCTTGGACTTAATAAAATCAGGAGAATCAAAAAACTCGTTAGGCGATTGTTTTTATTTGAAAAATACAGAAAAAAGTGTAACCATAAAATTGGAACTGCTAAAGCAAACTGGACCTAAAAGCCACCTCACCAAAAAATTTGTATTGGAAGAGTAATCCCCTCATTGGATGGTTTGATTAAACGAGAGGGTGACACACACACTAGGCTAGAGCCATATCCGACCCCCTTTCAGACTACTGATTCTGCGCTAGTCATTCTCCGGTGAGGATCGCTCCAGTCTCCGGTAAAGCGGGCCGCGATATCATTAACAGAGGGAGCCGATCGGGTAGCCGGTAAATGGTCTGCGGCATGTACTAGCTGGGAAAGATCTAGTTTGGGATCGGGACAATCTCCTGGGTGCGTTGGATTTCTAACAGCTTGCTAGTCGCTCTGATAGACTGTCTTATCACCAAAATAAAAACGACAAGATAAAAGATCAAACTCTTACGATCATTAGCTCAGCGTTGCGTTGGTGAATTTGTGGTATTTCTTGACCATCCTGTTTGCTTTCTAGATCTCATCCGCCTGACTCGCCAGATAAGGATGATGGGTCGGAGGTCCCTTAGGCAGCCTCTGGCTGCACCGCTTTTGCGCACTCTGGCCCGCTCATCTAGGTTGGTTCACGAGAGATGAGACCCGCTCTCCGAACCCGAGTTTGATTCCATCATGTTCCCCTCCGACTACCCTTCTACTGTTAGTCCTGAGGTGCCCGATGAGAGAGAGCAGCAGTCAGATGATATTTCGGCACATGAGTTTGGGTCTTTTGACTTTGTAGAGACCATGGCTAGCAGCGAGGACCGCACCGATGGTCCCCGAGTAGAGCAGACTTACGTGTTGGACCAGGGTGCGATCAATAACACCCTATTAGCCTCCATGGAGACGATGCAGAGACAGATACGTGACCAGGGAGCTTTCATGGTGGACATGTACCAGGAGATGGAGTAGATGAGAGCCGATAGGGAGCAGCACAGACCTGGTGGAGGGAATGGACCAGATATTCCTGAGGGAGAGCAGCCAGTCCAGGCAGCAGCAGGAGCACGCCCGATGAGAGAGTTGCACAACCCTGGTGGAATTCTAACCCATAGATGGATTGTTCTGCCGGCCATAACGGGAGACTTCAAGTTCCCGCCACAGACGATTCAGCTCCTTCCTCATTTTCACGGACTCGCCATCGAGGAGCCACACCTTCATCTCCAGGAGTTCAAGATGATCTGCAGCACCGACCACGATCGCCAGTTGGATGAGGATACCATCAAGATGATGGCATTTCCCTTCTCCCTCATTGATAGAGCGGCCAACTAGCTGAAGCATTTAGGGAGATTTGTGACGACATGGGAGCAGCTGCGGAATGAGTACCTCAACAAGTACTACCCACTCGGCCGGACCAATGCAGCAAGGGCCTTGATTAGAAACTTTTCCATGCTCCCCAATGAGCAGTTTCACGAGGCATGGGATCGCTTCAGGGAGCTTACCGACAGATTCCCGCACCATGATATCTCGAAGCTGAACCTTGTTCAGAGCTTTTTCTGTGGACTTACACCTGAGTTGCAGGGGTTGGTGAATGCATCCGGTGGAGGATTGTATTTTGCCAAAGATGAGGACCAGGTCTGGGCCATCTACGAGGAGATGACCGAAAATTTACACTGTCATGTCTCAGACCCACCTCTATACATAGGGGAAGCCCCAGCCACATGATGCATCCTATCAGAGGATAGCACGGGTCGATGCCAGTCCCTCTACTTCGTAAGCGGTAGTAGCACAGGCAGAGTCGACAGCCGCCGACATGGGCATCCTCAGCGAGAAGCTGGACCGGATCGAGTTGATCGAGAAGAAGCAGTGCCAGGGCATGTCTCAGATAGATCAGATGGCACATACGCTGAGTGACCTAAAGACACAAATCATGTGTCTCCAGGAGGCACAGACAGCTTCTCAGCCCCGTCTTAGTCACGGGCAGACCCAGGCAGCAGCAGCAGCAGCATGACCCAGCCTTCCGCCCAATACCAACAGGTCCATCATGTTCAGGCGGAGCCATATCAATAGCAGCAACAATAGCAGTATGTCCAGTCACCACCATCTCAGGACAGCCAGATGGTGGTGTATCAGCCAGACCAACCCCTGGCAGTACTCCCCCCACCCACCTACGAGCAGGAGATGTTGATGGATGTCAACAGGATATGGTACGATCGTCCCCCGCCTGGTATCCGACGAGACCATCTCGGATTCCGTTGGTCAGCCGGAGGCACCAGTTCCTAGCAGCAACCTCCAGTTTAGGGTGGCCAGTACGACCAACATCGAGAGATTCACCAGCAGCCCCAGTTCTCGTCACACCAGGAGCCATCACAACAACAACATGGTGCTCGTCCCTATCACCAGGGACAGTCTTGGAGGCAGCCTCAGTAGCCTCAGCAGTAACAGCCCCCTTACCTCTCTCACCAGCAGCGGCAGCCTCATTACCAGCGTGGCCAACCGTCAGGTTCTCATGGTCCCGTCTATGAGAACCCTGCCTTAGATGATCTAGCCCGCCTCATCTCCGATCAGCAGGCTACTTTCAGACGGGAGATGGATGAGTTTAGACAGGAAATGAGAGAGATAGTGAAGAGAAAGGCCGCCATTCCTGCATAGATAGAGCCGAACCTGAACAACCTCAAGAGGAAGTCTGAGCAGGTAGAGTTCCCAGAGACCACCACTCCTAGTGATTCCCTTGGTGATATTAGTGCATATATGTTTGATGCTGATTTTGTTACACTTAGGAGCGGTAGGATGCCAGCAGGCGACACCTCGTCTGAGCGACGATCCCATGCACCTTTAGGAGCGCTAGACGAGGAGGAGAGCGGTGTTGATACCGCTCATACACATGATGATGACGGTGGTGCTGACGCCACCAAGGATGTTGATCCTGCCGATGGTACTAAGGCCGTCGCTTTACCAGATGGAGGAGGTGGTACTGATGCCACCATACCAGTTGATGAGCCAGAGCACGGTACTGATGCCGCAATTTCAGATTCGGAGGGTGGTGCTGAGGCCACAATTTCCAGTTCTTCTAGTCCTGTTGTTTTCCTTTCATTTCATGTATCTCAGGACACTTCTGTGAATAAAGGAAAAGGTTTGTTATTTTCGAATCCACCTGTGTTGATTGATGATGTATGTGTGGATTCTGCTTTGCTTGAGCAGCCCAGACCCGATCCTAGTCCTTTATCTGAGAAGGACCCAGCAGTACCCTTTCCCCAAGCACTCCACTTGGCTAAGGGGACCAAAGAATATCCAAAAAGATTACAACACTTAGAGTTCAGCCAGCAGATGATGGACCGATTTCATATATAATTGACTCTACAGGAGGCCTTGGAGCACATACCTCTCTTCCAAACATCCCTCAGAGACAGGACTACAGTTCGGAGGAAGAGGTGGAACCATCAGTCAGAGATCCATGTGCTCACTCACGCCAAATGCTTTGCTAACCAAAACTGTCTGCCAGCCAAGAGGCCAGATGCAGGAGCCTCGTATGTCAGATGCCCCATTCAGGAGCAGAGTTTCGATCATACTCTATTACATAGCGGTTTATCGATCAAACTACATCCAACAGCCTTACTCGACCGCTTCGAGTTAGGCCCTCTACGATAGAGCAGGACGGTCCTTCAATTTGTTGATCGATCTGTCAAGAGGCCGAAGGGGTTGCTGAGGGACTTTGTCGTCACGATTCAGGGCCTGAAATTCCCCGTGGACTTTGTTGTGTTGGACATGGAGATCCCTTAGTCTATGACTGATACCCTCATCATATTAGGACACCCGTTCTTGGCCATAGCCAAGGCAATATCCAATCATGATAGCAGGAAGGTATACTTTCACGTCGAGGGCAAGAGTATACAAATAGAGATGATCGAGGAGACTAGAGCCATAGATTCATCTTGCTCAGAGCCGCCATCAAATTCAGAGCAGATGACAGAGGCAGGGCGAGACATACACTAGGACTGCAATTTTGTGATTATAGATGACGAGGCAGTTTAGGCAGATCCAGCAGCACAGGCCATCCTCTCACCTTCAGAGTTCATTGATGCACAGATGCCAGTAGAGGAGAGCTTGGAGAGCGCATTCCTTGTCCAGGATACATCTCAGGCAGCATAGCCGGTTCCCGATCGTGAGGCAGATTTTGCTTGTGATTCTGATATAGATCCGTCAGAGTCAGATACAGACTGAACAGAGTTTGATGATTTGATAACATGTCTGACTTCCACAGAGCCTACAGCTTGGGTGGAGCCTGATCCCGCGCAGAGTAGAGACACCAGCAGAGCAGCCTTCATCAGATTCAGATTGTCAGCGAGAGTTCTAATTCTCCCATGCAGATTTGGTCGCATTCACTCAGACATTTCAGAGGCCAGATCTGCCAGCACCGAGTTGTCCAGGGCTTAAGCTTTTACCTTCACCGTTGAAGTATTTGTTCCTTGCAGGTTAGCATGAGATGTACGCAATCATTATCTCAGGGATTTGACTGGAGAGCAAGAATCCCGTCTGATAGGGGTTCTTGAAAAGAACCGCAAGGCGATTGGATGGAGTGTAGCCAATCTCCAAGGGATAAGTCCGGCCCTGTGCTCCCACCATATCTATCTCGAGGAGGACGCGAAGCCATCGCGTGAGTTCCAGCAGCGGTTGATCCCGAACCTTCGAGATGTTGTCATGAAGGATATCTCAAAATGGTGAGCGCCAATTTTATCTACCCCATCTCTGACTCCAAATGGGTTAGTCCTCTACATGTAGTGCCCAAGAAGATGGGCATTACCACAGTTGTTAGTGAGTCTGGAGAGGAGATTGCTACTCGGGTACCCACTTCTTGTAGGGTCTGTGTAGACTACAGACTATTGAACCAGGCCACCAAGATGGATCATTTCCTGCTGCCTTTTATTGATCAGATTATAGAGAGGCTAGTTGGGAAGAGCCATTACTGTTTCTTGAACGGGTACTCCAGATACAATCAAATGGTCATTGCGCCCGAGGACCAAGACAAGACCACCTTTACCTATCCCTTTGGGACATATGCTTTCAGACGGATGCCCTTTTGATTGTGTAACGCCCCTGCGACATTTCAGAGGTGCATGTTGTCCATCTTTTCGAACATGGTGGGGGAGTGCTTGGAGGTCTTCATGGACGACTTTTCGGTCTACGGTGATGGGTTTGATGCTTGTCTTTACTTCCTAGACCGCATCCTCCAACGATGCATAGAGGTCCATCTGGTGCTTTCATGGGAGAAGAGTCACTTCATGGTGACTCACGGGACGGTGCTTGGCCATATCATCTCCAACAGGGGCATGGAGGTTGATCCAGCCAAGGAGGATATCATTAGGAAACTCAGTCCACCGTCCAACCTGCGGTAGTTACAGTCTTTTCTAGGTCACGTCAGTTTCTACCAATGCTTCATACATGATTTCAGCAGGATTTCCCGACCGTTGACTGATCAACTGACGAAAGACACCGAGTTCATTGTGGATGATAAGTGTCGAGCGTAATTTGAGACTCTCAAGAGTCTAGTTGTAGAGGCTCCTACCTCCAGCCACCTGATTGGTCTCTCCCATTCGAGATCATGACAGATGCCTCCGATTTTGCCGTAGGGGCCGTGCTAGGACAGAGGAGGGATGGAGTCCCCTTTGCTTTCACTACGCTAGCCGGACTTTGGATGCCGCTCAACAGAACTATACCGTCAATGAGAAGGAGATGCTAGCCGTTGTTTTTACCCTAGATAAGTTCAGATCGTACATCATTGAATCTAAGCTGACCATCTATACTGATCATGCTGCCATCAGGTACCTCATGGCAAAGAAGGATGCCAAAGCCAGATTGACCAGATGGATCCTTCTACTCTAGGAGTTTGATATAGAGATTAAAGATAAGCCTGGAGTCAAGAATGTGGTGGCGGATCATCTCTCTTGATTGGAGTTTCTTGAGGATTCTGGGCAGATTGAGCCTATTTGTGAGACCTTCCCAGATGAGGCGATCCTTGTTATCTCCTCTCTCCCGTGGTACGCCGATATTGTGAACTATCTTGTTGCCAAGAAAGTTCCACAATATTGTCCCAGGCAGCGACTTGAGACCTTCCTCGCGAAGACCAAGTTCTACCATTGGGAGGATCCCATCCTTTATCATGAAGGAGGGGATAGCGTCTGGCGTCGGTGCATTCCTCAGGAGGAGCACCATAGCGTCCTCACTTACTGCCACAAGCTTGAGGCAGGAGGACATCACTCTGGGAGGAGAACGTCACAGAAAGTGCTCCAATCCGGCCTATGGTGGCCTTCTCTCTTCAAGGACTCTGATGAGTTCGTGAAGAGGTGTACTGACTGTCAGAGGATGGGCACTTGTGGACAACGTGATATGCTGCCGATGTAGCCCATTCACTTCTGTGAGGTTTTTGACGCATGTGGCATCGATTTCATGGGTCCATTCCCTAAGAGTCAGGGATTCGAGTAAATTCTGTTGGCCGTGGATTATATGAGTCGTTGGGTTGAGTCCATCCCCGCTCGAACCGCAGACGCTAGGACTATTTGCAGATTTTTGAGGAAGAATATCATTTCACAGTTTGGGGTGCCTAGAGTTTTGATATCTGACGGGGGGTCTCATTTCGTCAATGATAAGGTAAAGGCCCTTGCTAGCGAGTTCAACATAGACCATCAAGTAGCCACACCATATCATCCTCAGACCAATGGTCCCGCTGAAGTGTCGAACACGGATATCAAGACTATTCTGCAGAAGGTCGTCCGCCCTGACCGAAAGGATTGGTCACAGCTTTTGGACTCGGTCTTTTGGGCATATTGGACGTCCTTCAAGACGCCTTTGGGTACATCTCCCTTTCGCCCCGTTTATGGCAAGCCCTACCATTTACCTGTTGAGCTGAGACATAGGTCATTTTGGGCAGTCACTGATATACTTTTGGATCCAGTAGGTGTAGGAGATCATAGGAGGGCAGAGTTAGCAGCCCTGGAGGATCTACGTTATGCAGCCTTTTCGAGCAGCCTTCAGTATAATGAGAGCGTGAAGGAGTGGCATGATTCTCATATCAGCAACAAGCAGTTTGAGACAGGGCAACGAGTATGGTTGTTCGATGCCAGGCTTCGTTTATTTCCATGGAAGCTACAAAGCAAATGGAAGGGACCCTATCTGGTTCGAAAGGTACACGACAATGGAAGCATCGACATATCCGAGTTGTCATTTGAGAGTACCTTTCATGTTAACGGGCAGTGGCTCAAACCATATCTAGATCATGAGCCGTTGTTTGTTGACGTTGCCCCTATTCATTTTGCGTGAGATGTGGTCTCTTGACTCACATCTATTGCATCTCATGCCTGATTATCATTGTTCTCCTGACTTGTATAGATCCAGTTGTCTATATCACACTATTCTTCAGTCCAACACCCCATTTGCATTATTGAGTATGCTATACTTAGGGTGCACTTTACCCTAAGTATAGGGGGTGTGGGACTTTTGATTTTCTTTTGATTCTTTTCTATCTCTGTTTTGCTGCCTATACTTAGGGATATTTTACCCTAAGTATATGGGAGGTAGACCCTGTACATTCTCCACTCGGATTTCCCTTTGTGTACAGCCTGCTATACTTAGGATTACTTGATCCTAAGTATAGGGGAAAACCCGAAGATCTCTTCATTTCTATTCTTTCATTTTTCTTTATGTATTGCCTTTCTTTTCACTTCCCTATACTAAGCATGAGTTATGTCTTCTTCATCACTCTTGATTCACTCTGAGGACATCGTTCGAGGTAAGTATATGTGGGGTGTCGTATATATTCCATATATACTTTAGCCATAACTCGTACTTTGTGTGAGTGTGTTAATAAATAAAATGGCTAGAAACCCGTAAAATCCATAAAAATTATAAATCTTTTTTCTTGTCAATAAAATTCTTTATTGCACAGACATAGCTGGGTACAAAATTATTTTTGTAAAAATGTTTTACGTAAATAATTTGTAAATATTTTGATATCAAAATTTGGTATATAGTACAAAATTTTTGTAAAATGTTTGAAAAACAAAAAGTTTGCAAAAACCTTGTGTAAATTTGTGTAAATATTTTGCAAAACTTTGCATTCATGCATACATCCATGTTTTCAAACATTTTCAATAATTTTGCATACTTTCAAATTTTTGGTAAAAATTACATCTTTGTAAATACTTGTACAATTTTTCCGAATCATAGTTGGAATTTAAACTAGCCTGGAATTAAATGAAAAATGGATCTTGGTTAAGATCTTAATCCACCTAATTCTAAGAGAAACCTTATAGGGCTTAGGGTTGAGACTTTTCAGGTCCATCGTGACTTAATTCTTTGAGTCCACTAGGCTATGATCATATGTCATCTCGATGAGCCTAAGTAGAACACTTAACAATGCACACATGACTCTCGCAAACAATGGTTTTACTTTGACCAGCACTTTACACAGAGCTCTCTATGGATGAGGTGGTGAGGAGGCAGTCTTCTTTGACTTGGGGTAGCATTTGAGGGTAGTACTTCTAGGCGGAACCTCTCTTCTTCTTATAGTGAAGGAAGTGCGTCTCAACTTGGTCTGGTAGCCATGAGGTCTAATGACAAGAGTTGTGGGTTGCAATAAAGCTTCAAAAGAGAGATAGTCTACTTGCTCAAGAGAAAACTCCTTATGTACGTATGCTGCACCATGTAGATATGTTGTATATATGCACATAAAAAAATGAAAAAAAAAAAGAAAATAACTCCAAAACAATTGGTGGGTCTGAGAGAAAATGACAATCCCACTGGAGTATATATTGTTCAATAAAGCAGAGCTTATGGTATCCATGTTCCATCTCATGAAGTTTGCAGCAGGGAGACTTAGCTACATCGGTTGAGCTCCCAATGATACATGGGTACACTAGCCATGGTCCATTCTCTTCTTCCTCCTCTTCTTGAGCCGGTTGAACTTGAACTTAGAAGGGAATACCCTGCTCCTCGAGGAAAGAGTTGCCAGACTAGGGTATTAGAGTTACCTTGTTGGGGAGGGGTGTCACTTTGCTACTTCTGAGGTGGAGAGCTATACCTCACTTACACAGTACAAGGAAAGACTCATGGTCATCAGAGTTTGTGTATGTAGAGTTGTTCTGATCTGGATTGTTGAGGAGTCTCGACTATAGACTAGTGGAACTTAGAAGCTGTTAGTTTATAAACCTATGTCCAAATAAGGTGCCGAAAAATTAATAATCCAAAGATCTGACTGAGCTCCATACTTCAATTTAATGAAGACAAGTTTAATAATCAGCATTGATTCATCTTTCCCTTCTTTTTCTTCTTTTTCTTTTCTTTTTCACTTCTTTTTCAAATAAGTGTTTGCTAAGGGACTAGCAAAAGTAAAGTATAGGGGGGTGATGAATCCTCATTCATCACTCTTTATTCTTTTATTTTAGCTATAAATCTTTGCAAAACACCATGTAGGTACTTGTAAATACAATAAGTTAGCAAATAGGTATGCTTGTGTAATTATCAATAATTAGCATGTTTTTGTGCAAAAATAAAAGAATAAAGAAATAAAGAAAAGAGGGAAATATTTAGAATAAATATTGAGTCACCTGAACCCAAGAGAGGGCCCAATATGGGCCTGATCGTAAAATAAAATAAGTAGAGAGAGATAGGGCCATTCATCCATGTATATATTCCTTCTTATGTAAATATTTTATTTTTCATAAAACCAAAAATAAAAATGTGTTTCTAATACTTGTTTATATATTTTTAAAAATAAAATAAAAGTAAGAAAAACAAAATAAAACTAAAAATAAAATACTTTCTCTCTCTTCTTGTACATATCCCATGTATATACCAATAAAATACCTATTTATTTCACCCTTGTAAATACATAATAAAAATCAAATAAAATTATTTTATACTCTAAAGTTTATGTTGTAAATAAATAAAATATAAAATTTGAGTTTATACAAAAATAAGAAATTAAAAATAAAAGTATAAAGTGCACAGGTATTTTATACCTGTACGTTATATTATATTATGTATATACATTAATTTATTTTTCAAGAAAATAAATAAAAATCACTAAAAAATAATTTGAAAAATAATAAACATTTTTTAGTTTATAAATATTTTTAAATAAAATCGTTTTCTATT
Organism: Ottelia alismoides; assembly: GCA_037367405.1. Taxonomy (NCBI): domain Eukaryota; kingdom Viridiplantae; phylum Streptophyta; class Magnoliopsida; order Alismatales; family Hydrocharitaceae; genus Ottelia; species Ottelia alismoides. The sequence continues at coordinate 1,237,975 of JAZKJV010003927.1, read as the reverse complement.
TTATTTTGAATTTCTAAATATGTTTGAAATGGAATAATCTGATTGGTCCACGGGGGATTGTTGACCCCCGATCAACTCCCCCATAGACCACCCTCTTCGCGGATCCTCGTGCCGACCCGCTATTCTCCGAATTTCTCCACATCGATCCGCCCACCATTCGCTTTGATCCAGGACTCTGATTATCGAGGAGCAACCTGTGATTCACGCCCGACATTCTCCTTAGGGGTCCGCTCCTCGATCCGCACACTCCACACCCATCTTCTCGGACCCTTCATCGTATAAAGCTTCACCTGGAGCCGCCATTTTCAGCACCTTCGTCCTTCGACCCCAGTGACCTCCATTCTTCTCCTCGAGTGGCAACGAGAGTAGGAGGGTGTTGCTGCGAGAGCTTGAAGCCCTTAGCCCTAGGTCCGCCGACCCCTTTCGTCGTGCTCCGCCATCCGATGAGCTTGAGCCTCTGGAAGCATCATTCCATCGAGGCGACGATCCCAGGAGGTAGCTGACCTCCAGCATAGACGCCTTCAACAATCAGGTACCCTTGATAGCACCTAGCCTTCTTTAGATTTTGATTTTTCATTTTCCGACCATCGGACCTTCATCGGGTCATCCCGCACTCTCCGATCATCCATTCATCTTTCTGATTAGTCGTTCACCTTTGCCGGACTCCTCTCCACGTTCTTCACCCCTCTGTTCCCCCTAGATTGCCCAGGAATAGGTTTATCAGCTCTCCTCCGTTGTCGCCTTGCCGGAGAGCTCTACGCCACCTCACACATTCACCTACTCTCGACCCAAATTCTTTTGGTGCTGGACCGAAGGAGAATGGACCTCATCTGGAGGTTCGATCATTGAAGCATAAAGCTCCAGGTTCTTGACGTCGCCGGGGATCTCCAGGACTCCTCGACCCCATCGGAGCAGACCATCAGCTGCGGTCGCCCTCGAGCTTCGTTTCACACATCAGAGTAGCGTCGAAGGAGCCCCCTGGCGTGCGTATTGGCCAGACGAAGTTCGTCGGCGACCTGTTCATCCAGAGCCCTCCTCCGCCATCCGATCGAGCTCATCCGCCATGTCTCATCTCTGCCATCTATCTGCGGGGAGCTTGCAGCCGTCCGATCCATCTGAGGATCTGATCTGGAGCGTTGATCGTCGAAGGGGTACCAACCAAACACAGTTGTCCGATCATGAGTGGACCTCCTTCAGCCGTTGGATCTGTAATAAATGGGTAAAGTACACTTAGGCCCTTAGCTCTTTTTATATTTCATTTTAGTCATGTAAATATTTTTAGAAGTGTTTTTTTGGATATTTTGCACGCAGGACCCTTGTATTTATTTTATTTGCATCTTATTCCTCCAGTATGTGGAGCACGTGCCTCGACACGTGACTTGTGGAACAATTGCAAGTTTTATCCTAGAGTTTAGTGCTATTACTGTTTACATCTTTATAAATAGGAATGACAGATATGCCCTTGTTTATGTGAATCATGTGCTTACCTCATGCTCTTCTGAACTTTTTGCAAGTTCAGCCCCATATTATTTCACGTGTTATTATTTGGCTGTAAAGTTTTCACTATTTACACTTAGGTCCCTATGTGCTGTGCATGTTTTATTGTTTGAATAAAATAGCAAATTAATTCCAAATCTCATGAAATTTGGACACGTGGCCCTTGCTACTGTGTAAAAATTTCAATGATTTTTTTGGGAGATTTTTGTTTTTATTTTCTATTTTTAAAAATTCAAAAACTGCTATTTTTGCTACTGTCTAAATTGAAAAATCAAACAAAAATATTAAAAAGTCTTTAAAAAATCCAAAAAAAAAAATTATGCTTCTTTTGATGTCTTTATATTTCTGTGCAAATTTTATAGCTTTTGGATATATAAAACCCCTAAAAATTTAAAAACCCTAACAAACTCATAAAAAAAGTAAAAATTCAGAAAAAATAAAAAAAAATATAATTTCTTTTTCTGTAGTTAGATTTTTATTTGTAGTTTTTCATAAAATTGTTGCTAGATTTTTATAGCTATTTTTATTTTTTAAGTAGCCTTTCAAATCTGGCTGCATAGTAGCTTCCACTTTTTTGCACTCTTTCATTTTTAGAAAATTTCCTAAAAATTATAAAAATCTGAGAAAATTACCAAAAACACTTAAAAAAATATAAAAACAAAAAATATTTTTATTTTAATTTTCTGACTATTTTGAGGTGTTAAATATAGTTGATTCCGACTTTTTAGCTTTGTTCCATATTTTCTTTATAATTAAAAATCATAAAAAAATTAAAAAGATAAAAATCCACCAAAAATATTTTATTTTATTTTATTTTGATTTTTGACTACTTCGTAGGCTTTTTAGCCAACCTATGCTCCTTGAGTTCAACCCTGGTTTCTATACCATGTTTAATAAAATAGCGAGACTGCTATTTGTTTTATTGTCTTGACTTTTGATATTTGGTGGTCTTCCTTGTTTCTTGTTGAGTCCGACTCGAGAGGTTGAGGTCGCAACGACCCTTGATACCTATCTCCCTTAGCCACTCGCTTTTTCGAGCGCATGAGCATCCAAAATCGAAGTTTCAAATATGAATTCCGATTCTTTTGAATTTTGTCTTGTTTTGAATGTAACTGAACGTACATTAATTCAAAAGTGAGTAGGAGTCCATAGGAGATTGTATGAGAGAGATATTCACATTTAATGTTCTTAGTCTCAAACCAGGGTTAGGGTTTTATTGCTCAATTTCACAAGTTACTATTTTTTGACATTTTTCATTTATTAGTGTTAGTGATTAATACACTATAGAGTTGATTTTATTCAATTCTGAGTTAGTGATGCAAATAAAGAAACCATGGTGAATAGACAATTGATATTTACAAGGTAATTTGTCTTCTTATTTAACATAAAAATGCATGCTAAAAGGCAGACATTAATTTTAAGTGCATGAATGGTAATAACGCAAAATAAATGGAAACATGCAACTAATTACTCAGGAAAAAACCTCTATTTTCAACTTTTAGAGATGAATCACAGATTCATCACCTATATAAAGGGATAACACCTCAAAGTGTTGAGGCTGATATGCTAAAGTTGTATCTCCTTGTGCATAAACTATAACAAGCCTAGTATCTTCTAGATATGTACAAAAGCCAAATGTCTACCATACAGTGGAAGTGATAAACTATTACCATTCCTACTATGGAGACAAACACTTAATTGTAGTAATATTAACATCTTCAAAAATACAAGACTTTTGAGATAGTGATCGCATAATCCTCACTTTAAGAACTTAAGACTTTATAGATAGTGATCTAAAAGTCTTACCTACATATATCTTACTAGACTTTAGATTATGTCTTAGTCTAAGGAGATAAAGATATCTATGTATAAGGGTATTCTAATAAGGAAAATAGAAATCCTTACTAGTTGTAATAATTGACGAGTTGTGGTGCCAAGGATAAAATTAGCAAGACGCAAGGCACGATGATTGCTTTAACAAGATTGAGTAATGATTGCAAAACATGCAACATACACTTTAGATGCGAGCACTGTTACTAGAGATATGCAAGTCTGTAAATGGACATGGCATAGTCTCTTGGGGCACAATGACTAGATGAACTAAACAAGCTATTTGTCTAAATAGTTTATGATTAGTACATGAGTGTGGATTTAAAAATTAGCTTATTAATGGCTCTTTGGGCTAGTGGAATGTTGTTGGACATGTGAGCCCACAATGAGCCATTATGTAATAAAACTTATTTCAGATCATACTAACTTGAAATGGAGAATAACTAATTTGCATAATAAGCTCCTTAGTACAATTAAGGTAATTTACAATGGCCAATTGGATCATATAATTGTTGATCCAAAGGTCGGATCATATAGGCTGATGTAGGATAAAATATTTAAAGAGTTAGATTGACGACTCAACCACACTGTCAAGTGATTATAAAGAAGGGATCACTAGCCTGAGAAGGAGATGAAAATCCTTAATCTAAAGGCTGACATCCGACTGACCTCTTGATGCAGGTCTACGGCATAGGAATAGATATTTGAAGGTGTTGGATAAGTTAGGTTAAGGAGTTTACTTAACGAGATCGCTATAACTAAGACCTATATCGTATGCTATCACAAATAGGCATGCATACTCTAATCGAAGATAGATGTATTACTATATATCTAAGTATGTAAATTAGGAATACCATTAGGTTGATGACCTAATCAATGTATATATACTGACGAGCTGGTGTCCTTACGAGGGCATATGTGTAATACGATCTCTCAGATCATATATGTTCACTACATAAGTAGAAGACATGGGATCATTTTGTACATATTGGGATAAACCAAATTCCAACATTGATCATCTTATTTTTGAAACAAACAGGATTTAAAGAAGTGATATATGCTTTTGGAAAGCATATGATCGATATCCATTCACAATGATCGCAATAGAAACTTAACGATTAAACACTAAAGGAGACAAATCAAATATGATCATAAATTCATGTTTATTCCATGTCTTCCATTATGCATGATCTACGTGTATTGGGAATACCCATAGGTGATGTGATATTAATCGATTGTATAACCATGACATTTCCATTATGGGGGAGTAATGAAACAAGTTTGGATTTTAGTGACCACTAGGTAGACTAGTTATCCAATTCTGGTCTAAATATTAGACATTGATCTGAATACGATTTGAATGCAATGGGAAGATTGGATATTCTGTCTAACTTGATCAGACATCTTAAGGTGGTCTTCTAGATCTAGATATGAGATTATATCTCAGTCCAAGTCACTATACATGGAATATACAATTTCCATGTCCTTATCTCCACGTATCCGTGGAGAACGCACATTATTCTTGAAAGAGTTCAAATATAATTTCATTATTGACAATATCTGGGTATTGAATAATTTATGATTAAATTGGATTTAATTATCATTAATAATGTGAATATGATTCACATTATTTATATACACATAGAGATACATCTCATATAAATAAAGACGATTTAATAATCACATATATGACTAATATAGATAGTACTATTTATAATAATCGTGGATATTGTGGATGTGATCCATAATATCATAGAGAGAGACATAGAGATTTAATTATGAATAGGATTCACAATTTATAAGTTAATGTGAATTGGAGTCATTATAAAATTAAATTTAAATATGATTTACATTTAATATTGGATGGTCAAATGTCATTCATAATTATCACTAGCATGATTAAAATTGTCACAAAATAAATTTGATGATAATTTAATACTAAAATTGTTGCACATATAGAAGATTTGGTGGAGATTGAGATCTCACCAAAAATTGAGTGGAGAGCACTCCACTCCATATTAGGAGTTGACGACCATGGTGCAAGCACCATGGTGGCCATCCGCTACCTATAATGACATATGTTAATTGTTTTAATCGAGGTAATTTGTTGAAAATATTTTCAACTTATTTTCTCCTTTAAAATTAAATATAATCTTGTAATTTATTCCAATAAAATCTTGAACATTGATTTTATTAGGAGTGCATCGTAGCCATCCAATTTTGTATAAAACTGAGGGTAATCCTAACTTTTTCTCTACACAATTAAGTTTAAGCAAAAGTTGCAACCACTCTCTCTCTTTACACGTGCTCTCTTTCTCCCAACTCTTGGTTTTCGTCCACCTAAGGTGTTTTTAGATCTACATCGTCATCACACTGACATCGTGCTGTAGGATTGGTTGTTCGTTGATTTCCATCTTCTTCGATCCCTCGTTCTTATGAATGAGACATCAGATTTAGTGAAGCAAAATCTGGAGGTTCCCTACTCATATCATTGCTTTGGATTGTGGGAAGCACATATCTCATCAATGCACCTACATGTAATCCCTAGGTCAGATCTGACTTGAGACAGGAGGTCTCTTCACTTAGTGTCTGATGGATCACAATCACGCTTCAAAAGGTATCCGTCTTACCCATGTAACCTCAATGAAATGACATGGGAATTGTTCCCATGCAATGTGGTTTCATCGATTTTTTTTTAAGTTCTAATGCCCCATCAACTAGTATGACTAGTCAACCTATATCAGATATTATTCGATGTTCACGCTTCTGTGATACATGAGGCACTATCACCTTTCTTCAATATGGTCTTGCCCATCTTAAAAAATGTAAATCATCTCACTCGGATCCCATCTTCACTTGCATGGGGGAGGCTCAACGTCCCACGAGCCATCTTGAGTTTTTAGAGGAATGAAAAGGGAGCACGGATGTGTTCCATAAAATGAGAGGAGTGGAATGAAAGGAGGCATGATCTTGAAGGGCTCACAGATTTCCTAGTAATGCTCTCTCATGGTAGGTACAACAAGAGTTGTCTAAGCAATCCCTCCTCATTGTCCTCCTACAGCTACTCCAACTCTCTAGTTTAGTCTCAACAACTATACTTATGCTCTCAGCTCTCTCTAAAATCTCTCCTTCTCTTTCATATTTATTGTCATATATATAATATTCCATAAGATCTTTGTTATCATGTCGCCATGTCTAGGTTCTCTGTCCATCAATAAAAATCTCAACTCTCTATCAAACTTAGTCTAAAAGTCTAGAATAGAGAGAAATGGATTGTGATCTGAATGAAGTGGCAGAAGTGGAGAAAGAAATGGGTTATTAAGGTGAGAGTCATCCTCTTAGATGAGAACAAAGAACCGACCTGGGACAAAGTGGCGTAGACAAAAGAGAAGAATGTGAGAGAAGAAGACTCGATGAGAGGGCCATCTCGTGTCAATGACAATTTGGAAGGTGAGTCGTGAAGAGAAGAGATCGCAAGGTCCAAGCTAAAATACATCCATATCATTCATTCTTAAAGCAAAAGGAAGTGAAATAAGATAATAAAATGGAGCAAAGACATGAAGCAAAAGGTGCTCAAGCACATTTTCGCATGCATACAACAATTAGGATGACATGCAAACACTCAATTCACCAATTAATTGATGTGAAGCCGTAAAGATTGGGTTATGACCACATCAATTTTATTTTGATTTAAGTAGTTAAGGGTCTTATGGTTTCATGGGCACAAAGTTTCCACTAAAGATGTCTCTTTGCTAGAGCGAGTCATCATCGTCGAGGTGTTGTGACTAGATGTAAAGGCTAAATGACGAGTGTTGGACATGCGAGCCCACGGCGAGCCATTATGCAATAAATGTTATTGCAATTCACTCCTTAATCTGAAATAAAGAGTACATAATTTGCATAATAGGTCCCTAAGTACAATTAGGGTTATGTACCATGGCCATCTTAATAATCATACAGCTGTTGATTCAATTATTGAACCATAGAGGCTGGTGCTTAGATGAATATCTAATGAGTTAGATTGAGGACTCATCAAGCACCGTCAAATGATTATTAAGAGATGATCTCCAGCCTGAGTAGGAGATGGCAATCCTATCTCATTTAGGTTGATATCTGACCGGCCTCTTGATGCAGGTCCTCTGCATAGGAATAGAGATTCGGAGGTGTCAGATGAGTTAGGTCAAAGAGTTGACTTAACGAGATTGAGATAGCCTAAGTCCTATATCATATGCTGTCATGATATAGGCACACATCCTCTGACCGGAGACAGATGTGTTACTATATGTCTGAGTATGTACATTTGGCAGACCAATAGGTTGATGACCTAATCAAGGTCTATACACCGGCGTGCTGGTGTGCATATAAGGGCATATGAGGAATACGATCTCTCAAAGGGATCATACAGGTTCAGTTACTGAACCGGATGACATGAGCTCACTCATGAGATATTGGGAAGAATCAAATTCCATGCGCATGGTCGTCTCGCTTTGGAAGCTTGACTGAATTTGTAGGTTTGATATATACTTTTGGAAAGTATATGATCAAGACCTAGGTATGATATATGCTTTTGGAAAGTATATGATCGATACCGACTCCCAATGATCGAATGAGAAACTTACTGATAAAACCCTGAAGTAGACAGTATAAAGTTGATCTAATACTTCCGGTTTATTCTGAGTCTTCCAGTATGCAGGATGTACAGGTATTGGGAATACCTGAGGGTGATGTGATCATAAACGATTGTATAACCATGACGCTTCCATTCCTAGGGAGTGATGAAACGGGTCTGGATTATAGTGACTCCTCTCAGTAGAGAAGTAATATGATCTTAGTCCAAATGTTGGACATTGATCTGAATGTGATTCAGATGCAATGAGAAGATTAGATTTGCGGTCTTGATTTAATCAAGCATCTATGGGAGGCCCGCGATCTGGATATGAGATATAATCTCAATATCCATGTCACTAGATAAGAAACAATACAATCGCCCTGTCCTTATCTCCAAGTATTCGCGGAGAAGCGCATTATCCTTGAAAGAGTTCATGGATAATTCTATTGTTGATATATGTATCCGAGAATTGAGAAAATGGATAATAAATGTGATTTAATTATCATGAATAATATAAATTTGATTCATCTTATAAGGAGAGTTATCTTAGATAATTAAATGTGATTTGATTATCAAAGATATAAATAATGTGAATATGATTCATATTATTTGAGCACATGAGAATAAGTTATCCAATATAAGTAAATATGATTTAATTATTATGGATAAGAATAATGTGGATAGTAATATCCAATTATTCATAATATATTATAAATGTGATTTATAATGTATTAGAGAGAGCTAATTATAATTTCTATGTGTTTATTAATTATTATGTGTATTGGATACACATTGTGTAATTAATTGACAATGTTAATTATATGTTGTTTTGGGTTGTGAATATGATTCACAATTTTTTCATGGCAAGATTGCAATATTCTCAAATATAATTGTGAATTATTTTTGAAGAATAAAATCCCAACAAATAGTTGTTGGAAATAAGTAGAGAGAAAATCAAGGAGATGTGCAATCTCATGGAATCCATGAGATTGCACTCTCCATTAGGAATAGAAGGGGCGGCACCCAATTCCCTTGGGGAATTGGTGGCCGTCCCCTCTTCTTTATGGGGAAAGATCTCTCATTTGTATTCTCTCTCCTTATTTGATTTATTTAATTTGGTATTAATATTTATTTGATTTATCAAATATATTTTATCAAAATTAAATCACAAGTTGGTTTTTACCAACTACAATCTTGACCATTGGATTGACTTAAATCAATCTCATCCATTGATTTTATATGTCACATGGATTGAGATCCATGGATCCCAAAACCCAATAAATAGAGAGGCATACCATGCTCTCTATTTTACATACACAATGCTTGAGAAGCATATCTCTCTCTACTCGACAACCCTCTCTCTCCCTCTCATGTGGCCGTCCACCATGGATGACCTAGAGAGGGTTCTCCATCGCTGCGGCATCGTCGTTATGCTACCCGTTCATCTGCTCGTGGATCTCCGTCTCCTTCGGTGCGCCTCGCTCGTGAAGAAGACGTCGGATCTCGTGTGTCGAGATCAGGAGATCCGCCGCTTGGATCATCAATATGGATTGCGAGAAGCACGCGGTTCATCCACGCGCTCGCAAGCGTCTCCTCCGTCGGATCGGACTTGAGACAGGAGGTCTCTTCGTTTAGAGACTTGATCGCAACCACGCTTCAAGAGGTAATCCTAATTACTTGTTTGTGGTTAAGATGAAACGATCCGAGAAGTGTTCTTGGATCATGTGGTTTCGTCGTAAGAAAAAATTTTTAAATTCCGCTACATCGAGCAACTAGTGCGACTGCTCGCTCCTCGTCGTATTCGATACGACGCTCACGCTTCTGTGATGTGCTTGAGGATTTAGCCATATCCTTCAAGTGATATCAGAGCCTTAGGTCGATGGTTTCGAATATGATTCGCTAACCGAGGACGACTTGGGTTCGTTAAGGTCGCGGAAGTTTTCTTCGCATTTGATTTCGCAGATCTGTTTAGTAAATAAATTCGACACCGTTTAATTTGTTTAAACACGAATTTATACTTGGATTTTGTTTCCCATTAAATAAGGAAACCATAGGATCTGAGTTTGCGTAAATCGTATTTCGTTTGCTCTAGATATGGTTGTTCTTATAAACATGTATTCACTGTTACGGGAACTGCGAATCTTAACGTAATTAAGGGGTTAATTACTGTTTAGAGACGCCTCGAAATGCGTGAAAAACATATAGGTTCTATTGTAAATCACGCTAGCAAACTATGGAAACTTACTTTGCTTAATTTGGATTTAAATTGATTGAGATATGCTAATTTTAGTAAGTAGGGGTCACTGCTGAAATTACTTTCCTAATCAAGAACCATGTGATTGTCAATTAGTGAAATTAATTGTTAATTTCATGAAATAATTATGGAAAATATTTGAGAAATATTAGAAGATGATTATTTCCTTAATTGACTTGGCGTCAACCAATTAATTGATTAGATTTGATCTAGATCATAATTGGAAACACAATCAACAAACTCCTTTCTTGAATAGGATTGGGAATTTGTCTAGCAAATTTCCTTATAATCAAAATTGTTTTGATTACTATATGGTATAATTTCGGTTGAAGAACCGATGATCATCTCAAGTACAAATTAATCAATTTGGCATTATCCTTTCCCGAGGCGGATATGGTGTCTAGTCGGGGATCGCTGGAGTAGCGGGTTGCAACGTATGCGGTCCGTCCCACTCCCGCCGGTACTGGCCATGACAACGGGTAGGGCCGGGATAATGTCCGAGGGATTAAGATGTATTTTTCTAATCATTAAAATACAAATTAATACGTACTTTGAGAATAATACCATATATATATTCAAGGATAAAATTAAGTTTGATTGATTGAATTGGATTGATAATTAATTTAATATGATTAAGTTAATTATATCCAATTAAGAATACTCTAATATGATTAGAGTTAATAATTCCCTTGGAATAATTAATTGTGTGAATGTGATTCATAGTAATTAATTAAATTTGAATAAGAGATGGAGGATCACATAAGTGACATCCATGGTCTCCCGTCAAGGCGAAGGGTTTCGTCGCCAGATATTATATGTGGGAGACGCCTGTCCGAAGTGACAGCTCCTGCATATGATCCATTTGGATCGGTCTCGTCGCTTCTCGAAAGAGTAAGGACGTATGCGTAGTGACCCCAATATCGGGTCCTCATATTATTGGGGCGATATTGGATTGCGCATAGCGAGTTGTATTCCTGTTGACGGTTGGTTCAATTAATGACGGGTCAACATCACCTTAGGGGTGGTGGGCCCGGGTATTAAAGACCGAATTGGGAGATGCAAGTTGGACTTGCAAGGCGGAATGTGTTCCCGCTTCTTTTTATCTGAGTTGTAGGTTCTCATATTATTGGGAAGCAACAAAGATAAGGAAGGAGATCCCAGATCTTGCTTGAGATATTATGGTAAGTATATCTCTTGCATTGAAAGTGATTAAGGGAATGAACTTTCATTGTTGACATGGCAAGACAACTTTGATATAAAGATTCCTAAATCAAAGTAAAACATGTATATATATATATATAAATATTTATCCTTATGCAAATTTCTTATTTCAGATAATCCTTCATTAAACCCACTAAATATTATACTCAATAACAACCAGTAAAATATCATGGATTGGACTCATGATCCAGATATTGTACTTGCAGTTGGACACATAATGTATGTGGTTGCAGTATGCAAGTTTCCTCATAATAATGAGGAATGACAATTAAATAGATAGTAGGACTTCAAACCTAGGGTTTGTACATTTCTATAGTCTTGATATCATCAAATGTGCTTTGGAAGTGACATGTTGATAATGATCGCAATTGTCAAACTAATCCTTATAAAATCAATAAAGATATTCTGGCATACATATGTGCTCTCAACATTTAATCATGAATGACATGGTTCTCTGCCACATGCAGAATGGTGGCTCCATAAGAGATGATGTATTCAAAACATTTGAATACCTACCTGAACCAATGTTTTAAGAGTTTAGATGGATGTAGGTGATGAGTGTCATCATTCTACTATCTTTACTCTAGTCATTCATGAAGCTTCATAATATTCATATTGTATGAATTTAATGAAGCATATATAAGTGTTGAAATACTCTTATTTTGAATTCTTTTTGAATTTAACATGAGAGATCCTTTAGTCTTGAGCAACGGTTGCTTAGAGATAAAGGGAGCACAGTGGAAGCATGGGTTGGACCCAAGTAAGAAGTATAGTCAAAGAGTTGATTGTACTTCTGTGACTACCATCCAAAGAGTTGGATGAATGCCAATATTGCAATAAGTTGATGTGTTGATAGTATGACTATCAAGTCTGTCTAGAATCCTCAGAAAAGGACTCGGATGGAGCATCAGTATAATCTACATAGATCATTGATATTGACTTGCTTATTGAATAATATAAAGTCTTATAATTGTATCTCAATCTTCTAACAACAATTGCAATAGGTTGCATATGTTTTAGAAGACTGGAAAATTTGATCTTAAGGTTTATAGTCTTCTACATGGATATCGATGCAATTGTTGCAACAATCTCTATTGGATTGATAGACTTCTCAATTTCAGTGGGAGCCCTTAGTCATAGAGAATGTCTCTATGATCTAGATATTAGAATACATTATTGTTTATTTCTAAATGTTGGAGATAAACATGAATTCTGAAATTTATCTATCATAAAGACTTATGATGGATATATATTTCAGATAGTAATCTAACATCTAGCGGACTCCATAAAACTATAAATTAATGAATGGTTCATTAAGATTTCTAATACTGAAAATTAAACCTTTAAAGATCAATAAGAGGACAAAGATCATTTGGCAATGATCTGGCATCATGTTTTGGACATTTATCTGTTGATATGATCAGTAGTTTGATAAGAGATGAACCTTTAGATTGTCTAAATGTTCAAAATCTTACATACTTGTGAATATTGTATTCAAAAGTAGAAATGTCCAATACACCCTTCCTTTGAATGGTGAAAAATGTCAAGGTATTCAAGATCTCATACATATTGATGTACGTGAATCATCTATATCAGAATAAACATTATGGATATGTGATATCTATTAATGATTATTTGTGATATGAGATTTCTTCTCTTCACTTAGAAAACCATGAAATGTTCAAAGATTTCACAATTTTGGTTTAGAACCAAAGGTTGAAGGAAGATGAAAAGAATTTGATTTAACCAGGTAGCTTGTACCTGTTAGATGAATTCAAGGAATACCTTATAGAGATGTGAATATCATTTCTATCTCACCCCTCCTAATGAACCTTAACTCAATAGAGTTGTAGGGAGATACAATTGATCATGTGCGACATGATTTGATCAATGATTAATCTTAGCATAATTATCTCTTAGTTTCCAGGTATATGTATATGTGGTAGACTGCATTATACACTTAATAAGGTCCCAAGCTGGTAAGCTGGAATCTAGCACCAGAGAGTGCTACTTCATTAGGAAAATAAAGGATGGTATTAGATACCTACTTTATGACCATGAGATTCTTAAAAGATCACATCTTTGAGAATATGATTCTTATAGGATGACTCTCTTGAGAATCAAGATGAAAATGAAGTAAAGGAACTCATTTAATCTTGAAAAGATAATGAGGCTCCTGAAATCGGAAACTAAAATAGATAATTAAAGATGAAACATTAATACCTCTTCAAATAAGTTTAAGGATGGATTCCATGTGTCAGTTAAATCTGAAAATGATCGGACTTCATGTGATGAAGCTCCTGAGGATCATGACATGGAAAGATGAATGTTAGCAATAAAAGTCTAATGTAGACTTCATATACAAGTGTTGTATATGGACCCTCGAGGATCCACCTTTATGGGTCAGACCCATTAAGATGTAAATAGATATTCAAGAGAAAGAGGGAACCTGATGAGAAGGTAGAGACCTTCAAATCACGGTTCGTAGCCATGAGCTACACACCGAAGAGAAGATATCGCTTACGATGAGACTTGCTCTCCAGTGACCTTGCTTTAACTCATCAGAATATTGCTAACTATAGCTACACAACTTGACTATGACATCTTCATGATGTGAGTCAAGATTGCATTCCTCTATGAATACCTCTCTGAGGATATTCATATGAAGTAGCCCCAGGCTTCATGGTTGAGGAAAGCAAGGTGTGCAAGCCAAAGAACTCCATCTTTGGACTCAAATAAGCTTCTTGTATTTGGAACATAAGATTTGATGAAATTGTAAATGTTATGATTTCAGATAGAATCTTGATGAACCATGTAAAGCTTAGTGGGAGTGCCATTGTGTTCATCGTGCTAAATGTTGATATTATTCTAATCATTTAGAATGATATAAGAATAAATAATAAGTGTTTTAAAATTTGGTTGTTCCATACTTTGAGATATGATCTCAAGGATACCTCTTAGATCTTAGCTCTGAAGTCGTTCAGAAATAAAGAGAAGAGGATATTGGGACCGTCACATTAGTAGTACACCTTGGACTTATTCCATTTTCTGGAAAAATTCCAAGAAAGGCTTCCTTCCCTTAAGATGTGGTAGTGACCTGTCTAAAGGGATAAAACCTCAAAGTGTTAAGGAAGTGAATGCTAAAACTGCTTGCACTTGTGCATCAGTTATGAGAAGCTGGGTAAATGCTAGATGTGTACAAGCGCCAGATGTATGCAATGCAGTGGGAGTAGTAAACTGTTACTAATCTTGCTATGGAGATAAAACACTTGATTGCAGTAATAATAATATCTTCAAAGATGATAAAACTTAGAGATAGTGATCTCAAAGTCTTATCTTCAAAAGTTTAAGATCTTGTAGATAGTGATCTATAAGGGTCTTGACTGCAGATACCTTAGGACATAGAGATCTCCAGGAATGAAGGTATTCTAAAAGGATTATGGGAATACTGGTTATGATAATTAATAAGATGTAGTGTCAATGACACTATAACCGACAAAATTGAGTATTGGTTGCATAGGATGCAACATTCTCATTGGATGCAAGCACTGTTACTAGGAGATATGCAAGTGCCGTAAAAGGACTTGGTGTAGTCTCTTGGGAACAGAGTGACTGATCAGCTTACCTAGCTATTTTCTAATTAGCCTATGATTGTCACATGAGTGTGGGTTTAAATGATTAGCCCATTAATGGCACTTTGGGCTAGTGGGAGATTGTTGGACATGCGAGCCCACGGCGAGCCATTATGCAATAAATGTTATTGCAATTCACTCCTTAATCTGAAATAAAGAGTACATAATTTGCATAATAGGTCCCTTAGTACAATTAGGGTTATGTACCATGGTCATCTTAATGATTATACAACTGTTGATTCAATTATTGAACCATAAAGGCTGGTGCTTAGATGAATATATAATGAGTTAGATTGAGGACTCATCAAGCACCGTCAAATGATTATTAAGAGATGATCTCCAGCCTGAGTAGGAGATGGCAATCCTATCTCATTTAGGTTGATATCTGACCGACCTCTTGATGTAGGTCCTCTGCATAGGAATAGAGATTCGGAGGTGTCAGATGAGTTAGGTCGAAGAGTTGACTTACCGAGATCGAGATAACCTAAATCCTATATCATAAGCTGTCATGATATAGGCACACATCCTCTGATCGAAGACAGATGTGTTACTATATATGAGTATGTACATTTGGCAGACCAATAGGTTGATGACCTAATCAAGGTCTATACACCGGCGTGCTGGTGTGCATATAAGGGCATATGAGGAATACGATCTCTCAAAGGGATCATACAGGTTCAGTTACAGAACCGGAAGACATGAGCTCACTCATGAGATATTGGGAAGAATCAAATTCCATGCGCATGGTCGTCTCGCTTTGGAAGCTTGACTGAATTTATAGCTTTGATATATACTTTTGGAAAGTATATGATCAAGACCTAGGTATGATATATGCTTTTGGAAAGTATATGATCGATACCGACTCCCAATGATCGAATGAGAAACTTACTGATAAAACCCTGAAGTAGACAGTATAAAGTTGATCTAATACTTCGGGTTTATTCTGAGTCTTCCAGTATGCAGGATGTACAGGTATTGGGAATACCTGAGGGTGATGTGATCATAAATGATTGTATAACCATGACGCTTCCATTCCTAGGGAGTGATGAAACGGGTCTGGATTTTAGTGACTCCTCTCAGTAGAGAAGTTATATGATCTTAGTCCAAATGTTGGACATTGATCTGAATGTGATTCAGGTGCAATGAGAAGATTAGATTTGCGGTCTTGATTTAATCAAGCATCTATGGGAGGCCTGCAATCTGGATATGAGATATAATCTCAATATCCATGTCACTATACGTGGAACAATACAATCGCCCTGTCCTTATCTCCAAGTATTCGTGGAGAAAGCGCATTATCCTTGAAAGAGTTCATGGATAATTCTATTGTTGATATATGTATCCGAGCATTGAGAAAATGGATAATTAAATGTGATTTAATTATCATGAATATTATGAATTTGATTCATATTATAAGGAGAGTTATCTTAGATAATTAAATGTGATTTGATTATCAAAGATGTAAATAATGTGAATATGATTCATATTATTTGAGCACTTGAGAATAAGTTATCCAATATAATTAAATGTGATTTAATTATTATGGATAAGAATAATGTGGATATTAATATCCAATTACTCATAATATATTATAAATGTGATTTATAATGTATTAGAGAGAGCTAATTATAATTTATATGTGTTGATTAATTATTATATGCACTGGATACACATTGTGTAATTAATTGACAATGTAAATTATATGTTGTTTTGGGTTGTGAATATGATTCACAATTTTTTTCATGGCAAGATTGCAATATTCTCAAATATAATTGTGAATTATTTTTTAAGAATAAAATCCCAACAAATAGTTGTTGGAAATAAGTAGAGAGAAAATCAAGGAGATGTGCAATCTCATGGAATCCATGAGATTGCACTCCCCATTAGGAATAGAAGGGGCGGCACCCAATTCCCTTGGGGAATTGGTGGCCGTCCCCTCTTCTTTATGGGGAAAGATCTCTCATTTGTATTCTCTCTCCTTATTTGATTGATTTAATTTGGTATTAATATTTATTTGATTTATCAAATATATTTTATCAAAATTACATCACAAGTTGTTGGTTTTTACCAACAACAATCTTGACCATTGGATTGACATAAATCAATCTAATACATTGATTTTATATGTCACATAGATTGAGATCCATGGATCCCAAAACCCTATAAATAGAGAGGCATACCATGCTCTCTATTTTACACACACAATGCTTGAGAAGCATATCTCTCTCTCTCTACTCGACAACCCTCTCTCTCCCTCTCATGTGGCCGTCCACCATGGATGACCTAGAGAGGTTCTCCATCACCTCGGCATCGTCGTTATGCTGCCCATTCGTCTGCTCGTGGATCTCCGTCTCCTTCGATGCGCCTCGCTCGTGAAGAAGACGTCGGATCTTGTGTGTCGAGATCAGGAGATCTGCCGCTTGGATCATCAATATGGATTGCGAGAAGCACACGGTTCATCCCCGCGCTCGGAAGCGTCTCCTCCGTCGGATCGGACTTGAGACAGGAGGTCTCTTCATTTAGAGACTTGATCGCAACCACGCTTCCAGAGGTAATCCTAATTACTTATTTGTGGTTAAGATGAGACGATCCGAGAAGTGTTCTTGGATCATGTGGTTTCGTCGTAAGAAAATTTTTTTAAATTCCGCTGCATCGAGAAACTAGTGCGACTAGTCGCTCCTCGTCGTATTCGATACGATGCTCACGCTTCCGTGATGCGCTTGAGGATTTAGCCATATCCTTCAACGAGGATATGGTAAGTGAGGTTTTTTATAGACATGGACGTGGGGTGTTGGTGGTGAAGGTACACTTGATTGGGGGCAATTTACCCAAAGAGGGATGTTGAGTTGATGTGGGTTGCATCTAATGGGCTTGAGTCTTGATCCGAAATGGAATAGACAGAGAGAGAGAAAAAAAAACAATAAAAAAGGTGGGAAAGAAAGAAAAGATAAATTCAATTCAAAATGTTTAAAATAATCTTTCTCAAAATTTAAAAATATACAATTATGTGTGTATGCATTTGATCAAATGATGATTACCTATTTCGTAACATTCTAGAAATTATGTTTCATATATCTCGATATCATCAAGCTAACTCCTTAACTCGACGAATCTAATAACTTCGAGTTCTATTACAATGAAGAGGGAACGTCAAGAGCATCGGTCCAACACTAACCCCTAGAGAAAATTGACATTTCTTCTCAAACTAGAGATCACATTATTTGATAACATTGTCTGATGTTAGTTATATCCAAAATCTAACTTTTTACATCAATAAATACGAGGTTTCTATTTTGATTTAACTCCTATTTATTACCTATGTGATCTCTAAAGTTATCAAGGTTTGTAGTCCTACTTCTACAGAAGGACTTGAACAATTGTGCAAACTTAAATAACATTCGATTTAAATATGGAATGATATAAATGGAATGGTGTTTATCCGTTATTGTTTCACTAGAGGATTACACATCCAAACACTAAACATAGACTCAACCAAGGTGTAAGCCAACATAGAAGATGGACCTTGTAAGGAGATTTTGGACATTTTGAATCAGTTGATTAGGAAAATACCTTAGTCAACTAAGTCTCAGATTAGTCGATTGATAAAGTCATTCAATGGTTAACAAACTTTTTCAAACAAAACCTGTTTAAATGTAGAGAATATAATGTAAACAACAAAGTCTTATTTGTCTTTTAATAAGGTTAGACTTATCGTTGTTTAAGGAAGTTGTGAAGATGACCGGTAATTGGTCAATGGATCATACAAAGTTGAGCTAAATACATCCTTTACAAATACTTTCTTTGAAAAGTTATGACAAACATAAATTTGCTTTGTCTTTGAATGATCGACAATAGATTTCGCTTCCTACACCATCAACTCGGAAAGTTTGAGTGCCTTCGCCTGCTCCATGTCTAATAGTGATGAGATGTCTTGAAGAATTTTTACTTTCTCAAAATTTAATCAAAGTTCAGATAGAGTTTCTTCATCTCATGTGTTTGTGAGCAGGCTACTGAATATTATATATATATATTCAACTTTGATTGTAGACAATGATAAACAATTTTACTTCTTGGATAACTAAGTGACTCGTGAATTTCCTACGAATTAACAAGTTCCACAAGTTATCCTACTTCCAACATAATCATCATTGTTGTATGCTAGTATATCAAGTGAAGGTATGTTATGGCAGAGTAGTCCTAAGTTTTGTGTCACTTAAAGGTAGATAAGAATCCTCTTCAATGCAAAGAAGTGAGATTCGTTTAGTTCTACATGGAAACTTGGACATAAGCACGTAATAAAGAAAATGTTGGGTCTACTTACAAAAAATTATAGTAGTGATCCTACAATTTTGATATATGAAGTTGGATCAACTTATTTTTAAATTTTTTTAGGGTTCAAACTACTTTGAGAAGCCATAAGTGTGATTTTTTCTTTAGCATCGTACGTTCGAATTTCTTAATATGTCTTCAACGTATCTGGTCAATGGATGAAAAAAATCCATTCTTTAAATGATGCATTTATATCCCCAAGAAGAAATTTACCTCCCACATCAAACTCTTCTCAAAATATTTTTGCTTCGTCTACGCAAATTCATTAAAAGTTCTTCATTTGATGTATCAAAGATTATGTCATTAACATAAGTCTTTATTATCAAACCTATTGTATTTACTACAGAAATAGTGTGCAATCTACCTTCCCCATTTCTTGTCCATATATAATAAGTGGTCTCCAAGTATTTCATACCATGCTCTAGAGTTTGTTATAATCCATACATTTTATTTCATATTCAAGAATTTCTTTATCAATAAAACTCAATAGTTATTTTATATAAAATTCTTCTTCTATTAGATCAATTAGGAAGGCACTTCTAACATCTACTTATTATAGTTTATATCTTGAAATTATGTATATGTTAGTAACATTTTTGTGCATTCAATGTTTTCAACAGAAGCATATGTTTCAGTAAAACTAATACCTTTTTGTTGATTGTGACTTTGTGCTATTAGTTTAATTTAATTCTAAGCATTTTGATTTCTATGTTCGATTTATTTTTAATACTAATTGTGTTCCAATTAGTGTATGAAAATCTAGCTTTGAACCTAAATCTCATACTTAATTTCTAGTGACTTGATCTATTTATTCTTACATTATATTTATCAAGATTCATCTTTTAGAGATTCGTCAATGTTTATTAGTTCTACTAGGGATACATAAGCATCTATAAATTACTAGTTGAGATATATCTTATTGTATTCCTTCTGTTACATTACCGATTATATGTTAAGGTGACAATTATAAAATATACATTAATCAGGTAAATTATGTGTATAACGAGTGTTTATATTAGTTATTCCTATAAAAGAACTTACTTTATCTTCTTCTTTTATTACATCCTTTTTATTATTAAGTTGTTGAAAGTCTGCATTGAACTTAACAATAAGTCATTCTTCTATTTTAGAGTTCTTTTACAAGCTTCCTAGAAGATATACAATTATTTTAATATCTAATAAAATACGTTCTTGTTATTTTGGCTTCGAATTTGTCAAGTTATCTTTTGTGTTAAAAATAAAACATTTGCTTTTGTGTTAAGAATAAAACTTTTCCACTAAAAACTTTGAAATAGTCTAATTTAGTTCTTATTGCATAAAAAGATTACAACTAGTCTTTTTTAATAAAAGTCTTATTAAAATTGGTCTAGAATATAACAAGTAATATTGGTGTCTTTAGCCAAGAAAATTTAGAGAAACATAATTCAATAAGCAAGTTCCTCATGCATTATTGTTGAGTACAATTTTTCCTTTCAACTAAAACATTCTATTCTGGTATTTTGCAAAAAGTAGTTCAGCTTTTAGGTCATAATCTTATATAATTTGCAAATAATGATTTTTAAATATTTCCCAATGTTTTTTGTGACTTCTTGTATTTCGTCTTCTCTACTTGTTAGAGAACTAAACAAACTTATCAAAAGTATGATCCTTAGTCTCAGGAAAGAATACCCATGCAAACTTAGAGGAGTCCTTAACAACAAAACGAAAAACATAGAAATCACTTATAATTAATGTTTGGTTGGTCAAAAAAAGTCTAGGTGTAGGGGTCCTATAGTGGATGATAAGTTTTTACTGTATTTTTCCTAAAGAATAAGCATCATAGTAAAATTATGTTCTAAAATATTTGGAAGGAAGTCCCCTTACTAAGTTTTTTTCTTAAATATTTTGTTTAGTTATTTATGATGAAGAAAATTATATACTATATGTCAAAAAGAACATTCATTGTTATCAAGTACTAGACATCAAGCACATTACTCTTTTTCAATTGTATAGGGTAGATATTTTTAAATGTTTTTCCAATTAGTAGATATTCATTGGAGGATTTATCAATTATCTTTAAATAGCCAGAAAAGAATACCGCATTAACTATATTATCATAAGCCAAACTAATGCTTAGTAAAGCATGCTTTATAATTTTAACTCGAATAAAACTACTGAAAGATGACTTACCATGCTCTATTGTGTCGTTTCGAACAATCTGGCCTTTGTGATTGTTTTCAAATGTCATTGTCCCTCCTTTGTACTCTAAGCTTGTAAATATCCCCTTCTTCCAGTAATATATTTGAAACATCTTGAATACATTATCTACTGGCATCTTAATTTGTTCACCTACAAGAGCATGGTGGTTGAATGGTTATTTTTCTGATTGGACTTACTACTCTTCATCATTGTTTTGACAATAAGTAAGACCATTGCTTTATATATATATATATATCAATGGCACCAACATAATCATTTTGTATTATTTATTTTTGGCATCCATCTCTTGGGTCTACATTTTTAAGCCCATTTTGCTTAGCAAAGATTAAGTGCTCTTAGATTTAAGATTTACTCCAACACCTCCCAGTTTAATATTGCTTTTAGCTCCAAATAACTTGTCTAAATTGATGGTTCTCATAGAAAACTTAGGTATATATGTTATAACCTATTACTATTTGTTTTTAGATCAACTATTTCTAATTCTAACCTTGTAACATTTGTTTTATAACTGTTTGTTTTTTTCCACAGCAAATTCTTTTCAAAAGTGAGATTTAATTTTTCTTTTATATGTTTTTTATTTTCATTTTTATTTCTTTGTATGAATTAAACAAATTACTGAAAGTTTCCAACAATCCAAACTAATTAGAGTTGGTTACCTCATCTTTTGCAGCCATTAATCAATGTCTTCATCTTAGTTTAACTCTGAGCTTGAGTTGGCTTTTAAATCAGATGTTTCGTCACATGAAGCTTATAATACTCTTTTCTTTAAATTTTTTAAATTTCTTATGATTTGGAGTCATCTTCTTTTTCTTTTTATCATATTCTTTTTCGAAGAGAGGATAATCTTTTTTAATGTGATATTTCTTTTTATACTCATAGCATATGTTAAATCCTTTTTTCCATGATTATTTCTTCAGTGGTGTTCCTTGTTACCCGAGAGCCATATAAATTTCCTTGTGAGTAGTTCCATATTTTTATGTTTTCTTCTTCCTCACTCTCTGAATTAATCTTCTCGACTTCAACTTTAAATTTCAAGGGTTTCTTCGTTGATGCTTCTATTGATGTCTTCTTATTATTTTTCCTTGAGTTCATATACCAGCTTCTCCAAGAGATCATCCATCTTTATTTTATCTATTTAATTTGCTTCTTCGATTGTTATGAATTTATGTTCCCAACCACTAATTAGTGAATTGATTAGCGTAGCTTCCATCTATCCTTTTACAAAGTTCTAACATAGGGCTTTCAGATTGTTCACAATTTTTGTGAACCTCATGCGCATCATCTTTGTGCGCTCATCAAATATCATCTCGGTGTTTGATATTCTCTAGTGAGCATTAAAATTTTCAAGCTTTTACTTTATTTGTTTCTTTGCATGTAATTAGGAGTATTTGCCATACAACATAGTTTGGCTTCCACTACAATACCAGTTCATACTATTTAACACAGAGCACAATATAATAGATCCACGTCTTTTGTATTCTTTTTTATTTTTCTCATCTGTTTTTTTTTATCAAAATATTATCTTCCTATTGTGGTCATCGTCACTACGAACGGCTTTGAAATATAGTTCCACATCATATAGTCAATGGACTATATGAAAATACGTTCATTCAATAAGAGTAGGTGCTCTTATCAAAATGAGGCAGTTTTGAGACAAAATCTTGCAGCAGTAGAGGTGGTTATTAGTCCTCGTGCCATTATGCAAATAAGAAGTCACACTTCTTTTGTTTATTTAAGCTCTAATACCAAATGAGATTGGTGGCATTTTTTATTTTAGTATCTTTATATTTTTGAATCTGTTACACGAGTTCTATGTAAATAAAAAACAACCAATCTTCTAATCTTCTTTCAACACTATTTTTACCCTTAATTATTGATCCACAATGCTTTCCACTTAATCTAATACACAATCTTCCGATGTCTCATATAGAATGCCCTTAAAAGAATGCAGCTTGGACAAATAGTTGAATTAAGATAGAATATAAATCTAATGCCAGCTTGCGTGCATTCAAGGTTAACATAGTGTGTGTGAGAGAGTACACGTGTGGATGTCTCTGCACTTGCATATGCGAGCTTCCATAGAAAAAACCAAACTTTTTTGGTCAAGTGATTAACTTTTAATGGTACTTGATGAAACACACATATTTGTTCCAAATTGATTTTCAATCAACCTACTCTACTCTGCAACAGCCCTGCTTCACCATTGAAAAAGCATATACAACTTTATTTGTAAATAGTTTATTTGATTTCAAATTAGTAAAAGGATAGCACTAGGCATTTATACAAAATCATTACATAGGCCTTCAAGGTATGCCCTAAGACTGGTACAAAATGAGTTTGGAAAATGCTTCCAACGGGGCTCTAACGATATGATGATGAATGCCTAGGCTCCTTCATCCCCGTCCTTTAGCCAGGTGCGCTTCCATTCTCTCATGTTCTTACCATCCTTTGCCTCCTTCCCACCTTCTCTCACTATCCTCCCCTCCCCATCTCTCATCTCCACTTACCATCTCCCTTCCTTAATGCGATCGTGAGGACGAATGGATACAAGAAACATATCCTCTGTATGTTGAACCTTTCTAGAACCCACAAATCTCCATTCAAGCACCCTAGACTCCTCTCCACACCTACACAAACTAAACCAAACACTGGCAAGTACATTATGTTCAAGGCCCTGATGAATATCAAATTCATCAACATTATAATAAGTTTTTAACCCTCTACCTTAGCCTTAACAATTAATTAAATAATCAAGTAGATATAATTATTACTATATAATTTGTTTATTATTAGTGATAACTCTTGGAAATAAAGTAAGTTGTAATTTATTGTACATACGTGTCTATTTGTTGTCTTCATTTTATGTATTTTCTATATATTTAAAATGCCATAAAAATTAGAGACATATTGTATATACATTGTATATTAATTTATTTAAAAATACTAAGCAAATTAATATGGGTACTTTTATATCTCTAAAATTATTATAAAATTCTACTATGTAGATATGATGTATTTTGATTTTGAGTTCTACATAAAAGTTGTAGATCCTTAAAATGATACATAGCTTCATGTTTAGCAAATTTTGATTTGACATCAATTTTCTATTTTTTATTTTTGTTTGATTTTTAGTCTTGGAATTTTTCATTGGAACATGTGGTTGCCTCTAAGACCAACTATGTGGCCTGGTCTTTTAATATCAAATGCTTTTCAATAGGACAGTCTCATACTTCAATCAGGCAACCATCAATGGTCCATCAACACCTCACTCTTGCCCGTATGATCAAATGATTGGACCATGTTGATCGTTGCACATGCACCTCAACCACTTCCTTGGATCCCATGATCCAACTGCTTCGTTTAATCGTCAACCTCCCACCTCTTTTATTCCATGTGTGGCTGGTGGTTCTTCTTAATTTTTCCCTTATCAATTCATGCGCCTCAACAACTTTCATGTTGACGACTTTTCTTTATTGGAAACCTCCTATTTATTTTTCTATTTTCTTTACTTTTCTTTCTCGAGTCAACAATCAACTGGAAGGTTGCCCTCTGATTGGTCTACCTTCATTGCACCTCAGTGCCCCGCTCTTACTCTCTCTCCAGCCTGCAAGCCTTTTTCACTTCCCTATAAGTTGACCCTGGTCAACTCGCCCCTTTCCCAGTCATTACACCTCCATATTGTACGCGACCCGATTTCTCCCTTAAATGCCTTTCGATCCTCATGGTGACCCACCTTCACTCTCGCTTCCATGTAACACGCCTGTCGTCAACACCTTTTCCGACCACTTCATGCCTCCATTACATCTTGAAATGACTATGATCTAGGCCTATAAAGCTTGCCTCACCACCCATTTCCTGCTTCATCCACCAACCACAAAGTTGAACCCCTCTAGCCCGATCCTTCTCCTGGTGACATCAAGAGAAGAAGATCTACACCGGTGATGATGAAGTAGAAAAATTAGGAGCTCCGTAGCCACTTTCCTTGTCGTATAGCAACTCCACCCGTAGTTGTAGATCTGGAGTTCCCCTCACAGAAGCTCTTGAGCAAGGACACAAGAGCGTAGGATCCTCCTCCAAGAGACACTCTCTACACCACCACCTCCACACTTCGATCACTTCTCAGCTCAAGATTGCAACCATCTCTAATCATCACTCCCTATTCCAAGTATTCACATTTGCACCCTTCTTCTTCCTTATTTTCATTTATTTTTTTTCTTCGATCAAATACAACCATCCCCCCTTCGATTTGCCTCTGCCTCACCTTCTCCACTTCTGATTCATCTCTACATCCAAGGTCTACTCACCTCCAACCTTTTACATGTTGGACCTTTTGCTCTGATTCGACATCCCCATATCAGGGCTCCATTCTCTCACGCCCTCCCCTCTCATTTTTTGTTTGCACTAACCCCCGCAGGTCTTGCTACCTCATGGAGTATCACATCAATCGAATCCTAGAGTTTCTCCCCCTTGCTTTAGAGTGAGGAAGGAGCATCTCTGTTGCACCATCCTTCCACTACTCCACCATTCTTCAATCGTTGTCGCCCACTGCTCGACCTAGGGAAGAAGGATGCAACCCACGAGCTCCAGGTACTATAGGATCATGAGGGATCCTAAGACGCTGATCAGACTCCACTACAACCATCACATAATATCTTCGAGACCCTCCTCTACCGTACGATTCCCTTCCATCTGAGCCTCGAAGCCTTGGATGGATCCGTAGCAGCAGAGAGTGCAATGTGGAGGTGTTGACCTGACCTGCACATGGTGTGCGATTTTTGTAGCCTTTACCCCTATGCCTCCTAGAATCGTGTCGTGGTCCAGTCACACGGCACACCCACATTGATTGGAGAAATGGTATTGATGCCCTCTTACCTTCTGAAAGGTGTGTTGGGTTTTCTAAAGTATTGTCAAAGGTATCTTTCTAGCGACCGTGCCCGCTCTGTTATTTCCTAATCGGATACAAGGGTGGAATGGTATTATCTCATTAGGACTTTGACAAAGTCCATTATCTCATGCATACTTTAGTCTGATAGGCGACGGTTTTGGAATTACACGTACTCATCCTAAGGTTAAATAGTAATCTAGTGTGGTAAATCGTATATGAGGATTGACTCAATGTTACCTCAAGTGAGGAATCTCTGAGTCACTCCAAGTATACCTTGACCACCTATCACTATAGATCAACTGAGTGATATAATTGAAACTATTGTTTGTAACAATCCTAAAATTGAAAAGATAAGCAGTCAAACTCTCACGTGCAATCAAAAGTGTCTAGTTGGTGAATCAACGGGTATGACTTGTGTTTGTTTTGGGTGTATAACAAGATTGTGCATTTGTACCCCTTGTGTATTCTATCTTTCTTGACTATATATTTATGCTCTACTCATGTTCCTCTTGACATTGGAGATGGACATCTTTTAGTCCGGATTAGTCGACACTTTATAGAACCCATTACATCTTGTATCACCTAGGATTCAAGATGACCCTCTTCTCGAATCCGCCCAGTCTTGGGATGACCCTCTTCTTGAGATCAGGACCAATAAGTTTCTATCAGGGTTTAGTCGATCCTAGACTAACCCTTTTTTCAACTCCCTTACCAAGGAAACTTTAAAATTTGGCAGGACCTCTCAACCTTCTACACTAAGATATAATTCAGATATGTTCTTGTCTAGAGGTGAAGATAAGATGCCTCTCACGAATAATACAAATGAGGCTGAGAACAACAATGATCCAATGCTAAAAATCCTAAATCGACTGGTGGCAGTTGAGCAACAAAGTGAACTACTGAGAGCTCATCTAGGAAACTTTTGAGTCCAGCAACATGGATGAAGAAGCGATGGAGTACGTATCTCCTGAAAATTAACGACAACTATAACTGGTTGAGATGGACATTTCATGAGATTTGTTCGATCATAAACCATATTTCCTTGCACTACTCCAAAAGTTTAGTGGAAATCCTAATGAATAACCCTACTCCTTCCTTCATGATTTTAATCTAATTTGTGACAACATGTCCCATCCTAGGTTAATCAAGACTACATATGGTTGAGAGTCCCTCCTTTTGCCTTAACAGATAAGGCCTCTTACTGGTTGAAAAATCTCAGGGAGGTGGTATCAACATGTATGTATTCAAGACTCTATTGTTGAGGAAATTCAACCTAGTGAGTAGAATTAGCCAAATACTGATAAAGATCAAAAGTTTCACACAATTTCCCAATGAACCATTTCTAGAAACTTGGGAGAGATTTAAGGACTTAATTAAAAAATACCTAGGACATGGCATTAGCATGATGATGTTAGTCCAATGTCATGTCAATGGTTTGAACCCCGAGATATAGGGGTTGGTGATCCCTTCCCATGGACGAAGCTACATGGGTTGACACAAAGACACCGTCTGGAAGGTGTTCGAGAAGTTAGCCAACACAAGCCGCATACAGACCACTAAACGAGCATACTTGCCCAACCCCTCACACTCTTATCAAAAGAAGGGGGAAAGAAGAATATGCACAATCTGTCCACTGACCATAGATTTGAAATGTGGATTATAGTAGATGATCTTACAATGGTTGGACATATTAACAAGAAGGTGGACAAGTTCTGTAAATTCACTAATATGGAGAGCATGCCTAAACTTCCAAAGTAGATGGAGGAACTTGTTGATCAGGTATCTAAAATCAATATGCATGCCCTAACTAGACCCCCTACCCACGTACATCAAATCCATTATATTGAAGGGCAACGGATAGGGATAGAGAGCAACTGAAGTGGAGACCAAGTCTTCACCCATCAACATCAGACCGAAGAATCCTCTCCATAGACAATTTATGAGGATCTTCCACATGTCATGGAGATTAATGGATATAATATAATCTCGATCCCATTAGCCTACATGACTCCAACTCTACTCCAAACCCTCATCAAAAAAAGTCTCATCCTGACTTTTAGCAATCGCAATAGCAATGTTCATACCAGCAATTCCGTCCCGGCTACTTGCTGCCGCAATTGCAGTATTAATGCTAGTTCCAGTAGGGACAATACCATACTAACAATTAGTACTATCAATCCTAGGCTACACAAGGCCATGTTTATTCCTCTTTCGCCTCTCCCAAACTCCAAAGAATGCTTGATGAATTGCATGATATGAAGTCGATGTCAATCGACTGTCAAGATGGAGAGACGAACTTACTACACCACAAACTACAATACTCACTCAAGTCAAGGATAGTCCCAATAGCCTTGGACACAAAGATCATGTATTATTCTCAGAATTTTCTTTATCTGAATACATGATCTTTTCGCATGATATCACCAATCATATTTCTCCTAGGAGTGGAAATGCTGTAACCATTCTTGATCGAGGAAGGGAACATGATGACATAACCATAGTGTCAACACCTGAACACACATTTGAGGATGAAGAGGAAGAGAGACAATTAGCACTAGCACCGGAGAACCTTTAGGGAGGGGACCCGAATCCCCAAAATTAATAAAATCAAAAAATTCAAAAAAATCAATAAGAGGAGAAGCACAACCATGGAATTAAGTGACTCTAAATCGAAGGAGAAACTTACACCTCATTAGGAGGAGGACACACCTCAACAACAACCCCCTGATGGATCTTGAAGCAACCTACGTTAATTTGGTGAAATTAACATTTGATTGTGTTTATTGTAGGCAGGTAATTCAAATTCAATAAAAAAGACCATGTAAATAATTTTAAAATTAAAGCAAGCATTCAATTTATTTTACTTGGGCATGCCCAAGGTCAAACTTAAGGAGGGCACTGTCTCTTTAGGTCAATTTTTAAGTGATCTAAATATTTGGTTTTCATAGATGAATTTTTGTAATTGTTTAAATAATTAATTGTGAAAATGAAAATTTGACATGATTAGGGACAAAAATGCAAATTTATACCAAACAAAGTCAAAAAATCCCAAAACTTGGTCATAATGTGAAAATATTCAAAATAATACACTATAATATTTTCGAAATTTTCTTATGCATAATAAATTTATTATGAATTAAATATGCATGCAGAGTAATTTTTCATAAATTAATTTTAATAAATATCAAACCGATTTATTAATTGGAAATAAAATTATCCTAGATAGGTCTATGTGACTGGTATCTAAGAAAAATAATAACTCCTAAAATAATGGATCTATGACTTATTAAAAATCGATTACTAAAATCATCACTTAGTTTATTACGATATACATGCAAATGACATGAATTTTGGGCAAAATATAGAACACAATGAATTATTATTATTGTGAGTTTTTGGGAATTTTTGGAGCAATAATTTATTTAATATCAATTTCAGATAACATAGTGAGTAAAATATGTAATTTTTCACCAAATTTATTATATTAAATAACCAAAGATCACAATTATTCAATAAAATGTCCATAGAAAGAGAGTAAATGGTTCTATAGTGTGATATTTTTATAATTAAGGAAAGATGAGAAAATGACACACAAAATAAGACACCAGTATAGGGGTCTAAATGCAAAAAAGATATTAAAAATGAAAAAAAAACGTGAATTCAATTACCGAGATCCTGGGTAGATAGGATGTAATTTTTCCATGTGGCACATGTCAGACACATGCCTCCTGGTTGGTGGGCCCTTCTTGAGATCTGTGGGAATGGTAGTGCATATAAAGAAAATTTACCCTATTACATGTGCGTTTCAAATGCGCCAAGAGGCTGGGGTTGCCATCTAAGCCTCAATTGGCTGAGGTGCCCCATGGCAGGAGCTCTGAGCTTCGGTGGTGGCTTGGCTCACCTGATCCTATGGCGTGTCTAAGAAGTTGAGCTTGAGGCGATGGAGTCAGTGGTAGAGCATGTCTAGCGAGGGTAGTAGATGAGAGTACAAAGGTCGAGGCAAGCGATTTCATGTTGGTTAAGGCACGAGCGATCAAGGGCGGTGAGTGTGTTGATCGAGGCGAGCAGATTATGCGTAGGATGGAGAGGAGCTGCTCGATGTGAGCCGAGGAGGAGCTAAGGATCAATTAACACATGACCGGTGGCTGGAGCACGACAAAGTCTTGGCTGGATAAGTGGATCTGGGTGTACGGTGAGGTCGATGGCGAGAGATGCAATGGCGGAGTCGTTGGCAACTCTGGTCATGCGAAGTTTGAGCTGGAGGTAGCGATGTCGGATGCACGCAGAGGTACGATAGTGAAGAGAGAGCGAAGCAAGTGATGAAGCGAAGGCACCTGTGGTGGAGACTATTAGAGTGGAAGATGAATGGAGGTCGTGGTGGTGGTGCATTCTCAGGTAGATATGAACGATGTTGTCTGGTCGATTGACTGGGGCTCAATGGATGATGGAATGAGCGGTGATGAAGGTGATGGTAGGCAGAGGAGGAGCGCGAGTTGGTGAAAGTTTAGATCGGGAAAAAGGAAGAAAAGAATGAAGTGGAAGAAAGGGAAAAGATAGGAGAAATAGGGGAAGATGAAGAAGAGAAAGGAGTAAAAGGGAAGAGGAAGGAAGATATCATATAAGGACTACCTGTAAGGGGGTGGTCGCACCCACGAGAGGTGGCTGGAGCTCTTGCTCCGATCGATCTTCTCCTCGATTGGCATGGTGGAGCGCTGTGAAACATTGTTGCAGTAGGGGCTGCAACAACAAGATCATAGAAGACCTTCGATCTCGCTGAAGAGGACCTACCTTCGTTGCCTTGATGGTGACCTTATCTATCATAAGAGTCAAGAGCTAGAGTCTGGTTGCTATGGGTGGTCCCCTCGGAGATGGCAGATGAGGGCTGTTGGAGGTGGTCGACAACCCTTTATGGGCGATTAGGTTTAGGTCCGAGAAGGGCAAAGGATGTGGGAGGATGAGATAGAGAAAGGGAGATCGTGAGCAGGTCTTTTGGAGGTTGTGGATCGAGGGGAGGCGATGTGGGGGAGATGGAAGCATGCAGGGGTGTAGTTGCAATGGTTGTAGAGTCGCCACAAGATGTTGGGAGATAGTTACGACACTAACATAAGAGGCGGGGAGCGGGGCTACACCGCGGTGGTATATAATGGAAGGAGAAGGGGACACGAGGCAAGATATAGGGCTGCCACGTGGTAGCAAAAATTTAAAAATTAAAATTAATAATAATTATATATAAAACAACAAAATAGAAAAATAAATACATATAAAAATAAATAATAATAATTAAAATAGAATAAATACATAAAAAGAAAATAAAATAAATACTAATAATAAATAAATAAATAAATAAAATAACTGAAATAAAATAAAAGGGGGTGACACGTGGCGGCCTAAGAGCTGCCACGAGTCGCTCCCAAAAAAATCAGAAATTAAATCAAAAGAAAAATCCAAAAGAAATATCAAACGGAGTCAACTCAAGAAGAAGTCTATACGAAAGTTGCTCGTATTGACGAGATTTAGAACTTTTCTAAAGGATCTAAAATCAAACAAGATCACTCTATAAAATGTATTTTTAGTGATACTCTATAGATATAAAATAATGAATTTTTGTATTTTTGCAATTTTTTGTCATTTTTAAATAAGATAAACAAATAAAAATAAAATCAAAGAAAATATAAAATAATTATCAACGATGTAATTTATTTTTTTATATTTTTAATGATTACAAAAAATAAGGAAATGAAATAAAGTGGGCATATGTGTAGACTATATATACATATTAAGGTTGATTTATTTTCTTTGATTTTTGATTCAATTTTTATTTGTATTTTTATACATTTGATTAAAACATAAATAAAAGAAAATAACTGAAAAATAAATAAAAGAAAATGTTTATTTTTGTATATAAAATAATAATTTAAATTAGTCAATCTATATAATATACAATTACGTTAAAAAACATAAGTTTTTCATATGAACTTTGATTCTTTTGAATTTTATCTTGTTTTGTAGGTAACTTAACATACATTAATTCAAAAGAGAGTAGGGTTCTATAGGAGACCGTATGAGGCATATATCCACTTTTACAACTTTTAGTCTCAAAACTAGGGTTTTCGTTTTTATTGGGCAAATTTACAAGTTAGTACTTTTTAGTGTGCTTATTTTATTAGAGTTAGTAATATATACATTAGAAAGTTGAGTAAATTTGGTTTAGAGCTAGTGAAAAAGAAAATAAAAATAGGGCAATTGTAGTAATATGCATGTGCTAATGTAAACGAGTATTTTGGCTTCTTATTTAATACAGTTATGCATGCTAAACTGTGAATATTACGTAAAAGTGCATGAATGATAATAATGCAAAATAAATGATTAAATATAGCTAAAATCTTTGGAATAGAGCTCTATTTTCAACTTTTAAAGTGATGAATCACATATTCATTAATCCCCTATACTTAAACCTTGCTCGCCCCGACCTACTAAAATGAAGTGCATAAGTGAAATGATATTGGGATCCATACCAAGGTCTGGAACAAAAGGTGAAAATGG
This sequence comes from Ottelia alismoides, assembly GCA_037367405.1. Taxonomy (NCBI): domain Eukaryota; kingdom Viridiplantae; phylum Streptophyta; class Magnoliopsida; order Alismatales; family Hydrocharitaceae; genus Ottelia; species Ottelia alismoides. The sequence goes on along the minus strand of JAZKJV010003927.1, from coordinate 1,204,976 downwards.
AGCACAGCTCAACCTTTGGATTAATAATGTCATGGAAATCCTTATGAGAATTAGGGTTTTAATAACAACAACATCCAAGTTTGCACAAGTCAATATCCCAGACAAACTCAGACGTCATCTTAGATCAACCCCCTCTCAAAGCATCCCACATGAAAACTGAGTAATTGTCTCTGGTGTGTGAAGAAATAGCTCTTCCCATCGAAGATGCTAAACTATCATGCAATCTCCTCTTCCAGTAACTCATCCTCAGGGGGTTAGGTATTTCCTTCTAAGTTTAAGAACATGCTAGTTCACAACGAGTAAGGGAAGAAGTATAGAAGACGAGGAAAAGAAGTGGAGATTGAAGAGTGTATTCAACTTTCCTGTGAAGCTTGGCCGGTGTAGTCAAATTTACACTAGATCTGCAAACTATCTGAAGCTTGGATTTTTTTGCTATTTTTTTAATTACATTCTTTTTGGTAGAAATTGTAGTTGCTCTGCATGGATATTTTGTGCCCCTAACGGATATAGAATCTTTTGATCCTCCCATGTTTTGAGGCCTTTGATACAATTGTGATAGCACTCCATCCCTCATACAAAGCTTGATTTCAACCCGATACTACGGTGTTTAGATGTCCACGCTACCAAAGAAAGAAAAATATGGTCTTTCGACAGCTCTTATGAGTTGAGGTAAGTGCATCGTGTAGAGTATACAATAATTTCTTATCCAAGATTCTACTTAGAATGAGGCAACTAGGTTAGACGCTAAGAGTCAATTCTAAACATTGTCTTGTGGACTTAGAGACTGAAGTCTAAGACCTGAATTACTAAAATCCTAATTCTCAATTGAAGTTCCTCTGAAATTTAAGTGAACTAAGGTAAAATCTAGTCCATCCTCGATTTCTATTCATAACTCTGTTTAGAACCCATTGACTTTCCACTTTGCATATGCGTGATATGCAAATGAAATGCAGATGATATAAAATACATGTGAATGAAGTGCAAATGATTCTTTCTCTCTCTCTCTCTCGAATGAATGCAAGGATGATATCCAGAGTGTATAAGAAGCCCTTTTATTATACAAAAGTTTTTTTCTTTTTTCTTTTATCTTATGTTATACCTCCTATTTTACAACAATTTTACAAAATATTTATTTACAAGTATTTCACAAGATTAAACAAGTTTTACAAGAGGATATTATACACATTTTACTAATTTGATAGCTTGTATAAAATATACACTTTATACAAGTATTTTACAAAAACACATTTTTTTATCAAATTTTCCCATCATGTAATTATTGTAAAATATATACAAAAATTTGTAAAGTACGAGCTATGGGTAAAGTATATATGTAAAATATACAACACCCCTATACTTAGTGGGTGATATGTCCTCAGAACGCATGAAGCGAGGAAAATACATAACTTGTGCTAAGCTTAGGTAAGTGAAAAGAATAAAGGTATAGAAATCGACCCCCCCCTTATACTTAGTCTGTAGTTAGCCTACTTATAGTAGAAGAGAAAAAAATATGGTGGTCGAGGTGAAGAGGAGAAATATATTAATATATAGATAGGATGGATATCGGTCCCCTCTATACTTAGGCTCTGGTTATCCTAAGTATAGAAGAAAGAGTAAGTGCGAGAACTAATGGGGTTGGGGAATGTATAAAGAGACAAAAGAAAGGAAAAGAAGGAGCGAATCAGGTCACTCTCCCCCCTATACTTAAGATTTGGTCATCCTATTATATCTACAAAATGACAATGATATGGAGTCAAGGAAAGTGATAGGGATCCAGGGGGAGGGAGGGGTTAAAAAGAAAGAAATCTATACAAGAAGGAGTAAAAATTTATAAGGATCAAGAAAGTGTGCAATAGAGCTTCTTGCGTTAAAGAGGTGAAAGGGAATATACATACATATATATATATATATCACTATCAGAATCGTCTTCAGAGGAATAATAATGAGGTAAAGGGATCGATCGACAAGGGTCGACACAAGGCTCCTTGCTCAAAAAGGACTTAAGGACAACTGAACTGAGCTCACTCTATAAATAACCTCATTTGGACCCGATGACAAATCCTCAGAAACTTCCTCATCTAGCATGTCGAAGGAAACTTTTGTAATCGGTTTTCTAGAACCTGAAGCCTTGAGAAGAAGAAGAGAGTGACATGCCTTTAGGGGTTCGGGGGAACACCTCGAGGAATCAATACTCGACTTCTTCTTACTGCATAACCAACAAGAGGATGGAGCAATATTATTTTTAGGAAGGATTATTTTGGTCATGGTTGTCTCCTTTATTGAAGGTTCAGGAGGTAGTGAGGTACCAAACATAGATTCTTCATCGGATTAGTCACCATATATATTGTAAAAACTCCTTTAAGGTTAGTGCACGTCATGGGGTAGGTTTTAGTGCTCTCAGTTAGCCTGGCATTGGTGGTTTCATGTGTCTGATCATCAAAATGGTCAAGACAATAAGAAAAAGTTGTATCAGGCTCAAGGATAGCTTCGGGTTGTGAGTCCTCTATCGAAAATGTCACAATGGTGGTGATGCAAGCAACAAGATTCATGGATGTGTGGGAAATCTCTGATTCAATGGTCAGATCGGTAGTCGGTATCTCAGGTGTAGTAGAGAGATTGGACTCATTTGTCTCTTGATGGTCATGACTGTCAGTAGCTATGTTGGTTGCCTTGGTTTAGAGAGTGTTCTCAAAGGTTACCTACATTTGGTGTGTACACAATGTTGGAAAATCGATCTCCCTAGTATCACAATCTATCGCCACTTTAGCCATCGCTAATAATGGCTTCCAAAAAATAACCAGACATTTGGTGAACTCTCCTTGGCGCTCAATATCAATCATCGTAAAATCCACTATGAGTGGACTACCTCAGAAAACAATTATAACTGAATTGGTTCCTATCGACTATTTGATGGATCGACCAACCAATTGTACGTACACCCTTGATTTCCTATGTGGTCTGAGTTTGAGCTTGTGAAACACGAAGGTCAAGAGGATGCCCATCAATGAGTCATCATCGATTCTAGCATGGGCAAAGATGGCATCTTTGATTTCACATTCGACCCTAGGCAAGCGCTTCACTCTGTGGCTATTAGTCTTTCTCCCCATCACCAAGGAGGTGTCTAGAGATAGTAGGTGTCTCTCTGACCATGTTTTATTGCTTGACTTCTTGGGCTTCAATTTACACTTCACAATTCTTTTAAGGTTGGGAAAGTGTTCTATGACCTTTATTAAGGGAAGCTTAAGATTAAATTCCTTAGCAATGGCTTCCCTAGGGACATAATCCAATTTTTGCAAATCATTTTCATTTTCTATTTTATGGATTTTCCGATTTTCAATTTTTTGGTATTTTTTGGATTTTTCAAATTTTTACTATTTTTGATAGGTGAAGGTGAATGTAGAGACTCTGGATTAGAAGGCCAGTGGCTAGTAGAATAGGAAGGTAAAATTAATTCCAGATGTACAAAATATGTGGGTTCCCTCATGTCCTCATGATTTTCAACATCAAATCTCATGGCGTTCTCTACTTCTATACCCAAGTTGGCATCAAGTGCAATTAATAGGTCGGTGACATCTCTCAATTTATACTCAATTAATCCATATCTTGTAATAATTTGAGAAATGTCAACTTCCAAAAAATCCTAATGACAAATCATGATAGCAGTCTGTTCATGTGGAGGATACTGTTGAGATCTTGAGGTCTCATACTCAACATGCCTAGATACTAACATGTAGTATAGAGTTGAGTATAGACCATATGTGTGGAAGATATTGGTCAGAGCCTCATATAATGGAATCGATATACAAGTGGCTTGCAAATCACGCTTGCGGTTCCAATCTCATATCTCTGTAGGCTCTCCGAATGTGGTATGAGGGTTGGTCAATGTACGCTTGATCATTATAGTCAATCAAGTGTGGAAAAATCATAAGGTTTGTTCGACCATGTTATATTCTGTGATCAAGTCAGAGTGTGAGTCTTTGAATTATTGACCTATCCCAACATTCATATGAGGAGTGAATGGGGTCTCTTGGGGAAAATAGCTCTACCAATCATCTGTCTCAACAGTTGATCAAATGGTTCTTTGATTTTAGCAAGCCCTCGTGAATATGGTGAGTCAGCCTAATAGGGAAGTTGATATGAAGTGTAATAAGGTAGGGTAGGTGGTAAGTGCAAAGAAGTGGGGAAATCAGTTGAAGTTCTGACTTCCTATTTGGGATGCGGTGGGGAGTAGAAAGGTGGTTGCGGAGAAACCATATCAAAGAGAGGATTATGCTCGAAGGAAGAAGAGGCTAGGATGTTGGTCAAAAATCCGACTTCGTAGTCGGACTATAGTGGAGAGAAGAAAGGTGATTGAGGATGAACCATCTCAAAGAGAGGGTTCATGGAGGAGTGAAATGGGGAAGATGCTCTTTACGAAAACCGATAAGCTGATATCTTCGAGAAGGAAGCATATAGAGGTGAAAAAGTGCAATTACACATAAGGATAATACACATAGAAAGACAAAAAACACACACAAAAGCAAACCCTATTTTCACCAACTTAATACTACGATGGTTGCAAAGGTCCGTCTGTTGTATTTTCTGCTTTAATTAAGTGATAAAACAATCTTTATTATAGAGGCACACAAGGTGAGTCGCCTTATGCCCAACAATGCTCATGTATGCTCCCAAATAATGAGGTGATCTGCCTAGGCTGCTGGGTACAATATCACAAACCAAAGGAGACACACAGACTTACACAACCAAAACATATACTAAGGTTGAAGGCAAACCCATGTAGCTCCCAAATCCACAAGAGTAAGAAATGGAGACATAGGGGCTAAGTCCAAGGATTTGGGCTCTAACCTTAATGTGTACATCCTCAACCACTCCATCTGGAGGTACGTACCTACGTACAGTGACATGGTCGCTCTCCCAAAAACAAAGGTTAATTTTAATTATTTTTTGGTCAAAATTGTACTAGTAGTTCGATTTTA